>CM075874.1:10491158-10878658 GCA_038021265.1 Cyprinella venusta
CAATGGATCGGTTCCAGATGGATGAGTGGAGCTAGGCAGAGCGAAATTCATCTGGCTAGGGCCAGGTTATAGTCATTAGGCATTAGAGGTAAATCAATTTGTGTGTCTTCAGCATAACTGTGATAGGAGATTAAATTGTTCATTGTAAGTTTACCAAGTGGTAGCATGCAAATATTGAAGAGGACCCAAAATTGAGCCCTGGGGAACTCCACAGGACAAGGAACAATTTCCATCTTTAACAATAAAACTCTTATCACTAAGATACTTTATCCACTTTATCACAACACCAGTGAAGCCAACCCAATGTTCCAGTCAATGAAGCAATTTATAAAGGTCTACAGTGTCGAAAGCTGCACTAAGATCCAATAATACCAAGATGGATGCATTGCCTGCATCTATATTTAACCGTAGGTCACTTTTGGCTTAAGCAAGAGCTGTTTCTGTGCTATGGCGGGTCTGGAAACCTGACTACAAATTGTCAAGGCAGTTGTTAAGTGTTAAAAAGGATGTTAATTGATTAAAAACATTTTTTTTTTCAATGATTTTGCCAATGAATGGGTTTGAAATCACCCTATAGTTGCTTAACATATATGTGTCTAAGTTATTATTTTTGAGAAGTGTTTTTATAACAGCAGTCTTCAGAGATTTAGGAAATGTGCCCATTTGTAAGGATTAATTTATTATGATTAGCAGTTCTGGTGCAAGAATATGAAGAACATATTTTTAAAAAGTGGTCGGTAAAATATATAGTGTACAGGTGGAAGAGGTGAGGCTTTACTGTTTTATTAAGTGTTTCAGTATGAATCAAACTAAAGTTAGCCATCCTGTTTAAAGTTCCCGTAGTTATATGTTCTGATTGCATAGTGATATGCTTTTGATGTATTATGTTCAGTCTAATTTGATCAATTTTAGAAAATTTAAAAAAAAACGCAAACTCATTGCATTTTATGGTCGAGATGAATTCAGGTAGCAGTTTTTGAGGGGGAATTGTCAATTTTTCCACTGTTGAGAAAAGAACTCGAGCGCTATTTATGTTTTGATTGATAATGTTGAAAAGAATGAAATGAATGTAATGAAAAGAATGACTTTTACCTTAAGATTGCTTTTTGTTTTAGATGGCCACAGTTAATTGTATTATCATTATTATTTTGTCATTGTATTCTTATTCCACAACAGACCAAGCATTACTCTTGAATGGCATGTACAACAAATTCATATGGAAAATTTGTAAATAATAAATAAATTTAGGGATTTTCTATTTAAAATCAATTAGATTTTCCACCAGTAGTGGGCTCTTGCTCAATGAAAGCAATTATGTGCATCAGAGTCCACAGAAGTTAATGTGGGAAGACTAAAAAAAAAATACAAAAAAAAAAAAAAATGTCAAGTGGAACACCAAAGTCCAAAACCTGAAATGTGTGTCGCAAGGAAACATTTAAATTGTCAAATCCAGGGCCACAACAGTAAAATAATATTTTTTTGCGCTCAATCCAAAATGAAGCTTTGTGGAGCTGTGGATTAGCAGGGTGCATCATTAGTATCTGTAGAAGACTGGTGTTGGAAACACTGTGGAAGATTTTATTTTCTAAAGCAGAACCCTGCAAACTGACAAGACCCTAATATCAAACTGTTTAATCTATGATTTAATCAGTGTTTGTTACAGCACAAATATAACATTTGAATTCAAGATTTTAGCCGATTTGCCATGTTTTCTATCTGTAAACAGCAATGTGTGAACCCCATGACTCAAATCCTCCTTAAAAAAAGCCTGATTTTAGTGTTAGGGGTTAACAGTCAAAGGACCCAGAACCAGACATGAAGAATGAAGACCCGGAGTCAGAATTAAAAAAAATTAAAGAAAATTTAATGAACATAGTTTGCCATTTCATCAGCAGAAGTCAGCTTCAAGACTCACTCAGGAGTTCGTAGGCCGCCCCTTACAGTTACAAAGATCACAGCAGTTATACCATTTTTCAAGGTCTAAGATACGTCATTGCTTATACGTTGAATGATTCTCATTGGCTAAGAAATAGATAAACACAGTAATTTTCCTCACATATACAGATAGACAAAGCATATCTCCATCGATGATGCATCTGACATTCAGAGGCACGTCATGACCTTCCAGGTCACAGATTGTCCAGAACATGTCCAGAACAACAACTCAAGTCAATCTCAAATAATGACAGTGGTTCCTTAACCTGCAACTGGAGTAAGACTTTAACAAAGAAATGGTGCCTTAAACTATTTGCTTCAATGACCCCTTTATGTTTTAACACTCATACATAAACCAAAATCCCTTTCCATATTATTTTCACTGTTACCGCATTCACATAGGACACTAGCAAATAAGAGCTCCTATCAAGGCTGAAGAGAGTCTGAGCGGCTTATTATCAGTTAAGTGTACCAAAACATCATGGTAAAACATTCACTCGTTTGGGAGAAAAACAGATAACATTTGCTCCTCAGAAAGCAAATATAATAAAAGAGTACATTTTAATAAACCTATTAAAGTTCAATATAGCAATGCTCAATATAGCTTGACCATCGGTACAGAGAAGTATCATATGTGTTGGACATATGTGTTCACAACGCCTTTAGGATCCATACACCTTTCTCCTGAGACCAGAGAAAGAGACAAATGGCCTTGTGCACCTAAAAGAAGCTGGTTACTTACATCAGCATGCATTTAAGAATATGATTTCACAAGCAAAAGCAAAATAAATGATTAAGTAATAATGAATATACTTAATTATCGATTTCATAAAAGAAATACATAAGCATTCAAAAGAATATATGATATATATATATATATATATATATATATATATATATATATATATGCTGAAGAGGCAAGGGATTTTGACCACCCCCTTCATTAGTAATGCAACTGCAGCCATAGTAGTAAACTTTAAGATCAGAATAGTTAGAATTATGAGATTGTGTGTGTTTTCACAACAGAAATTATATTTGTTTTGATAGGTCTTTAGTTGATGGATGGAATCCAGCTGTTGTTGTTTTTTTCAGATTCATGTTCAGCACTAACAACCTCAAGTGTTCATCTACATCAGGCCAGAACAAGCAGATCCTAAAGGTTTACCAACCAACAAAAAGAATATAATCGACCCTGCCACCATTTAGTATTGCCACCCCAACAATAGGTAAAAAAAAGGCTGCGTTACATTTTATTTCCCCCTGTCTCCTCCTTCATTCGGATGAACGTCATTGCTTATGTTGCATGAGTGAATGAGTGCATGAGTTTTAAAAAAAAAATATATATATTATATATATATATATATATAGTGTTGTGTTGTGGGCTATGGAGCACCTAAAGTGTACATTTGAAGAAGTCTCGCTCCCTCGGTCAAACTCGAAATGGCGAGTTTGGTTACACTTCAAAATGGCGGCAGGTCCAGTCTAAAAGTGGACTTGAATGCAGTCCTGGTTACAGAGACAGGTCTAAGGATTAGGCCTTTGTTTAATTAGGACAATTAATTTGCTTTAATACCAGTGAAAAAACATAGGTGTGCATCTTGAGACAAAACAATGGCACTGACATTTTTATGTCTGTGCTTGTTGCTTTCAGTTAAAACTGCTCAAACATGCATTTTAGCCTAGGATTAGTCTTAAACCTTGTCTGAAACCAGGGGTAAATATCTAATTCTAGGGCTTATGCCTGTCTCGTACAACTTGACCCAGGAATCTAGACAACAACAACCCTATAGCCTTTACCCATTTGAGATCATAACAGATGTTGTGATGTAGTCTTTCGGACATCCTTTCAACATTTTTTTCAAGGCAGAAACGCATTGGGACCAGGCTCGTAATACCACCATGGCTTTCATTGCAGTGGCAGTTGTGGCATGCTAGTTCTACATTGGTAGAAGCCCAGAAATGTTTATTGATTCATGAAACTATCCAAAGAACAATCCACCAATTGTTATCCCTTTCTCCCCCAATGAGGAGCTGGGCCCAGAAGAATCATCCCTATGGACATGAATAATAGGACCTGAAGCAGATAGTTGGCTCTGTGTTTCTTAGTATGTGAGAGAGATCTTGACTGCTAAGCAAAGTTTTATTAAACCACTCACACTGACCCTAGGTAACAGAGAACAAGCAGATAATTTACTTTCTTTGTCATCTTAGGTCATTTGGAGTAAGAAAACAGATTTGTCTGTTGTTCTTTATGTCCGTGATAATGAGTACTGCAATATTGCAACTTGATTTGGTATAAGAGATTGTCTGTTATGCTAAAAACAAAGTTGTTTAATCAATTAAAAATCTGTTCAAAGATTGTTGGCCAGCCTCTTAAGAACTTGAAGCTTTATGATTCAGCTTACTATAACAATTCGCTAAGGCTGGCTAATAATATAATAATATAGTTTCTAACCCTATTCATATCCTGCATAATGAGTTTGAATTACTACCATCGAAGCAGAGGTACAAGATTCCAAGATTCAACAAGGTGAGGCTAAAACACTCTTTTGTGAATCGGACTATCTCAGCATTGAACAAAACACTTAATCAGAAATCAAGAGTGTTGTAAAGGTGTTGTAGTTGTATAAGTGTAGTACTGAATGTATATTGTGTATAATGCATAATGTGTTTTAATGTAGCCTATGTTGGTTGTTGTAAACATATAAACATAGAAAAATTGTCACACTTGTCTGACAATAAAGCATTAAATATGTTGGTTCAATATCACTTTTGCACTCGCAATAAATGTTGAAAATAATGTAAAAAAAAAAAGAAAAGAAAAAGAAAAAAAGACAACTCTACTTTTGATTCTAAATCACTGCTGAACAAAAAGAATCATTGATAATATTGTTGAATTAATGTTACAATATTATGTTGTTTCTTAATCACTTTTGTATAAATGTTTTGTACTGAAATGTTAATCAAAATCAAAGTTAATCAGCGTTGCCATCTGAAACAACAATATTACACTTCAATCAACAAATTCCTGACCACTTGAAAGTGTGGGGGAAAACAACTTTTTAAATAAAAAATGACACCTTTCCAGTATTTTTTTTAAATTTATTTTTTACACAGTTTAACACAATTTTTCTTGATGTTTTGTACACCACATAGAAACTGTAGATTAATTCCAAAGATTGTAGCTACTTGACGCCAAAGTGTTTTTCTTTTCTTTTTTTTTCTTTTTTTTTTTTTTGATTGGTCAATCGTGACCAGCGCTGAGAAAAGTCTCAGGCACAGCTAAAGTTCGCCCTTTTTTGAACTTGTTTTTCATAAATTCTCTCTTAAACATGTGTAGTTCCTGATATTTCGGATTGTTAATGTCAGTTGTTAATTGTTGTTTTGTCAGACCGTTTTTTTTGCCTACTTACTTACCCATATGCGTAGTAGAATCAACTCCATTATTATAATCCAATTATATTAAAGTTTACCCCATTCATTTCGCACTGTAAATTACAGATAAAATTTTAATTTATAAAATTATTTACTTTGTTTCAAATACCACCGTACAATAATTTAAAAAGTTTTATCAAACCATATCACTTTTTAATCAGGCGTCTACAGCGGGCAGCTGGGGCCCTTCCCCTGGGGTCCTCAGTCAACGTGCTGCGGAACGTTTGCGTGCGCAATGATCTGAGAGGTTTGTTTTGGTTGCACGTTTTTATATATTTGGAGGGACGAATTCGATTTCGCTGATATTATTGAATGTTTACCATGATGCCGGGGGAGAACCAGTCCAAAGCCGGAGGAATAGCCTCTGAAGCCACTCCTGGCACCTGTCAAAACTGCACTGTTTTAAATCAGGTAAGAAATTTATTCCCCAAACTAACAAACTGTCCAGAAGTTTTAGCCATACCACGAAAATTAATAACGCAATATGTTAATTTGATTATTTGGTTGTTGTTAAACACATGGAGATTGAGTGGATGAATACGCTATACGTTGTTTATGTTAAGTTACACCTGTTTTAATTGTACAGTCGCATCGTATGAAGGCACCCAAATGTTTGTTTTCTTATTAGTTTATTAATTTGGTGTTTAATGCAGATACCAGTGTCATTCTTTTATTTTGAAAATGTATAACGTTACTTTCCATGGTTTTGGCTGTTGTTAACAAATAAAGCTAATACTATGTTCACATTTTCAGAACTTAGATGAATATGTGGCTGCTTTGTTAACTCTCAAGCAAAAGATCGTCGACACGGAGTGAGTGCTTTTTTTATCATTGTTGTTTTTAATTATATTCTATGAATTCAATAATACGTTACTCACACAAAAAGAGTGAGTATTAAAAATGTAAAGTACGTTTATGTCTGACTGGTTCTTCTGCACCACCGCTCTGACAACGCTCTGTTGTCATGACACTCAGCGTGTTTCTGCTAATGAAAAATGGGATATTCACAATTTAGTATGCAAATAGATGCACGATATAATACCAATTACTGATTTACTATGCAAGTACTACAGTGACAACACTACTGTCGGTTCAGTTGAACGTTGGTCAGTTGACCAAGTCATTGGCAGAGCCGTTTGAGAATTGCGACACTCTTCTGTGATCTCGCCGCCACGCTGTCACGTGGTTCATGTAGATCTCAATAGTTCCAGACAAACCCAAGCTGTCATCATGTTTAAATGGGTTGCCGTGGGACAGATAGTAGGCAATTTTGGTAAATATCATAGCATAAGGTGCACTGGAGGTGGAGGTGGAATAAGGGATGTTTTAAAAGAGGTGTGATAATAATAATAATAATATTATTATTATAAGAATAGAATAGCCTTTATTGTCATTGCACTTGTGGCGGTACAACGAAATTTAGGGTGCTCACCCAGAGCCACCCTTGCACCACAACAAACAAAAGAAAAACATCATACATCAGTAACAAAAGACAAGACATGGCTAAAAACAGACAGATAAAGTGTAATGTGCAGTATATATAATATTATCTGTAGTGATAATAACATGTTGTATGAATGTTGAAGATAATATCAATCAATCAATCAATCAATCAATCAATCAATCAATCAATCATATAGGGGCCCTTAGGTAATAGTGGCCCCATGTGTTCCAGGCCTGAACAAAGTGACATCTGGGGGCTATTTCACAAAACCAAGATAGCGGATTAAGCCGGGATTTTCCAGATATCCTGGCTGAATTAAGCCGGGACTCGGTTTCACGAAAGCAGTAGCACATAAGTTACCTTGGCGATTTATTCTGTGCAGCTAGCCTGCTCCAGACCAGGCTAACAGCCAGGCTTAGTCAATCCTCGTGCCTTATCTGTTCAGTCAGCGGTCACGCCGATCAGAAACCAATGTGTTTTTTCAGTTATTCCGTTTTGTCGTTCAGCGCAATTTTATCAGCCTGCGTTAAAATACCTCAGATACATATTGGCATTCAGTCAAGTAGCCTACTATTATCATTGTAACATTATGATGGTAGCCTACCATTATTAACTATAATAATAATTATCCATATGGGCATTGTTACTGTTCAATTGTGTTTTTGAAGACTGCTGTTGTTCTAAGTTTGACAGATAGGTCTTTAATAGGCTATTGTATGTGATGAGGGAATTAGAGAAATGGCTGATAAAAAAGCAAAAGTTTTGTCAATCAAGTCAGGCAATATAAGTAGCTCTAAACACGTTTCGTCCTTTACAATGGCATGCCCATTTTTGGATGACATCTGATGAAGCACTTATATTATATTGAGAAGGCCAGACGTGAAAGAGTGTTTCGGGACAGGTCTGACCCATTGGCTTTTCCCGACAATTACCTGCAAGAGCATTAGGCTAGAGTGGGGGAAAACGCCCCCCTTTAGTAAAATGTGACATTACTGTAAAACAAAACATAAATGTGACTAGAATTGCCATCCCAGTTTTGAGTGTCTTTGGTAGGAGTTATTTATTAAAATTGCTCAACCTTCATAATTATTATTTTTTTGACTGAAAATATTTTTGTACAAAGGGGGCGTTTTGCCCCAGCGGTGGGGTAAAACACCCCCAAGGTGGGGTAAAATGCCCCCTTTTTTACCAGCCAGTTTCCAGATCAACAGCAAAATGAACATAGTTTTTAATCTCTAAAAGTAAAAGGCAAGTAATGCAACAACATAATGTATATACCTATTAATATTTATTTCAGGAATGTACAAAATAGCCAAATTTCTAACATTTGAATATTTTGATTTCTACACTAGGCCTATAATTGATGTAGTATTTGTTCATCACTATCATCAAGAAAAACAGAAAACCCTAAATAAATATTAAACATAAATTAGTATATTAATAGTGAAATATATTACATAAATGCATTAAAAGTCACTGAGTTTTATCATTGGGTCACCTAACCACCTTCCATCATTGCATTCACCAAGCTAGCTAATGCTCACTTGAAGAAAGTTTTTCATGTTTTGTTCAAATATTTTGATTTTACCGCCTAGTTATACTGCATTAAAGTGTAAAATAAAGACTTTGATGAACAGAAATATGTTACTGTAGTAATTATGATAAAGAGAAACTATGCCCCTTGGGGGGCATTTTCCCCCACTCTACCCTACTGCTTTTCTGGGGATGGCATCCACTACCTGTGCAGACTGTTGGGTCCCAAAATTTTATCAGACACTTACCAGTTCTTATATTTGATCTTGACCTGTGGCCAGGTCCTCTTTGGTCCAGTCATGTTTGTTCTGTATAAATATTGATAAGATGTGTAACAAAAGTACCATAAATTAATAAGCTGTCAGCAGTGTTGGGTAAGTTACTCTAAAAAAGTAATTAATTACTAGTTACTAATTACCTCTTCAACAGTGTAATTAGATTACTGTACTAATTACTCTCTCTAAAAAGTATTTGATTACTTTTCATTACTAATTGCTTTCGAAATCCCATATCAATCTCAACCAGCTGAATAATACAAGGATAGACATTATTTTGTTTTAATTCTTTCAAATAAATAATATAAAAATTGCATGAATTATCCTTAAACTGACCAAGGTGGAGAAGGTTACATTATAAAAACATTATAATACTTATATACTTTTTAGCATCAGACAATAGGCTACATTTTGATGTTAAACCCACTATTGTTTTATGTCTGATCTCATGACATTTCACACTTTTTTCATACATATTTTACAATAATTCATACAAATTTGTACGAGTGCGGTCGTAATATTTAGATTCCTCATAAAATGCATATGGATCGCTGTGAGATCGGATTGATCTATACACAGTTTTTACCTCAATTACATTAGAAATAACTGTAATTAAATTACAGATAAATGAAGAGTAATCCCTTACTTTACATTTTCAAGGGAAAAGTAATGAAATTACAGTAACTAATAACTTAGTAATTAGTTACACCCAACACTGGAAGTATGGCGCACGCAACTCATTCATTGTAGCATCAATGAATCTGTGATGGACTGTGTGGTCTGTTGAAGAAAGCTGTTGACTCCCACTTATCTGAATTACTTACACCTGGCTTGACATAGCTGCTCCTCCTGAGCCTGGTTTGGCCTTTGTGAAACTGATAAAGCCAGGATGCACTGATCACACTAGGTCAAGCCCAGCTTTATCTCTTATCCTGGATTTCTAAATTCTGCTTTTGTGAAACAGCCCTCTGGTTGGTTAGTGAAGTGTTTATGTATGTTGTTTAACTACAATTAGAATCTTATTAGCTATTATACAACCCCAAATCAAGAAAAGTTTGAACATTTTGTAAAATGTAATAAAATCAAGAATCTGTAATTTGTTCATTCTTTTTCAACTTTAAAGCCACACTATGCACTCTCTGATTTTTTTGTGAAACAGTGACCTCTAGAGCCGCTGTGGTGTACTTGGACTGTCGTAAATAACCGTTATTCCCCTGTTACCTCATATCTACTGAACTACTGTCAAGTGTTGGACTGTTTTTTAATAATAAAGTTGCCTATCGCGTTTGCTGGCTTATAACATTTTAACATGATTTCTGCAAAATCAGAAGTAAATAGCCTATAGTGTTTGGACTACTGTATAATTTCATTTATGTTTTTTGATTGTAATGTAAACATTACAAAATGTCAGATCAAGTTAAATGTACGTCGCATTATTTCATAACATTGGACGTTATGATTTCATTAGACATGATTATCGCAAGAATCAACATCAACAGCGTCAAGATTTGATTGATTCATTATCAACACAATTTGAAGTAAAGTTACAGTCGGGAAGTGCACTGTTAGTCAGATAAACTTTATATAACGGTAACTTGCGCACGCCATAAGAAATCCGAACCAGACACGGGACTAAAGTTACGTGATAAATACACATCACACACATGAGTTCAGCTGGCAAACTAGCTCTTGTGGCAAGCTCGGCAATAAAACATAACGAAAAAAACAACAACAAGACTAAGAGAAACGACTGTTTTTTAGGAAGTCTGCTTAAAGCTCTGGTAATCGAAAGCCAGCAAGACATATGTGACTCGTCTAATTATCAACAACGGATGAATGAACAGCACTGTAAAAAATGACATACCACAAGACAGCGCAGCAACATACAATATAGAAACAAATATACAAATACAAACAAGTTTATAAATAAGAGATTTACTTATAAATCCATCAACAAGATCGCCAGGTCAGCATCGCAGTTACAATCCAGTGCTGCTTTTAAGCTCGCGCCAATGAGTGAAAGCCCGACCGAGTGGACTCTTGTCCGGTTTCTAGCACGGTCCGATTCTCTTTCCCTTTTTCTGGACATTTCTGACCGAGTTTTCTTGGATGCGCGAAAGTAGCTTCATACAATATGTTGTTGTTGATGTGTGTGACGTCGTTGCTGTAAACCATTTCGTGATTCTCACGAGCTGTGTCAGGCGCGCCACTCTCAAACTTGCATGGCTGGTTTTTCCGGCGGCGTCCCCCCCAAGCTTCACTACCAGGATGAATCGCCCTACTATGACTTTGTTAACCACCAAAACGACTTTGAAGCTGTTAAAGTACAGATCTTGCATAGAGTGCCTTTTACTGACAGAAGTACTAAGGAAAATTTTCCAATCTTTTCACTGAACAAATTGTACACTTTTGAATTAATTCATAATTCATTAAATTAATAAGAATTGAGGATACTAATTGTTGCAGTTTTGCAAGTGGATTTTTTTTGCCCAATCTCACCCGATAAAAGACAGCTGCTCAACAGTCCATGGTCGTGGTTGTCTGCTTCTCCTTTTAATGATGGGTCATGCATCTTCAGTAGAAGACAGATCTTTATTGCAGCCAGACCAGTCAGGCACATCCACTGTAGTGTTGTCACGATACCAAAATTATTGCTTCGATACTAAGTTAGGAATTGTGATTTCGATACTTTTCCTGAAAAGGGAGAAACACCCTCAAATATCATTGCTGTGCTTTATTTTAAAACCGGGACAACATGTTAATCATATAACACACTAGTAAATGAACATATGAACAGCAGATATATATTAAACTTTTGAAAACAATATGAAATATCTAGGGCTGTCAAAACGATTAATCACGATTATGTTTGAGTTAACACTCATGGACGAGGTCAAGCTGGAAGCCATGTTAATCTGGGCCTCAATTGGCCACCGTAGGAGTTAAAATGAAATCGGAATTGAGAGGAACGGAAACTAATATTCACTGGATGGTCATATACCTTTTCACCGCTAGATGGGGTAAAAATGGCTTTAAATAATAATACATTTAGCAGCATTGTCTCAGCTTGCAAATTTTGAATGTTATCTATGAGAGTTGTGTTTTCAGATATGTTGCATTAGCCGTTGGGAGGCTATTGGTTAGCCATGAGGATAATGCCCATAGCAGAGCTGCCAACTCTCACGCTTTGGCCGCGAGACACGCATTTCATTTCATTTGATTGGTTTCACACGCCACACCCCCGATTTCTCATGCTGAAGTGTCAACCCGGTCAGTCAAATGCCTGACAGATGAGTTTATATACCACAAATTAGTTCAAAACTCCCGGAATCTAGTGCAAGTGCGCATGCGAGACAGATATGTGCTCCAAACTGTGTAGCGCACGCACAGCAGAGAGGGAGAGCGAGCGAGAGACTTTGCGTGTGCAGAGAGATCCTGAAAACTAGAAAAAGGACCCCCCGTTGGAGAATGTCATCCTTTTGTAAACTCTTTTAAAACACAGACGTCCATAGGGAGGCACTGGAAGCATGCGTGAAACACACTAACATAAAATACATCTCTTACAAATCTGGAACGTGGTCATTCTTAGAAGCATCGATATTAATACGTTTAGGCATTAATACATTTAGATATTAATACAAATTAATGTTTTTAATTTCTGAGAATCGCGATACTTTTGAAGTATCTGTGCACTGTGCAACACTAATCTACTATACAATGTAGAGAGTCTACAAAACCACTGACAAAAGTACAAATGAAAGATTTCCAATCTTTTCACTGAACATAGGGCTGGGCAAAAAAATCGATTTTTCGATTAATCGTTTTTTAAAATGTGGTCGATTCAAAATCGATTCTCAACGGCCACGAATCGATTTTTTTCCATATAAAGGGCTCGCGGACGCGGTGCTGCTTCTTCTTGTTTTTCTGCACTAGGCAAGCGCTAAGCGCTGCAGCTGTCGATAAACACACGCGTTTAGGAGTAGGGACATGACGGAATATTCACTTGCACAATCAGGCCAGCATTTCATCGTAACCAATGATCGTAATTAACGTTTATCATTTATCTGCTCAAGCAATGTTAAACCATCCCGTGCTCGCGCACTCTCAGAGATGTCTTTCACTGCGTGCACAGCCTAAATCCGCCTCACAAACAGCTCGCCAGAAACAAAAGTTTTATCCCTGGATTATATCGCTTTAACAGTTAAAACACGCAACGCAACATTATGTCAAAACTCTGGTCTTGGTGAGTAACCTCGTAAAGACAGTCAGTAATGTCTTAAATTAGCATTAAACGCGTGTGACAGAAAGTTAATGAAACAGTAATGGATTTGCACACTAGTTCTTAAAGTGAACGCAGCCATTTGTGTCAGTCATTAATTCTGTTGTCATAACAACAGAATATAGTAGTATTAATTGTAAGCAATCAGAATTAGTAGCCTTTGTATTTAATTCAGTCTGGACTAAAAAGACTATCCAGTGTTATTTTACATTGGATTACTTTATTCAGTTTCTGTAGTATTTCTGACATACCCAAAAAACTACCCCAAAATGTCTCTTAATTTGTGTCTTTATTCTATTGTATTTATTTGTGCTACTTTTTTCAATTTAATTCAAAGATTGAAATCAAGCATCCATACATAAACTCTTAACAAAAAAAAATACATTAACATTTAGGTAAGATCAATGTAAAAAAAAATGTCTAAATATTTATATATCTATCTTAAACAAAAAATAACATGATACTGTTTGATCAAGCTGTGCAACTGTTCTGACTTTTTTTGCATATTGCATCAAAATCCTGTCTAGTCTTTGTATGCATTTAGTGTACCTAAAATAAAAAGTGTTTTATATATAGGTTTATGGCTCTTAATTTCCTTGTATTAATTAACCACTAGTAAACTTATGTCCACTGTTCTTTTTTATAAATTATAAATATAGGATTTTTATTACATCTTCATTATAGTCGAATCGAGAATCAAATCAGGAATCGAGAATCGAATCGAGAATCGAAATCGAATCGAACTGAGAGCTTGTGAATCGAAATCGAATCGAAATTGAAATGTGAATCGATACCCAGCCCTAAACTTAATTGTACACTTTTTAATTCATTAAATTAATTAATAAGAATTCTTGAGTATACTAATTGTTGAAGTTTTGCAAGTATCATGCTCTTTCCAATTCACTTATTGTTGACTGTTTACAGTTTAGCTTGGATATTCTATAAGCTTTTCGCTTTTATTTAGCCTCTGTCCCAACTTGTCCCAAAGTGTGTAGCAGCAACCATAATCAAAATGTTTGTATTTACAAAATATATAAAATTGTTCTGTGAAAACAAAATATTTTCTTTGTACTTCTGTCAGTTAAATAAAGTTGAAAGATAATAAACAAATCACCAACATGACATCACGACTTTTGCGTAAACATACACGCCACTTTCGAGTCAAGTGGCGTGTTATCTCTACGCATTTTGAGCTATCCGCGTGTATCCGCGTGTATGCGTGTATGTCTACGCCATTAACGTCCTCGTCATTCCGCGTGTCTGTACACGCGCGTCAAATGTCCAGTCATGAATGCCATTAACCCCAGTGACGGTTAAGTTTAGGGATAGGGTTGAGGTAAAGTCATATCTTTTTTTTCACTAGGATGGTAAGGGAACAGTCATAAATGCCATTAACCCCAGTGATGGTTAAGTTTAGGGACAGGGTTGAGGTAAGTCATATATTTATATAACGTTAAGTCAACGGCGTTCATAAACACGCTGAAAAGCGATTATGCGTCTTGATAGCACGCCAAAAATGCAAATACGAATTAGCGTGTCATATACACGCTACTTTATGAGATCAGTCTGAAATTACAGATTATTGATTGATATCAATATCGTTTGAATAACGATAAACATTGAACAAAAACGGGCAAAACAAAAATTATAGACTCATGAGAGGCCAGCTAAAGCGTGAAAATGTCAAAAACAGTAATTTCATCAAATTGCCAGCGGATGTGTTTGGAAGATACTGAAATGAATGGGGTTTATCGCAGTAACCATTTATTGTTTGGATTCCAATGTTCATAACTATCTTTTGCTCAACGACACACGATACTTTTGCATTCTCTGATTCCAGTGGAAGTCTATGGGAGTGTCACAACTCTATCAACGACTCTGGTCAATGGAAGATTTCACAAATTTTAAAAACAACATTGTGTCACGGTTTGCAGTGTGTGTGTTCACTACTCACTATACTCCTAATGTTTGTGCACTAACTTGGATGGGTTAAATGGAGAGAACATTCTGAGTATGGGTTGCCATACTTGACCTTAACATGTCACTCTCACTTTATTACATATACATTTTACAGTAAATAAATAAATGCACATAGCAGAGTTTAAATATAACATGTTTGTTAAATGGTTCAAACTTTAGTAATTGCAATTGAGTTACAAAAGTTTAATATTAGGGCATTTCAACTAGAATGTTTAAAGAAATATATTTACAGTTCTTTTTTGTAAGTACTGGAACTGTAATAATCATATTCATGCTTAATGGCAAAGATGAATGTCTTACTTGCTGACCTTAACTGCTTTTTCAAATAAAACTAACCATATTGTCTTCTAACGACTTTCACATTTTTATTTCAGCCGTCTCTTGAGTGAATACAAGGAGAAGTGTGATGATATCCTTTTCAAAGTAGACGATAACATTGTTCTTGCTTTGTCATGCTGTCTGTTGATTTACTGATTCATTTTATTGTAGATTTTGTGTCAGTTGTTGGGTATGTATATTGTGTAACATCACATGAGCAGGAGTGCTGTTGTATTGAATATCAGCCCGGCCACACTAACCCTCAGGTAATCACAACCGTGCTGATAGTCATTACAACAGCATGGTTGAGAGTGAAATTTTATTTTTATACAGTTTAAGAAACAAAGTCAATACTGAATTAGAAACAATGTTTTTGTTTTGGTTCAATCTGAGCACAAATGGCCTTTTTACTTTGTGTTATGCAGCATCCTTTCCAAATTGTAGCTGGTTAAAATGAAACTAACTTTTGGATGTAAATGTGATTCCATTTCAATTTCGTAGTAATTTTCAGTGGCACTGAGAATTTAGTTTTGTATACGGTCACTGTTCTATTACACCGCTGGTGTAAAATCAGATTCGAAGTTTGCTCACCCAGCACAGAGGTGTGTGTGGTATGTGTGAAATACACCTTGCCCTCATTTTTACAACAAAATAAAGTAAAAAAGAAAAAGTTTGGTTTCATGAATTTCTTTGGAACTCAAAAAAAAAAAAAACAACATGGAAAAACATTTCCATTGTGGAAAAATTAGGGTATTTTTTTATCCTGTTTTCTGTTATTTCTGTTATTAAATATTTAACATTCAACAAAATTGTTATTTTTAATTTTAATTCTTTTTAAACATTTATCATTTCTGATTTCAAGTACATTAAATTTTAGAAAAATGTTAACCCCTAATAACACCCCCCATCCAACAAAAATGGTTGCAAAAGAAAGTATTCAACTTTGCAAGTTACCAAGCATTTGTATTTAACTAGAGCAATGGCAAATATCCTTTCCTAGTTCCTTTAAAATATCACTTAATTAATTAATCTGCTCCAATATGGGGTTTCCATTTCCTATTCCATGATTGCTGGTGAAAGAAACGTCCAAATGAAATCTGTTATAAAAATCACAGATACTCTAAAGTGAAAATATGCTCATTGCCCCACTCTACTACGTAGAGTTGTGTTGTGTATGTGACAATTTGTCACATACACTGGTCTGGAGCACATCAACCCAAAACTTTCAATATTAACATTGTTCTCTGAATCCATCTTTGTTTTCCTTGACAAAATTTCACAGCTCCAGAAATCACAGAGGTAAGACCTTATTTTCTTTTTAAGCAGCTGCTGTTTATCAAAGTGATTTACACTGCATATTTACTAGTGTGTTATATGATTAGCATGTTGTCCCGGCTTTACCAGACTGTTACTTTAAAAATACCTATACTATAAGAATATGTCATGCATGTGCACTGATTCCTCAGCTGGCATACTTCTAATTGCAAAGACATTGTACTATTGTTGCAACTAAAGTAATGCAAAGCCAAGATGCTGCTGTACAAGTACATTTACGCTCAGTTGTGACAGTAGTTCCTTAAAACAAGCACAGGTAATATGTTGTGCAGTAGCCTAAAGTTTTAGGAGTTTGGTAATGTGCACATGCACAATAGCATAATTTTCTGCAAAAAAATTGTCGATTATGCTAAATGTGTATTTGAAGAATGCCTTTGGTGATGCGTTTTTCACAGAGAGAGCAGCAAACTGCACCGACAGCTGGATGAGGTGCTACTGAAGCTTGAGCCTTTAGAGAAGCAAACAGTGGAGTATGAACAGATGAAGACGGAGCTAGAGAAAATTAAGGTTTGTGTTCAACCCCCCGAATGTCTTACCATCACATAATTGAATCTCATTGCCAATTTCAATGGGCTATATGCACGCATAAGTTCTGCATTTGACTCAAGAATGCTCGTCAGTTTCCGGTTGGGGAGATTAAAGCGGAGGAAAACCGGGGAAAACGGGATTATGGCAGAGTCTTCAAAATTTAAAAATTCAAAGTCTTTGAAACGAAACTTTCATACGTTTAGATGTCATTTTATATATAGTTATGTTTATTTAATATAATTTTAAAAAGAAGCATAAACACAACGAGGGGTGTCTGTTTTGTCTGTTTTTGTGACTAACGTTTCTTTAGTATAACCATGGAGTATGAAATTCAATATAAATTCTTTCTCAGTATTGCATTGGACTCTACAATTGGCGGAAGTTATCGAGCATCCTTAGACCTTCACCGGAAATACCGCCGTGCATAGAGCCCATAGAGGTTAAAAACTCATTTTAACCTCTCATGATTCTCATTTGCTCTGACATGCACTGTGAGCTGTAAAGTCTTATATAGACAGGTGTGTGGCTTTCCAATCAAGTCCAATCTGTATAATCAAACACAGATGAAAGTGTAGAACCATCTCAAAGATAATCAGAAGAAATAGACAGCACCTGAGTTAAATATATGAGTGTCACAGCAAAGGGTCTGAATACTTAGGACCATGTGATATTTCAGTTTTCTTTTTTAATAAATGTGCAAAAATGTCAACAATTCTGTGTTTTTCTGTCAATATGGGGTGCTGCGTGTACAATAATGAGGGAAAAAAAAAACTTAATGATTTTAGCAAATGGCTGCAAAATAACAAAAAGTGAAAAATTTAAGGGGGTCTGAATGGGCTATATGCACGCATAAGTTCCGCATTTGACGCAAGGATGCTCGTCCATTTCCGGTTGTGTAGATTAAAGCGGAGGAAAACCGAGGAAAACGGGATTATGGCAGAGTCTTCAAAATTTACTGTCCTCCCGCCTTTGAAACGAAACGTACATACATTTAGATGTAATTTTATATATAGTTATGTTTATTTAATATAATTTTAAAAAGAAGCATAAACACAATGAGGGGTGTCTGTTTTATCTGTTTTTGTGACTAACGTTTCTTTAGTATAACCATGGAGTATAAAATTCAATATAAATTCTCGGTATTGCATTAGACTCTACGATCGGCGGAAGTTATCGAGCATCCTTACATCTTCACTGGAATTACCGCCGTGCATAGAGCCCATACTTTCCGTACCCACTGTACAGTAAGAGCTTTGTTGTGCAGTGTGCGTCATTGATTTCATAACGAGTTGTCCAGATAAACTCGCGCCGTGTGGAAAGATTGTTCTTTGATCGCTTTCTGTATAATTTGTTCAGGATTTAATAAGATTATTTTCATCCTACTAAAAGAAACAATGTGAAATTGGTATTTTAGTCACTGGCTTGACTTACTAATGCACAAAGAGTATTGAACGATTGTGAGAGAAACTTACCTGTCTGAACTTGAACAATTAGGCTACACATCAGAAATTGTTGCTTGGTAGCTCGATCGATTTATTTTCAGACGTTCATCGAGTTGAGGAAACAGTCAACGGTGAAATGTTTGGACCATACAAAACTTTGGGAAGTTGTGTCTGCGCATTTTCTGAGAAAATAAAATTAAACCATTGTTTCTTCGGAGGCTTGGATGAAGGAACTAAAAAATACTTTTGTGTTCAGTTTGTACATCCGAACATTGATCAACTGCCGTGCTTCGCTCGTTTGCAAGCCATGATATCTCTCGAGGAAAAACTCAAATCTCAAAGCTATTTCTCTAGGAAAAACTCAAATCGCGCTCGCGCGTTCGTACTTCCTAGCTCATTTTCTCATGGGCGAGCGAAATTCTCCGGGCGGGCAAAGCAGAGTAAGGAGAGGTAACCCTTTTGTCGTTATGACGTAATAACAAGGAGATTAAAGATCAGCGCGTCTGAGCTGCAGAGAAGAGAAAAATAGCGGCCGACTGAAAATTCTAGACACGAGGAGACCAAATACAGGCTAGTGGAACTAATATTAATGTTAAAAAAAAAACTCTTTCATGTCTGGTGACCATTAACACATTAAAATAATTTAACGGAAATAACGGATATAAATTACTGAAGCATGTGAAATAGGCGCCATTAACATAATTTACAAAACATAGTTCGATGATCTTAGAAGTTGAGAGTGTATAACACTGAGCCATCTACAATACCTCTAACCCTGGTAGATGTACATTTCTAGGGACTTGCGTAGTGTTTTCAGTGAATTATTTATTATTCCAGAGTGTTTTTTTTTTACTTTAAAACACAAGCCGTGTCATATTCTGTCATTGTTTCTGAAGACCGCTAGCCCTCACGCATCGCTGTGTGTGAAATACTGACTGAACGGAAGTGGCCAGATGACATGCAAACTACGTTTCTTGACTGGATAAATCAAATCAGTGTTTTTTTTTTTTTCTAGTAAAGTTTTGATGGTTAAGGATTGCAATCAAGGTAGAGACGATTACTGTGACGTACAGAAATCGTACAATAAGCACTCTGAAGTCTGTTATATTGATGCGCAAAGAAACCGTGTATGTGCACTCTCAACACACTGATCGCACTTTATATTTGTTTACACATTTCAGTACATTCACGTTGTTTCCAAACACATTCAGGACAATGTTTTTATCGGTCGGGTTTAGTAAGTCTTAATTGCTGTGTATATAGTTTAAATAAAGATGGAATAATGAGACTGAAATATAGCCTGACAACAACTCAACTCAACTTTATTTATAGAGCACTTTCAAGACTACAAGTGGAACCAAAGTGCTGTACAAAGGAATAAAATAGAAAGTAAAATAAAGACATTAGAACAATGCAAGCACGTGACATGACATAAAAACTTAAAAAGGATTATCAAATGCTAAAGAGAACAAGTAAGTTTTAAGCGCACTCTGAAAAACACCCAGACAGGGGAAGGTCATTCCAGAGCAATAGAGAAAGCCCGATCACCTTTACCTTTCAAACGGGATCGCGGAACCATGAGAAGCAATTGATCATTTGAGCGCAGAGATCTACTGGATTGACAGCGGCTGATTAAATCAGTAACATACTCAGGTGCTAGGCCATTCAGAGACTTAAAAACATACAACAATGCTTTGTATTAAATTCTGTATCTTATGGGTAACCAGTGTAATTTAATTAGAACCGGAGTAATGTGCTCTCTCTTAGTACACGTTAAAAGTCTGGCAGCTGAGTTCTGAACGAGTTGCAGACGGGAGAGAGAAGCCTGACTCGCACCCAGATACAAAACATTAGAGTAATCCAAACGGGATGACACAAAGGCATGAACAACCTTCTCCATATCATCAAAAGAAAGGATAGATTTCAATTTAGCAATTGATCTAAGATGGAAAAAAAACTACTCTTAACAACAGCATTGATTTGCTGGTCAAATTTAAGCTCAGAGTCAAAATGACACCAAGGTTCCTCTCACTAGACAGCTTTTTCCCAGGAAACAACCCCAGGCAGTCATCATCCACACACCCCTTATTTCCAAATAAAATCATCTCGGTCTTATCCTCATTTAGTTGGAGAAAGTTATTCGCAAGCCAACACTTAACTTCGGCAAAACATGCATGGAGAGATTGAATGGCACATTTATGCCCATGTTTCAATGGTAAATAAATTTGAGAATCATCTGCATATAGATGATACTGAATCCCAAATTTCTCAAAAATCGAGCCTAGGGGGAGCATATAAAGGGAAAATAAAATTGGTCCCAGTATAGATCCCTGTGGAACCCCACACACAAGAGGGGCAACAGAAGAAAAATATTCCCCTAAATCCACTGTATCAAAAGCCGCTGTAAGATCTAACAAAATAACACTGTTTCCAGAATCACCACCTCGTAGGATATCATTAGAGACCCTCAAAAGAGCAGATTCTGTACTATGACCAGCTCTAAAACCTGACTGGAATCTATCGGCAATATTATTCCTCATTAAATAGTCATTAAGCTGTGCATGCATTGCACAATTTTTTCCAGTATCTTCGAAATAAAAGGTAATTTCGAAATTGGATGAAAACTACTCATGTCAAAGGAGTCTAGGCCATTTCTTTTCTTTTTCAACATCTCATCTGACCCCAGATGCTCGACTAGTCTCGTAGATTCCCTGGCATTTACAAATGTAGGAGATCGAAAAACTGCCCTTTTGTATTGAATTAAAGCCCCGGTATATGTATGGTGAAGTTTTTTTGGTTTTTCGCTTAGGAGTAAATAGAAGTTTGAAAAATTGTTTTGCAGTTGTATACTGTTGGTGAACATTACAATGCCTCCCAAGCTGTTGAAAGCAGCATTTAAATGTGTGCTGCGCCCTTTCCTCTAAATCACAAAATAAACACAGCAAAATTGACAGCAGTGAGAAAACAACAGTTAAGAAAGCATCTGATCATGGCAATGTGGATGTGTTTGCACAAGATTTGCTGCAGCTTTCCTGTGTGTTTGTTTCTACTTGCGTCCGATATTGATGGATTGAACAAAAGAACTGAACCGGAAAAGATTTCCACATCAGAGCACTAATCTACTCTAATAAACTACTAATCACCACGGTAATTTGAAGGTGTTTACCAGACAACTTTTTTGCAACGTTTGGTTTAGCAAGGTGTTTCCTGGAACAAACTCCAAACTAACTTTTTTTTTTTTTTTGCCTAATATTTTTTAAAAATTATGTCATGCTAGTTTGTTCTTTAATTACTTTTGTTTAATTACTTTAATTACTTTTTAGTTTGTTCTTTAATTACTTTAATTACTAAATTCAATTCAATAGAAAGACTGTTCTAAAACCTAAGATAGTCATTCATTGTGAAGATAGTTAAGCTAACTTTAACTGGACTTAAAATATGTGCTTGCTAATTTCTCTTTTCTTCTTGCTTTTTTATACAACAGGCTGAATTGAAATTGTATCAGCAGAGATGTGAAGATGTTGACCGACTGAGAGCTGAAAGTGTTCAGACACTTTCTCTGTAAGACCACTCTCTACTGTAGTATCACTGTTGATTAGTTCTGCTTTTCATGATGTCTTCTACTCACAGTATTTATCTTTCTCTATTCACAGGAAAGAAAAAGCTGAAGAATCCTTAAGACAAGCAGAGGGTACATCCATCACAAATTATTTTTTTTTCTCACTCTTATTTTTATTTTTTTTTAGGCAGGACAAAAACAAAACATGGTTATCTCAGTTTCAAGTATGGTTACAAAAGGCAAAAAATTAAATAAATAAAATAAAAATGGTAACACTTTACAATAAGGTTCATTAGTTAACATTAGTTAATGTATTTACTAACGTGCACTAACCATGAGCAATACGTTTGTTACTACATTTGTTCATCTTTGTTAATGTTAGTTCATGAAAATACAGCTGTTCATTGTTTGTTCATGTTAGTTCACAGCGTATTAACTAATGTTAACAAGATTTTAATCAAGTATTAGTAAATGTTGAAAATAACATTAACAAAGATTAACAAATGCTGTATATGTGCTATTCATTATTAGTTCATATTAACTAATGTAGTTAACTAATGTTAACTAACGAACCT
The DNA here is from genome assembly GCA_038021265.1 of Cyprinella venusta. Lineage (NCBI taxonomy): Eukaryota > Metazoa > Chordata > Actinopteri > Cypriniformes > Leuciscidae > Cyprinella > Cyprinella venusta. The sequence goes on from CM075874.1 coordinate 10,513,797, forward strand.
TATTGTAATGTGTTACCATAAAAATGAACAATAAAACATAAGACAGATGTTATGATGAAGAAAAATACAAATAAGATAAAAACCTTCAGATTACACAGTTTCTAATACCCAGGGGGCAAAACACCTGTTATTTAGGAAATCAGACATGGGCTGCTGTAAAAGGTTGTCATATAAAAATGAAATCTATGATGTCTGAGGATCACAACCTGGGTGGACAACCCGGTCAACAAGCTGCTGGAAACTTGTAATTAGGGTCAAAACAATGCTACCTCAAATTCTGCTTTAACTCCCCGGAATCACCCAAACGTGCTAAAAAAGTTTAATTATGTTCATGAATCCTGAGCCATATCTCCCTGATACATTATGCTAGAAACAAAGTGAGCATACCGTTCAAAAGAGTGGAAGATAAGCTTTCATTTGATGCATTGACTGTACATATAATTAGAAAGTAAGAGTGAACAATGCCTCATAATTCATAGGTAGGCAAAAAAAAAAGAAAAAAATATTGAACATTCCATTTGTAATCGGTAGCATTCTTTACCCTTTGTTGTTGTTAAAATAAACAAATTACCATGTGAAGGAACTGACAACTAAATGTTGAAATATTAAAACACACAGGAATCATGTGTGGAGTATTTTTTAAAGTATTTAATGATTAAAACTGTTACATTAAGTAGCAATTTCACTGTAAAAATTTTTTTCAAGATTTGTTATCACAACATATTTTCTTTTGTCAAATCAACTTTATAATAATTTATTTAGTTGAGATAACTTATTATTTTGAGTTTCTGATGGTTAAATTAATCTACTTAATTGTATTAACTCACTTTTTCCAGTTCAATCAACTTAAAACTTTAAGGCAACCCAGGTTACTTACTTTTTTATGTTAAACCAACAATATTTTTTACAGTGTAGTAATCACAACATTTTTTCTTTTGTCAAATCAACTTAAATAGTTTATTTAGTTCAGATAACATATAATTTTGAGTTTCTGATGGTTAAATTAATCTCCTTCATTAAATTAACTCACTTTTTCCAGTTCAATGAACTTAAAATTTTAAGGCAACCGGGTTACTTACTTTTTTAAGTTAAACCATCAATATTTTTTTACAGTGTTGTAAATAATAATAATTAATGAAACAGACAAACAGATTACAATTCAGGGTGATAACTAATTTCTGTAATAATGTTTATACAATTTGTTTAGCTGTTTTCGTAGTCACTGCTGCTGTCGCTGCTCTCTAGTGTTTCAGCATGCTGTCTTCTAATACATTTGGTTGCCAACCCCTGGCAATGGCATCCTATGTAGCATGGAATTGCCCTCTTTGCACAGGAGCAGTTCTTCTGACAACCTTTAACACAACCACATGATATTACCATAGCCAATGACACAGGCCAGGCAGGCTGTGTAGATGGAATTGGAAATTCAACTGCTTGGCCCTCATCCAGAGACCATCCAAAATTTGCGTTTTCAGTCGGAGGAAGTAGCTTTTAGAGTGTTGATTTGTTGTTCAAGAACTTGTATGCTCTCAGTGTCCCCTTCAAAGTGATCAGCTGAGGATGTATACACATCTATGATGAGGCCTCGTGCCCGGTGAAGCAGGTCATCTGTTATGTCATCAGTTGTGCTTTGACCAAACTCTTCAAGTGCAGTTATGTCCATTCTCATGCTGCTTTTTAACCAAGACTTCTTACCAGTAAAATAAGGATAACTAGTTGTATCTCTTCCACTAAGACTGTGGCATAGCACAGCATAGTGAAGGTCCCAGTGCTGCTACCATTTCATGTATGGGCAGATAGGCATTCTGCGTTGTTCTCACCCACAGCTCTGGAAGAGTACTGAGGTATGGTGAACCATAGTACAGGCACATGACAATGATGAGGGATGGGGAGAAGTCACTGCACTCACATTTGCCAATAAAGTCAATAATGTTGAGTTCTCCACCACTGGCAATGATCTGTGTCATACGCAGAAGGACAGTAACTTCTTGGCTCTTGCCAGATGCTGAAGATTTTCCACCAGATGTCTTTATTTTTTTGTTTTGTGTGTGGAAAGTGTTGAGCTTCACGATGCTTGTTCTCTTCTGAACATTGGACAGTGACTCGGACAACGCTTGTAGACCCAATTCCTTCACATGTGTTAAGTTGTCCTTGACTGTGGGTTCCACACACTGTCCTGTTGATATGTTTATCAAGCATGGTGTGGCTACTGTAAATAAGTTGGTCTCCACTGCTGCAATAACGACTATGACCCGATTCATGGTGTGGGCTGGATGAATGGAGATGTAACATGGAGTCACCGTCCAATGTTCAGAAGAGAACAAGCATCGTGAAGTTCAACACTTTCCACACATGAATCTGGCCATAGTTGTGTCACCAGGGATGCAGAAATGGTTATCAAGGTTATTGCAGCAGTGGAGACCAACCCATTCACAGTAGCCACACCATGCTTGATAAACATATAAACAGGACAGTGTGCGGAACCCACAGAACCTGCAGTGACTTCTCCCCATCCCTCATCATTGTCATGTGCCTGTACTATGGTTCACCATACCTCAGTACTCTTCCAGAGCTGTGGGTGAGAACAACGCAGAATGCCTATCTGCCCATACATGAAATGGTAGCAGCACTGGGACCTTCACTATGCTGTGCTATGCCACAGTCTTAGTGGAAGAGATACAACTAGTTATCCTTATTTTACTGGTAAGAAGTCTTGGTTAAAAAGCAGCATGAGAATGGACATAACTGCACTTGAAGAGTTTGGTCAAAGCACAACTGATGACATAACAGATGACCTGCTTCACCGGGCACGAGGCCTCATCATAGATGTGTATACATCCTCAGCTGATCACTTTGAAGGGGACACTGAGAGCATACAAGTTCTTGAACAACAAATCAACACTCTAAAAGCTACTTCCTCCGACTGAAAACGCAAATTTTGGATGGTCTCTGGATGAGGGCCAAGCAGTTGAATTTCCAATTCCATCTACACAGCCTGCCTGGCCTGTGTCATTGGCTATGGTAATATCATGTGGTTGTGTTAAAGGTTGTCAGAAGAACTGCTCCTGTGCAAAGAGGGCAATTCCATGCTACATAGGATGCCATTGCCAGGGGTTGGCAACCAAATGTATTAGAAGACAGCATGCTGAAACACTAGAGAGCAGCGACAGCAGCAGTGACTACGAAAACAGCTAAACAAATTGTATAAACATTATTACAGAAATTAGTTATCACCCTGAATTGTAATCTGTTTGTCTGTTTCATTAATTATTATTATTTACAACACTGTAAAAAAATATTGATGGTTTAACTTAAAAAAGTAAGTAACCCGGTTGCCTTAAAATTTTAAGTTCATTGAACTGGAAAAAGTGAGTTAATTTAATGAAGGAGATTAATTTAACCATCAGAAACTCAAAATTATATGTTATCTGAACTAAATAAACTATTTAAGTTGATTTGACAAAAGAAAAAATGTTGTGATTACTACACTGTAAAAAATATTGTTGGTTTAACATAAAAAAGTAAGTAACCTGGGTTGCCTTAAAGTTTTAAGTTGATTGAACTGGAAAAAGTGAGTTAATACAATTAAGTAGATTAATTTAACCATCAGAAACTCAAAATAATAAGTTATCTCAACTAAATAAATTATTATAAAGTTGATTTGACAAAAGAAAATATGTTGTGATAACAAATCTTGAAAAAATTTTTTACAGTGAAATTGCTACTTAATGTAACAGTTTTAATCATTAAATACTTTAAAAAATACTCCACACATGATTCCTGTGTGTTTTAATATTTCAACATTTAGTTGTCAGTTCCTTCACATGGTAATTTGTTTATTTTAACAACAACAAAGGGTAAAGAATGCTACCGATTACAAATGGAATGTTCAATATTTTTTTCTTTTTTTTTGCCTACCTATGAATTATGAGGCATTGTTCACTCTTACTTTCTAATTATATGTACAGTCAATGCATCAAATGAAAGCTTATCTTCCACTCTTTTGAACGGTATGCTCACTTTGTTTCTAGCATAATGTATCAGGGAGATATGGCTCAGGATTCATGAACATAATTAAACTTTTTTAGCACGTTTGGGTGATTCCGGGGAGTTAAAGCAGAATTTGAGGTAGCATTGTTTTGACCCTAATTACAAGTTTCCAGCAGCTTGTTGACCGGGTTGTCCACCCAGGTTGTGATCCTCAGACATCATAGATTTCATTTTTATATGACAACCTTTTACAGCAGCCCATGTCTACTAAACCCCCTTTGCCCCCTGGGTATAATGCTATTCTATATGCTATCCATTTGTGCCATTTTTCTTTAAATTCTGTTTCTTTCAGTCTTAGGATAAAGGTCATTCTTTCCATGATAAATATTTCCTGCACAATGTCCGTCCACTGAGTGTGGTTGGGTGGCTCAGGATTGAGCCAACTTCTTGTTATCGCTTTCCTCCCTGCCGACAATAATATCTTAACCAAATATTGGTCATCTTTCTTTACATTGGTCAAAAGGCCCAGATACATTGTTATAAAAGTTAATGGTACAGAATAATTCAGTATTTTGCAGAAAGTAAGATGGACAGAAGTCCAGAAAGGTTTTATCTTAGGACAGTCCCAGAAAACATGCGTGTGGTTAGCATCGACAGAGCCACATTGCCTCCAACACACTTGCTGGGTGGCCAATTGTTTACCTTTAATAGATGGCGTGATAAAGAATTTTTCCAATTGAATTCTCTCCATTTTTGTGAATTTGTAGATGTCTGTGACAACTCACAGATTTTGTACCATTCCTCGTTTGAGATCTTGACAGCTGCTTCTCTTTCCCACTTTTCTTTGACATACAGGGTTGTGTTTTTCTGACAGGACATTAAGCTAGTGTATAGCTTTGAGGTAATTTTCTGCGTTTTCTGTTGGTATGCTCCACACATAGACTCTAAAACAGCATTAGGTTCATTTCTGTCCTTAATTTCTTTATTATAGTATTCTCAGGTATCGGAAGAAGTCACGATTATCTAAACTAAATTTGTCTTTCAGATATTGAAAACTTCTTATTTCCCCATTATTAATTAAATTGCAAAAAGCTGTAACCCCTCTATTGATCCAAAATTTGAAATTTGAGTCATGTATTCCTGGTTTGAAGTCTTTGTCATGAGCTACCCATCTTAATATTTTTCTTTCTTTGTTCAGTTTTAATTGTCTTGCTACACTATACCAAATTTCCATTGTGCAATTGGGCCAAGTAATTCAATTATATCGGTTGGGATATGGTCCTCTCCCATGAGTGTCTGAACATTGTACCCAGGGATGCATGTCTCGATCTCTTTCCATTTGGCACAGTAACTAGGGTCACACCAGCAAGCCAGGTAACGCAATTGACCCTTCGCTAAGCCACGCCCGAAAACCGCCACTGGCCAATCGTGTCTTAGCAACCGTAACTATGCGCGGGAGGTCTGTCAAGCTTTCGAACGAGGGAACATGCTGAAGCATTGTGCGTGTGATACCGGTACACTAAAAGTTTGGACGGTGGAGAGGAATTGTTTTCCTTCCAGAAAATCTAAAAGCCAAGGGAATGATTGGCGTGATCTTGCTGTGATCTATGTGCGAGACCCATTCACAACTACTGGTAAATGTCGACATGCTTAACAAAAACACCTATTGCTTGGAAATATTGACGGTTCTTTGGTCATAATGATATAGCGTAAAATAAGACGATTAAAGAGACAAGACAAAGGCTCACTGACATACTTTAAAATATATTTCAGCATTTTGTTAATCAACGTCCTACTAATGTTACCCCTTACTAACTAACTTAACCCAATCCGATCGCGGCTCTCCCGGTATTAGTGTTAATATAAGCGAATAAGTGATAAGCTGTTTGATTTATAATTATTAAGATTATTTTCACATACCCTGCTGTGTATGAACATAGCTGTTCCTCAATTTGTGTTTCCCATTTGAACGGTCAGCGTATGAGGCGCTGCTGCTTGCGCTGGGACTATAACGTTAGGCTTTAACTTCAATTTTTAAGAAATTATTCTCTAATCGATTGCATATAATGTCGTGAATATATCCCTCGAATGCATACTGTAGTCCCTTTTGTCTTGCTCTCTCATATATTTCACTTGTTCGCCGAAAATTACTAATTATCTCATTGGGAATGTCTGACACCGGGTGCATCCACACTAGAATAGATGGGCCAGCCGCGAAAGCTTGACAGGCGTAGCAACAGTAACTAGGGAGGGCGGGGCTTAGCGAAGGGTCAATTGAGCTGCATAGAAATATAGTTTTAGGTTAGGAAGGGCCATGCCCCCCTTATCCTTCTGCAGCTGTAATGTTGAGTACCTAACTCTGGGCCTCTTCCCATCCCATATAAACTTCGACAACAGTTTATCCCACTCTGTGAATTGTTTTGATGATATATTTACCGGGAGGGATTGAAATATGTAAAGTAGCCTAGGGAGGATGTTCATTTTTACCACTTTTATTCTATCACTTAAATCAAGTGGGTAAGTGGACCATCTCTGAATGTCTGTTCTAATACTTTCATTTATAGGATTATAATTAAAGTTATATAGTAGTGAAGAATCTTTAGATAGAAATACTCCAAGGTATTTCATTTTGTTGGAGCTCCATTTTATATCATATGTGCGTGCAGTTTCATTTGAGGGTGAATGATTAAACACTAGTATTTGGGTTTTGGAAATGTTCAACTTGGATCCAGCATATTCATTATACTTTCCCAAAAGATCCATCAGTATGGGAAGTGATATGTTAATATCTTCTAGAAATAACAATATATCGTCCGCAAATAATCCGATCTTTTGTTCTCTTTTGTTGATCATAATCCCCTTTAGATCATCTTTCTCCCGAATTGCTTGAGCCAGTGTTTCAATGTATAAAGCAAAAAGGGAGGGACTTAATCCGCAGCCCTGCCTACAGCCTCTACTAAGTTCAAACCGGTCTGTCAGAGATCCGTTCACTTTAATTCTTGCGGTTGGCTTATCATAAATTGCTCTAATACATTGAATAGAATCATTAGTAAGGCCAAATTTCTCCAACGTTAAATATAAGAAATCCCAATTTACTCGATCGAAGGCCTTTTCTGCATCGAGGCTGATCAAGGCCGCTTTAAGCTTGTTGCTGGAAATATTGTTCACTTGCAAACTCCTTCTGATATTATCTTGAGTTTGCCTACCAATTATAAAGCCAGTCTGATCCTCATCAATTATATCAGAAATAAAGGTTTCAAATCGTTTAGAAATAATAGATGTATATAGCTTATAGTCCACGTTTAAAATTGATATTGGCCTATAATTGGCACAATTATCTCTATCTTTATTTTCTTTGGGGATCAGGGTAATAATTGCTTCCTTCCATGAGGGAGGGGTCTTGCCTTCTTTGTGGATATAGTTTAAAGCTCTAAGAAGAAGCGGCTTCAATTCTGCCTTAAATGTCCTATACCACTCGCCGGGAAAACCATCACTACCTGGGGCTTTATTTGCCTTTAATCTATTTATTGCTTTATCCAATTCTTTTGATGTAATTTCTGCTAATATTCTTTTATTTTGTATTTCTCCTATACAGGGAAGGTCTAATTTGTCTAGGAATGTTCTGATCAACTCTTTGTTAGAAGCGCCCTCTTGTGAATATAATTTGCTGTAATACTGATAAAAAGTGTTTTCTATTTCTTTTGGCTCAGTTTGAAGCTTTTGCGAGGTAGGGTCTTTAATTTTCAAAATTGTTGAGTCCACTTGTTGTTTGCGTAGTTTCCTAGCGAGAAGCTTTGTTGATTTTGGGCCTAATTCATAATATGCTTGTTTTGTAAATCTAGCTTTGTTCTCTACTTCGTCATCTAAATAATTTTCAAGTTGCAGTTTAAATTTTTTTATTTCTTTTTGAGTGTCTTGATCTTTTTTCAAAATGAATTTTTCCTCTTTATCTTTTAAATCTTTAATTAGTATTTTATATACTTCAATCCTAGTTTTCTTAATGTTTGTTGCCTTGGCTATTAGCTTTCCTCGTAAGACAGCTTTTAGCGAGTCCCAAATTATTGATGGATCCACTTCCCCATTGTCATTTTCTTCTATAAAAGTTTTGATGTCCTGTTTGACAGATCCAACTACTGATTGGTTGTTAAGGAGACCCACATTTAATCGCCATACAGTATTTTTGGGGTTATTCTCCAAGTTAAGAGTTAAATATATTGCACTTTGGTCTGAAACATCAGTGACTCCGATCTTGCATTCGGTTACCCTGTAGAAATCTTCCTGTCCCATTATAAAATAGTCTATTCTTGAATGAACCATGTGAGGTACTGAGTAATGTGTGTAGTCTCTCATAGTTGGATGGAGCTTCCTCCACACATCTACCATGCCAGTTTCCTCTAACATAATATTAAGTAACTTAGTAAGATTTCTTTTACTCCTATTTTTACTTGTGGAATCTAGTTTCGAATTTAAGACTGAATTCCAATCCCCTCCACATACACAGATCCCTTCTGCTTCTGCTGTAAGCGTATCAAAAAATTCTTTATAAAATGTTGTTTCGCATTCAGGTGGTGCGTAGATGTTAACCAATGTCATAAGATTATTATTGATTTTACCCTTCACTAAAATATATCGACCCTCCTTATCCTTTATTTCTTTGAAAATATCAAGCTTTATTTTTTTAGTAACTAGTATTGCAACTCCCCTCCTATGATTTTGTGAATATGAGCTATAAAATATGTTGTAGCCAAATTTAATAAGTTTTTCATGTTCCGAAGCTCCTAAATGTGTTTCCTGTAGTAAGATGATGTGCATATCATCTTTCCTTATCTTATTCATCACCCTTGCCCGCTTTACTGGGTTACCTAATCCATTGACATTCAATGACATTATTTTAAGCTTTTTATTGTGCATCATAAATGTGGTTCAAATTGGTTGCTTGTCTTATAACCATGAACTTCGAACATGAACTGTGTAAATAAAAATAGAAACAAAACTGAAATTAAAGCAACAGGACAAATAACGTTAAATTGAAAAGAGGCTTCCAAGGCAGGGTATTCACAATTCCCCCATTTCGCCAAAATAAGGTAAGGGGAAAAGCCTCTCTCTAAGAGAGGACCCCCTCCCAGAACCAGTGTATAAAACAACAAGAGCTTTTCCACTAATTCTACCTTAGGCGTTTTAGCTCCTTCAAGTCAGGCTATTTGGATCATAAAAGTGAGTGACAATGATAATGTTTACATCCATCACAAATTATTTTAAGGATAAGATTAGATCTCTGTCTGAGTTGATCATATTAGTGCTGATCATATTAATAAAAAAGCTAGGGATGCACCAATACCACTTTTTCCCAAAAAAGTCAAATGCCCATACTTTAATTTTTGGTACTTGCCGATATTGATAGCTGTATTTTCACTGCATTTGTAATTTTTTAATATGTTGGGTAGAGAAACCCAAAAAATATTAATCATATTAGTTTTCTTAATTTGTTTAGTAACATTATATTTCTTTCAGTTATTTTCTCGATATGCATGTTAAAACGTATTGTATGATGGGAGAATGTGAGCTTCTGTTATTTTATACTCTAATTCTCTATTCTCGCAAAAACTACTAGCCTTATAAATGAAAATACACCAGATGCCGTATGGGTTATACAAGTTTGACCCAAGCTTTTTTGCTTTAAGGTGAACCCAACTTTATGTATGTTTTGTAAAATTCCTTTATCTGTCAAACATTTTTTTATTAGATTGTCCTGGACTTAACGCAAGTAGAAGGCTCTTTTATGAAGTTACTTCTTTGAAGGACATATTTAATGAGATAATGCCTGAAAAGGTTCTAGATTTTTTTATCATATGTTAATTTGAAAAAAAAAAACATTGTATAATATGACTTCTTGTTTATATTTGTTTTGTTTTTTTGTTGTGTTTATATGATGTTTGTATTTTTTAAATGAATTTTTGCCATGAAAATAGCTCTGACTGCTGACATGGCATGAAATAAAATAATCTGAATCTATAAATGAAAATTTAAAACATTAAAAACAAGTAAGCCGTCAGTAATAAAATATGAAAGAAATAATCAAATTACAAATAGCACCAATAAATACAATAGAGCAAAGAAAGGCTACAAATGAAACAAATGGCAGTTTTGGGGGTTTTCAGGTAGGTCTAACAGTAGTTTTCAAGTACAGAATTTGAATAGAGTAATCAAATGTGAAATAATACTGCATATTCATCACTGTATAAATTAGATTAATCTTTATAAAGTTACAAAAGTTGTTTAGTCAATAGCAGTGAGTGATTACTTTGTCTTTTGTACAGCAGCAGCAAGTACAAATACAGCAGCAAGGTGATTAGGCTGCTGTCCCTTTAAGAAAGAATGCATGCTTTTTCGAATGCAGTCGTGTACTATGCGGTTTCTAGTGCATCCCTAATCAAACTGTCTTTTCTGTGATTTGTTCACACACTGAGATCATATTTGTGTTGCTCATAAACGTAAAAATGTAATTGTGCTATTTTCACAGACACTGTGCAAAAGCAAAAACTGGAGAATGAGAAGCTCGAAACAGAAATAAAATCACTGAAGGAGGATCTGCAAGAAACTCAGGTTAGGTTCTTTGAACTAACCACTGTGATTTATAGATTGGTCTGTCCAAACAAAAGCTTTGATTTTATTTCTTTTCTTTTTTAAAGATTATTATCAATGGTGTTCAAGTGGAATACTGGCTTTTTAAAGTTAATGTATCAGCACCACCTTAGATTAGCTCTAAAAAAGCGAAGTTAATATACTATTTGTCTTTTGCATCTTTTTGTATTTCATTGATTGTCAGTTTTTTTTAATTATCTGGCCCATTTTTTGGGTTTCTTTATTTCAAGGATTCTCTTAGAAAATATGTTCAGACCACTGAGGAACATGAGAATCTCAAGTTGGAGAATGCCAAGACACTAATTATGTAAGTCCAGCCAGGTCTGTTTTATTGTTTACAAATCACAAGGACAAATGCTTGTTTGTCTTTTTTTATGTGTTGCTGATATATGTTAGTGTTGAATTAAACAGTGATCTTCAGAAAATAAAAGTTTTAATGTATGTCTATTTTTTTCTCCTCTCAGGAAAGGAAACCTTGAGAATGAGCTTTTGGTGCTGAAAGGTCTGTGTTGGTGATCTTATAGATATTACATATGAAGAGTTTGGTTCCAAAACACGATAAATGCCTTTTAAAAAAAAAAAAAAAATTGAGTTACTGCAAAAGTCTGTATTGTATCTGGTTGGTATTGACAAGTCAATGTTACATTGACATTGTAAATAATTTTACATAAAATGCGATATCCGCCGTGTTATTATGTAATGTTTTCTCCCTTTCTTTCCAAATCGCGACAAGCGCCAGTCTCCCTTCTCTGCAAAATGCAATACATCCGCTCAGTTAATCACAACGCACCATTCCACGCATGATCGCTGTCAAAAAAAGTTCAGAGGCGACGTCCCAAGGTTGACAACAGCGATATTCAGAAGTAACGTTAGATCATGCTTAATAAATCATAATTCATGATGATGTGCTCATCTTAGTTAAGGTTTTAAGGTGTTGTTCATCCATGAAGTCATGAATGAAAAACATTGAACTGTTAAAAAAAATGTTGTTAGTTCCTGATGATATTAATGTATGAATGAATGCATAATTCATGCATTCATTTATACATGAATTCATGATAATTCATGACATGTACCCTTACCATAAAGTGTTACCGAGTATTGTTATATTAAAGTAATGGATTTATAGTATGCACAAGAAAACAAATTCAATGTGTATAAAATTTTATTTTGATTAATTGCATAAAAAAAAAAAAAAAAAGAATGTATTTATTGCATTTTGGAAAAAAAACAAAAAAAAAAAACAATCTGTTTTTATAATAAATCTTTGAAAACCAAAACCTGGATTTAATTATTTACTGTTATTATAACCTACAAATGCTATGTGAAAATTTGAAACAGAAAATAGTGGTTTTCATCTTCTCATTTTCTTGCTAAAGAAAACAGTTTTCCTCAAATTCATCAAAATGGGTTTCTAGCGTTTTGGAACCAAACTCTTCATATACATATTAGACTGCATGCATGAATGACATTTTAATTCTGCTTTAGCTTATCTTTAACTTATCTGAATATGGACTGTCTATCACAGCACATTAAAATATATATATATTGGATTCTTTTTTAATCTCCTTACGGTGTTTATTTGTACACAGAGTCAAAATTTCAACAGGACAATGAAATTGGTGTTCTAAACAATGAGAAGAGAAGACTTGAAGAAGTGCTGTACACAACACAGGTTAAAATTTTGCGGTAATTTATATGTTCTGATGAAATCACAATCATTCATTCTGATCATATTTTAAATTGTTTCTTTATTGTTTTCAGCAAAGACTGAATGAACTTGAGAAGGAGTTCAACAAAGGTATGAGTTATGCATAAGTGCACCTAGTACCTACACGTAGTATATTATTTGTTTTCAGTCATTAAACATTTTTATTATTATTTTAGAAAAAAAGAGTACGTCTTCTCAAACAGATGCAGAGCCACTAATTGACAAAGGTATGCACTGTTTAAAACTTAGACTCTCTGTTGTTCAATGAAATGCTTAGATATTTGAAAGAAAATATCTGGATAACATGGGAATTGATAATGTTTCCTATTCAGGAAAAGTCAGAATGCTGCTGGAGGAGCTCTGGCATTGCGTGGAAACTTCATCCCATACCCAAGAAAAATTGTTTATTGCTGGTAATCATTCTTCCGTTGATTAAGCCAATTTTTGCCTTTATTATCAAGTCACCTAGCTTAATCGTGATGAAGAAGCAATGCATATTTATTTGGCTTACACCGCCGTCGGCGTATGACTGAGTGAGTGAATGGGTGAATGTGAGGCAATATGTAAAGCACTTTGGTGGTCATTGGGTCTTTGAAAGCGCTATATAAATGCAGTCCATTTATCATTTACAGGAGAAGAGGCAGCACCCTTGAAAAGTCGACTTACAAGAACAACTCCTCAACCACTGCTAAACTGTCCTTTAGGAAGACAGATTTCCCATCCATCTCCAGGGTGTCCCAGTCCAGAAACTAAGTTGCAATCTTCAAAGCTCTCCACACCTAAATCACCTCCAGCAATCAATAGGCCTACATCATCACCTCAAAAACTGAATAAGCAGAATAATGAACAGTTCAGTGCACCAAATAGAAAGAGGAAAGTAAGTTCAGATGTGCTTGAACATGTGAACACTTGGACCAATGATGCCAATAGACCTTCACTAAAGGAAATGACAGATGAAGATTTCTTACATGGAGATTACTGTATTGATTTGCAGGGCATTAAAGAGTGGTTAAAGCCTTTGCCCACAGCTTTGTCACCTGTGCACAGCCCCTTAATAGAGATGGTGAGTGAACATTTACGTTTCAATTACATTGCAATGCTCCAGTGATTCAATTGCAGTGCAATTACTGTGATTTTTAGAGACTTGGACTTGAGTCTTGGTCTTTTAGCAAATATTAAAATACTTCTGACTTGAATAGGCTCTATGCACGATCGCTTCCATATTTGTCTCAGCACGCCCACTTACTTCCGGTGCTGCGTCAGTCTATGGTCAGAAGCCGGTTTTGCGATAGGTGGAAATAGTGTCAAATTACACTTGCTGTTTATAAAAACGTCCTGCGGTTAACGTGAATGATGTTAACAACACTGTGAGGCAGTTAGCTGTCAAACAAGAGTAAAAAAGAGAAGTTATTTTAATTATATATTTCGAGCCAAATCAACAACTTTGAGTGTTAGTATTCTCTCATGTCGTACGAAATTCGACTAGCGAATCAGCGTTTCTAAAATCGTTGTCTCCGTTTCTGAGAAAACAGATTTTATTACAGTTTTGCCGCTATACACTTGGCCTGCAGAACGCGCTTCCGGAAGTAAAGACGCTGACTGAGATTCGTTCGAACACACGTCAGCAGGGTTCGTGCATAGAGGCAATTTGACCTTACTTCGAATGAACTATTTGTGACTTTGCTTGTAACAAATATTTCCTTCTAAACCTTTCAATTGAGATCAGTTTAGATGTTGAGAAAGCATCAAATGTGCATTGCGAAGAAAATGTATATATGAAGTTTCAAATCTACACAAGATTTAATTTCAGCCTACAGAAATTGTGCTGTAGAAATTCACAATACAAGTCATTTGTAATCGACTGAAATACTATCAAAAAAACGTGTGAAACGTTGAATGTCATCTCAAATATAGTGGTTTCTGTGGAGATTCAACAATTATGTTGCCTAAAGCAATTAGTTAACTGATTTAATACTGGCTTGTAAAATGTAACTGTGATAATTGAAAAAAAAATTGAATTCCAGGCACTCAGTAGGATGCAAAAGTTAAAAGCTTAAACATTAAAACACCAACCCTTATCGGCCCACTGGCCTTCATCAGGGTGTTGGTAACAAACAGACAGAATTAAGTCATACTAAGTTGCATTGATTTCAGGTGTGCCACTCTGGGACTTGCAACACAATTTTTTGGCCGCTAGAGGCAATAGTTCAGGTATTGTCTAATGCCAGAGATTAAAACATACAAATACAAGACCAAAAGAGAGATCTGTAAGTGGAAAAATAGGGGTGACACCACTACAAACATCCAGTGTACTCCACACAATATGCACCAGAAGACAATAAATATAAATAAGCTAGTTACACATAATAATTCTTAATTCATAGTCAAGATGTTTCTAAAGCCCGGAACACACCAAGCCGACGGTGGGCCGTCTGGCACATTAAGCAAACTAAATTTCCTTGGTGTGATACGCACGGTTCCGTGCCATTGGCTGAAAATAGTCCTCGTCGGCTTTGTTTCGCCCGATTCGACATGTTGAATCGGCGTCGGGCCGTTCGGGAAAGAGACAACTCTGATTGGCTGTTCAGCTTAGTGAAAGAGTCAGTGCACGAGAATAAAATCAAAACAGCAAGCAGAGAAGTCTAAACGGTAGATAGAAGGCCAGGGCTCCAGACTAACTTTTTTCACCGACGTCCTGGAACTGTCCTGAATAACAATTTGAACCGTCCTAAAGTGAATGTCAACCATCCCAAAATAAAAATGTTGTTTCTGTACTTTATCATCCATAGCTGTTATTTAACTAAAACAATTCAGATGACTAAAATATAATGGGTTTAGTTCTACTGCAGCATGTGCATTAATTTAGAATTTCCAAACCTACATACTTCCAGAGAAAAAAAATCTATTAAGCAGTTAATATGAATGATTTTAAAGTTTGAACATGCAATACAGATACAGATTTAACTACTGTGATTTAAAAAAAATACCTTATTTTTTGCCAAACTAAATTATTATTTATCTTGCCTGAATGTTTGTGCTCATTGCATTTTTACAATGGGGAAATGTTATTAAGAATTTACACAACACGAAGCTTGATTTAAATTGTTCAATTAAATTGAAAAAAGTTGCACAAATAAATACAATAGAATAAAGATACAAATAAAGACAAATAAAGAGAAAAGTTTTTGAAGGTCTAACACTATATTCATAGACAGAAACTGAATTCAGTAATCAAATGGAAAATAACATTGGATATTATTTTAGTCCAGAATAAATTAAATAGGCCTACATAGGCTATTAATCCTGATTCCTTTAACTTTAATTCCTTAAACTTGTTGTTTTGACGACAAAATGAATGACCGACACTTATGGTTGCTGTCTCTTTAAGAGCTAGGGCACGGATTCTGTGTTCATTATGCTGGCATGAGTTTTATGCTTATTAAAGACAAAACCGACTATGTTTAGACTATTATACTCACGAAGGCTGAAATTGAAACAGTTTTGCGTGTTAAAGCAATATAATCCGTGAAAAATAACTTTTGTTTCTGGCCAACTGTTCTTGAGGTGGATTTTTTATGAATGTGCGCATAGTCATCCCAGAGAGCGCACGAGCACTGATTAGTTTAAAATCGCCTGTTTAAACTGTTAAGACTAAAAAGACGTGCAAATGGTAAACTTCATTCACGATGCACTGCTGGCCCGATTGTGCAAGTGAATATTCTGTCATGTCCCGACTCCTGAACGCGAGTGTGTATTATCACGGCAGCGCTTGATACTTGCCTTCCACAACACTTTTTGAGAGAAGAGAAGACGCGGCACCGCTGAACACTCACGCTGTTTGTGAAATTGCGTATGGCAGACAGTTATTAAAGAAGGATTTGATTGTATAATCTGTGTGGATTATGATTGCGGGAATATACCGCATTATAAATAGGAGACCTGCGGGAATGATTAGAATTATGCGCAATACCCGCGCCGAAATTCGAGCCCTGTGAACACGCATACAAAATGTCTTTCGTCCTGTAGGCGTCCTGGAGAATATTTCTGTTCGTCCTAAACATGTTTTCTATCGTCCCCAGGACGATAGGACGCCGTTAGTCTCGAGCCCTGGAAGGCTGTTCTTATGTTACGTCTTCTTACCTGAGTGTTCCTTGGCGAATATTTCAATATTAACAGGAGCGGAATAAAGAAAGTGTTTAGCAGGATTGATATTCAAAACTGTAAGCACGCGCTGCTTTGTTTACGGTGTGTGTATCTGCAGCCGGCAGCGTCGCTTTCCTTTTTGAATGATGAATATAGACTAATATATCTGCAGAAATAGACAGTTGGCTCACTAAACGCAGGCGCAGAACACACATTATAGCTGACAGTCGCCTGTAATTCTCTCTGTGTGTTCAAGTGCAGCTTTTTACCACGATGAGAGCGGACGATAGGCGACAACACAGTCGGCTTTCATCAGCGCTAGTTCGTTGGCGTCGGCTTGGTGTGTTCCGGGCTTAAAACAACATGAAGAGTGTACAAAAAATGGCAATTGGGTCTATTGCATTCATTCCTAGTGCTCATTTACAAACAGCAGTACACTGTCCATATTGACAGACAACAGTTACAAAAAGGGTGAAAGGTCAAAATCTTCATTGAGACCTGGATGACTAGTTGTCCTCAAGGAATAGATCCAATATGTCTCCCTCTGTTTAATGTGTTTGATTATATCCACACCCCTGGCATCAAGGCAAATAGCCTCAATGCCCACTACTCTTATTCTGTCTGTTACTAACACCATGATGAAGGCCAGTGGGCTGATATTTTTTTAATGTTTTAGCCCTTAATATAATATAGGTTTTTTTACTTTTGCATCCTACTGAGTGCCTGGACTTGGATTTTTGCCAGTTCTTTTGTATGAACAATTAACCCTTCCAAGAGCACCAGAGGATACAAGGGATATCAGCAGCGCTACCGCTCCCCATTGTCTAGTAACTGTAATAATGTTCCTGTATGGCCAGTAGTAGTGAAGAGATGTAGTGTAACATTTTTCATTTGTTCTTTCAGGTCAGTGTAAATGACGACCAACCAATGTCCGATGCTGAACCGGAATATCAATCAGATAATGGAACATCAGAAGCACTGTCAAGGTTACATAAAGATATTCTTCAAAACAACACAAAATTAGAAACTTCAGATGTTGAGGATCAGAAGTCATTGCTAAACGAAGTGGAACAATCTTTTGCACTGTTGTCCCCAAATACTCAAGCAAGATCAACTGTATCTGTTGATAATTTAGATCTTGAAAACACTTTGTCTGACAGCCAACACATGGAGGTAGAGAATGTGTTTGAAGGAACGAATGGCTGTGTGGCCAACACTCAGACTCAAGCTGCAAAGTCTGGTGTAGAAAATGGACATAGAGTGGAAAGTTCTGTAGAAAGTGACATGACACAAACTGTGGTAGAACTTCCGCTGATGAATCCAAATGATGACGCAACAAAATTGGAGGATACAAAAATCACTAATAGTTTTGAAAAGCTGTTGGAAAACTCAGATCCTCAGCAGGATATAAACTCTGAGCTAGTGCTCACCAATTCTATTGAATCTACACAAAGCAAAACTTCTCTGGTACAGCCCAATGTGACATTGGAAACTAATGTAAAGAGTGTTTTAACACTTGATGTAAACTGTAGTGCATTAGAGTGTATTGACAATAAGGAATCAAAGAGTTGTGTTCCACTAGAAATGAAGACTGTTGCAGATATTTCAACTCATGACATTCTGAACAGACTGGCTGGCAAGGCTGATCAATCTGAATATAGTGCTGAGGATAATGTTTCAACATCTATAGAAGATCAGAAAAGTTTGAATGCAAGAGTAAATGGAGGTGCATGCCCTTTAAGACCCTCAAAGGCTGCAGAATCGTCATCAGAAGATGAAGGATTTTTTGGTTTGAAGACAAAGGTTAGGGGTGTTCGCACAAGGTCAGAAGGAAAAATCCCCGCAGAGGAGTTGGATAATGTTCCTGGAAATAAGCAGTCAGAAATGGACAAAACTGTTCAAAAGTTTCTGAGTCAAGAAAATAACCCTAAGGATACTGAAGAAAATGATTCAACTATCTCAGAAAAAACATTGGTGCAAATGAATAATGAATCTCAACAGACAGAGGAGATGTCAACTGATACCTGTAGCCCTTGTGTCAAAAATCTAGTCAGTGATGTTTATAACCACAAGGAAACATCAGGAGATTCTGCAGTAGATAGTCTTGAGGATACCAGCACACCATGCCAAAGTACTCTGGATGCAGAATCTTCTACCGCTGAAAACCATGACAATATTTCCCTTGCTCCAGATCTCCACACCCAAACTCATATTACACCAACCTCATGTTTATCTCTTGGAAGGGTTCGAACAGAGATGGGTCCACCCCTACCTCCAGTGGTTATGCCACTGACTGCTACTCCTCCAAGGTTTGAAAAACATAATACTCCTTTAAAGCCTACTTCAATATCCTCTGGATTACCAACAGATGGACCAATGTCTCCTAAGACGATACCTTCCGTGCCTGTTACTGATTCAGCTCTTCCGGATGCCTCAAAAATGTCTCCGTGCTTGACCACTCCATCGCCGTCTTGTGGAGTTCCCTCCTCACCACTTCAGTTTGGATCAGCTACTCCAAAACATGCTGTTCCGGTCCCAGGAAGGCTGCCATCATCTGCCTTATCCTCCTCCCCTCCAGCCGCTTCTCAGGAAAACTCCATGCAGATGCTGGATACCATGTATCCTGACCTCTCTGCACGAGCCCGCACATTAAACATACTCCGTGGGAATGTTAACCTGACCCGAGCTGGCAATGAGAATGGTACCTCCCCTCCTTCTGTTAACCAGATATCAGGAAATAAAACAATCAGTTCTTCATCTACTGCCTTCACCAAAACAGAGCAGAAACCAAAAAAGACAGGTGTGAACATGCTTTTGCCAAAGAGTGCTAAAAGACTCAGACTTGATAACTGTTCACCTGCTCCTCCTGGTGTTGATTTTCCTACAGAACAAGTAAAGGATCATCAATCGGTTATTAAAACAGAGTCCATCCAATCTCACCAAGAAATACAAAGCCGTCAGCAGATAATTGAGAAAAAGCCTGACAACAACACAATGGACAAAAATTGTAAAATCTCGGAAGCACTGGCCAAAGTTGGAATGTCCTGTTTTGATGTTTTGCCTGTTGTTAAGAGCCATGTGTTCCTTGGGAGAATATCTCAGGTGCCAATTTTGATTGATGAAGAAAAGGCTGTAATTGCTGAATTCTGTGTAAATGAGGTATGCGTTTATGCTTTGCACAAGTCAGAAGGTAATACAAATGTGTGCATTAATATCCTCAAAGCTGCATTTTTTTTTTGTCTTATTCTTTAGTTTTCAGCAGAAAAACTCATGTCTGCCATATTGACTAAACTAAAGACTGAGAGGAGCATTCTGAGTTGTGGAAATATACAAGCTCTGTGTAGAGTCTACACTGGGATATGTCGCCAGATAGGGGACTATCAGAAAGCCCATGCCTTTGCATACAACATTCTCAAAGAGGGTGAGTTTACAGCAACTTTTCCCATTATATCTATATGGTATGTTTATTAAGCATGTATAGTTTTAGTTGTTTAGCCTTTTTAGTCAGGGGTTCTCAGCTCTAGCCCTCGAGGTCCATTTTACTGTAGAGTAAGGAAAATCACTAACTCGCCTTTCCATAATTTTTTTTGTAATCTTGATGAACTTTATTAGGGTTGGAGCAAAACTCCAAATGAACCTTGAGGGCCAGAGTTGACAATCCCTGCTTTAAGTATTGGTATTATTAAATGTAAGAAGACTTTTCATTTTAAGTTGTTGATTCAGTCCCAATTCTTCACTCACAGATTTTCCTGATGCCTCCAAGCTAATTTTGTTCATGGTCACAACATGGCCAAGTGTGCTTTTCCATGAGACCACCTTGTGCAAAGCCATTCATACAGTGGCCAAGCTTAAATCAGATGAGGAAAATTTGGATTACCTAACTAAATATCTACACTGGGATAAGGTATGCTTCATTCCCAACTCTTTTGCTTGCAGTCTCTGATGGCTGGCGCAAACAAATACTGTGATTCATTCCATTACCAATAATTATTATTACAAAGCAAACAGATTCTCTAATTTCCTTTCTGACCCTGCTATTTAAAAATTGGACACAGAACAGTTTATTTTTGTACCATTTAATTCAGTGCATATAAACATACAGTTTAAATAATTTAATTATCTTGCATTTTAACAGTAGTCACTAATATTTCTTAGAGTCCTCCTGATGACATCCAAGAATTGATTAGCAACACACTGAAGGCACTTCAAGAGGACAAAGCTTTGACATTCCAGAAGCATGATCGTCATGGTCACGACCTTTGCCCAACTGCTTGGGAATATATATATACCTTGGATCTCTTGTGTACACACATGAAGTGGAAGTGGACGCATGATCATGTTATTGGGTATATTTATTTACCAAGTACAGAATGTTAAATTGTTTAAAAGAATGGATAATAAATGTAATAATAATAAAATATAGAATGGATAATTTAATATATTTATCATGACTTTTTTTAATTAAACAGCAAAGAGCTATGGCCCGTAATGAACACTTGGGTGACACAGTCAAGGCTTCAGCAATCCCCAGTCCGTGATGTTACTGTAGCAGCTGTTCTGCGATTGATCGGTAAGTTGTTTTATTTGCATGAAGTGATTAATACTGACAGTATTTAGTTTATTTACAGCATTAAAGTAAAGTTTTTAAACTATTAGTTTATTTGAATATTATAATATTAAATTAAATTTAAAAATAATTAAATCTATAACGTTTACTGTAATACTTTATTTTGATAATCCCTTTCGAACTTTGTTATGTAAAGTTAACTATCTTTGCAACTACATGTCAACTAACTCTGAGTATTAGTAGACTGCTTAATATCTTCTAACTCTTTATTGTGATGGTATCAAAACAGACATTCTACTGACTATAAGTAACTTTGCAACTACGTCATACCAGTCTACTAAGGCCCCGTCAACACTACTGTGTTTCCGTTTAAAAACGGAGGCTTTAGCTACGTTTGCACCTCCCGTCCAGACTAAAACGTAAAAAACGAAGACCTAAAACGGAAATGCTGCAGCTCCATTTTGTGTTTTGAATCTCCGCGTTTTAAACGGAGGACTTTAGAAACTATGATCCAGAGGCTCACGCTCGGTTCTGATTGGTTGTCATCAGTCATGATGTGTCCTTCCCTGATTCGTCAGCCACCCATCAGGTAGCTAACGTTATTTTCTTCATCAAATCTGAGGAATAGAGCTGGTAAGTCCCGCCCACCCGTAAAACTCCAAGTAGACCTTTAGGTTGAAAAAGCATCAATGCAAGTGGATGAGAGTAAATAATTATTTTCTGATCCCGTTTGAATTGTGCCATGAATGTAACATATGTTGTCTGTGAATTTTTTATATAATTTCTCATGTAACGAGTTTGACAGTTTATTGTATGATTCTTTGGCTAGCAGTTACGAATAGACATAACGAGAAAGACTACACATCCCATATGTGATGTCGCCGCATAACACATTTTTCCTCCACAAACCACGGTTTTCACCACGCTCAACTAGTTTGTCCTCTCCCTGAAAGAAGGCGGTGAAGTGCACCAAAGACACTGGAACGTATAGCGGGATCCGTGTGCTAGTGGGGGTGATGTATATCAAACACGTCGAAAGAGTTGTAGTCCACAAAGTGCTCTCACACAAAGTCTAACCGTATGAAAATTCTACCCGCTAAATTGTATTATTCTTTACACGAAACATTATATAAAAAATTCACAGACAACATATGTTACATTCATTGCAAAATTCAAACGGGATTAGAAAATAATTATATTCTCTCATTCACTTGCATTGACAGTTTTTCAACCTAAAGGTCCAGCGGGGTTAGCTGAAGGGGCGGGACTTACCAGCCCTATAGTCAATCCGTTTCCTGTTTACACCGTCACGTGAATAACCAGTGTTGGTGAATGGTCACGTGATCCCCGTTTTCAGTTGTTTAATGTGGACGGAGATCAATTCTAATGCGCAGATAAAACGCTGGTGTGGACAGAAATCGTATTCGTTTTAATTGTCTTTAATTCTAATTCAGTAGCGGGGACGGGGCCTAATACTCTACTAACACTCTAATGAGAGTTAGTAGACACGTACAGGGGTGGGACAATGAAACTGAAACACCTGGTCTTACAACACAATCATTTATTAGGATGGTGAAGGCCTCATTTTGCATCCAAATAAAGCACCAATTCATCTTGGGAATGACAGATCGAAGTCCTTGATAGTGACCAGAGTGACTTCCAGAACAGTGTCCAGGTCACTATATGATGCTGGTGGAGGAAAACGTTTTCTGACACCTCAATAATATTCAGATCTGGTGACTGTGCAGACCATGGGAGATGTTCAACGTCACTTTCATCTTCATCAAACCCTTCTGTCACAAGTCTTGTGTGTGTTGGTGCATGATCATGCAGATATGCAGTTTGAGTATCAGGTGCTCATGATCCTCCAGCTCACGATTTTTGACTCGTGTCCATCAAACACAGTCAGGATTGTCATGATATTGCAGCGCAAACCATCACTGATCCACCCGTGCTTCACTCTGAAGATTGGCCAACAGGCATATAGATGTGAAACCTCCAACATTGGCCAGTGTTTCAGTTTCATTGTCCAACCCCTGTAGGTGTTACAGTCAACAGCATGTGTTAAAGGGACAATCAAAATAAAGTGAAACTATAAATTCAATAAAGTTGAATTAAATGATTTAATAGTATTTTATTAATAATATATTTCATTCTACTTTATTGGTCTTTAATAATTAGCATCATTAACTTTTTTGGGATTGATGGTGCTTTTTATAACAGCAAAATGTCATTAAAATAGCATAAAGTCTCACAAAGCATATAAAACAATGCCTTTTAAAAGATTTGTATTACCATTTTTTTTTCCTTTTGTTTATTATTAGTGTTTTTTTCCCCCTGCATTTCTCCAGGACGACTTGGTCAGTTAGGAATGAAGCAGAAGCTATGCAAATCGGTCCAAAACGTTGCAAAAGCTATAAACCTTTTTGGAAAACATGGGATTACAGAAGGTACTGCACGTTTACTCGTGAAGCACAGTAATAGGAAATTGCTTAGTTTTTATGTTTTAAAGGGTTAGTTCACCCAAAAATGAAAATTATGTCACCCTCATGTTGTTCCAAGCCCGTAAGACCACCGTTCATCTTTGGAACACAGTTAAAAATATTTTAGATTTAGTCAGAGAGCTTTCTGTCCCTCTATTGAAAATGTATACATGGTATACTGTCCTTGTCCAGAAAGGAAATAAAGACATCATCAAAGTAGTCCATGCGACATCAGTGGATTAGTTAGAATGTTTTGTTGCATCGAAAATACATTTTGGTCAAAAAATAACAAAAACTACGACTTTATTCAGTATTGTATTGTCTTCCGGTTCTGTTGTCAATCCGCGTTCACGAGTCCGGACAGTATAGCGTCATAAATGACATAATTTTCATTTTTAGGTGAACTAACCTTTTAAAGTTGTATATAACCCTTGGGTTATAAGTTATAATACCTCAATACAACCATTTGTTATATCATTGTAGGTGTGCCTGAGGAGGTGCAGTTGTCTGCTGTCTATGCCATTTATGACCTGGCACCCTGCAACCCCAAAGAATCCCTGGAGGCTCTGGCATCATGGCGAAGTGAAACCACACAATCAGTTCCCACTGCAGTGACCAGCTGCATCACTCAGATTGGCTCCCTTTGTCGTCAGATTAAATCCTGAAACAATTTTTTTTATACTGTTTTTGTGCATTCTTTTTTTTTTTTAAACAACCCTCAAGCTGTGACTGTGCTCTGGTTTTCCTCTGTGACCTGACCGAATGTTTGCTCATTGGTTAAAGATAAACACAGAAAGGATGCCATTCTTGTACATTGTGTATATTCTGTATGTAGATTAAAGATAATATGTTTATACCATAAAGAACATTTTTGTATTTAACTTTAAAATGTGTTTTTGACTTTGTTGTTTTGTTAGCATTAATGTACAGAAATTTAAAGATTTTATGGTTATTTTGTTGTGTTGTGGCAAATGCTTTTCTGCTTGGAATGTTTTATTTTTGATACATCTACTTTTGTCCTGATCTGATTAGACACTCGAGACTGTCGTTTCTTATGTAATGTAGCCCTCTTTTTTTCATTTTAGTTCTGATCATTGACATTTTCATGGCAGGTTTTGATAAAAATAAATAAATAATAGAACTTTTTTTAAAATTTCAGTGAGTAGGGATGCTTTGATTAACAGACTGAAAGGAAATCTAGTGACGGACAAAGAAACTCATCCATGTGTTCTTTCACAGGCTTGACTTACTATTTGATCTGCAATATATTGCTGGTAATAAGCTGTGGTGGTTATCACTCAGATTTAACAATACACTTAAAATGATCTATCATTGTAAGACATTTCTTTAAAGCCACTATCATTTTGGCTGCTTTAAATCATCCTGGAAACTGAATTCATTGTGTGTGCTATTTTTTACAGTCTATGGGGCTGAACCACAATTTTTTATTTTTAAGGAAATTTTAATGAAAATTTTTATGAAATTTCCCTTTTAATTTCGTTAATACTTGTGAAACATAATTACCTTTTATAACCGTAAAATTAAGACCTGTAAAAAAATATAGCAAAATCACATTTTACCAAACCAACGAAAACAATTATAGGATAGTAAGTAATTCATTAAACTGCAAAGCGAGAAAATGCTTTTATCACATTTCCATACGGTTGGATAAATGAGAGGGGAAATGGAAGGGGGTGTGTTCGTTGCTATTCCAGAAAGAGTTTAAATTCCCAGAGACATGCGCACTCGACTCGAGATTTACTGTGCGCCATATTGGAATGCTTTGGATTCAACAATTCGCTGAAAACGGCTCACGTAGAGGAACTATCTCGGTTTCTTCATCCTTTCCCGGGATTTTTAAACTTCTATTCAGCGTCTCACACATTCACGTGAATCTTGGAGCTCTTGAGGGTGCCTGTCTGCACTTATGCGAGAGAGTGTTTGGGAGATTTGTAACGCTAAAGTTAGATGGATCCTCGGGTGGCTTGGATTCAGCCCGAACAGAAAGGACCTGCCAACGCTTTATGGATGCGCGTTTGGGAAACCTCGCAAAGGCGAAACCACTGTCACCCGCTGCGGGTGAACACACCTGCGTTGGCGGCCGGTTTCATGAAGCAGTTAACGCTGGTTCCCACCAACACAGTTTTAAAACCTATTAACAATTTCACCAAACAGACTTGCAGTGATGGTGGTGCCATGAGATCTCCATACGCATGTCCTGGTCCCGCACCTCTATATGTCACCCCTGTCGAGGTCAACGGCTGTGATTCTTTATCACCTCTATCTTCAGCGGATTCCGAAAGTGACAGTCCGACATCAGATTCATCATCTACTAGTGGTGATGACGTTATAAGCTCAAATCCAGCCAAAATTCACTTTAACTTCACTGAACACATGCATAATGTCAATAACTGTTTACAACAACAACATTATCAGCGGCTACAGACTCAAATGATGATGGACAACCAGCTTAGACACCATGCAGAACGAAAGAGACATGGCAATAAAGTGAGCACACATGGAATGAACCACTTTCTGTCCCACTCTAATGACAGTTTTTTAAGTGGGACCCCTTGGGCAACCAGAAGATACAGTCTAGGTATTAATGGGTAAGAGTACTTTCATTAATATTGGGTGACACTTTTCACCTTGGTTTATTTGCTGCTTTAACTTTGCTTAGTGTTAGTAGGTTGACTAGTGATGTCAGTTAGTTGTGCATCGGCCTCTGTATTGGCGTGTTGGTGGGTAAAAAAAGGACTAACTGCTAGGGTTCTTGCTTAGCTTTTTGCTGTTTAGATGTCTAATAACTGCTGAGTCAGATCGGCGTTTTGTTTGAAATACTATAAACCAGAAGTAATTAATGTAAAGTAAAGTAACTAACTAACTAACTAACTAACCAACATTTGGTCTGTGGTGTTAACTGAGGCCACAAGTCCAAAACAATGTGACTGACTGAGCCAGACAAACAAGCTTAGAGTCCTTTAGTTTAGAACTGAATGTGTTATCGCATATAACTATTACTGTTTTCAAGGAACAGTATGACCAATTAAGGAAAAAAAATTCTCAACGGTTAATATATTTGCTACTGATGGCAGGTCTTTATTAGTTAATCACTTTTGAAATTGTTGGAGAAATATTTTTGACACTGAAATATCTTTTGATTCTATAGAGGTCACAGGGCTTATAGTGAAAATATGAATGTTTTTTTTGTTGCATTACCTTTCTTTCACAATGCACAATTGTTTTGGTATTAACATGAACAACCAGATTTTAACATTTAAAGGAGTAGTTCGCTTTAAAAAAAAAACTTTTACTGATAATTTACCCCCCCCCCCCCCCCCCATGTCATCCAAGATGTCCAAGTCTTTCTTTATGAAAACATTCCAGGATTTTCTCCATATAATGGACTTCAATGGGAACCAAACGGTTCAAGGTCCAAATGAGAGTTTCAGTGCAGCTTCAAAGGGCTTTAAATGACACCAGACGATGAAAAAGGACTTTCGAAAAAAGTTTTGTTCATTTTGATAAACGAGATTGAACAGGAGTGTCACGAACGCTCATCACAGAACAGAGCAAGGCGAGCATTTGAGCTTATAAAACTTAAACTTTCTTATTTATTTTGGAAATGATTGATCGTTTCGCTAGACAAGACCCTTATTCATCGTCTGGTGTCGTTTAAAGCCCTTTGAAGCTGCACTGAAACTCTCATTTGGACCTTGAACTGTTTGGTTCCCAATGAAGTCCATTATATGGAGAATATCCTGCAATTAGGTGTGTCCATGGTTAACCGGTTAACCGTTTAAAATTGCATAACAGAGTGAAACCTTTTTGCTCGGTTAAGTGGCGTCAATACATATTTGCACAAAACGTGCGTTGTTTTTTTTTTTTTTTTTTTTTGAAGGTCGATTAAAAAAAAAATTGTGAAACGACAGCGTTTCCATTAACGATGTTATGCGACTAAAACATCTTTTTTTTTCTTTCGCGTCACGTTGCAACTTCCAAAAATAATGGCAACGGACGTTAGTCTATGGCCATGTCCACACTAATACGTTTTCGTTTGAAAACGTATATTTTTCTCTCCGTTTTGGCCTTCCGTCCACACTGAGACGGCGTTTTAAGTCAACGAAAACATATCTTTTGGAAAACGCTCTCCAAGTGGATAAATTTGAAAACGCCGTTTTCGCGTTGTAGTGTGGACAGTGAAACCGGAGGTATTTCAAAACGATGATGTAAGTTTAGTCATGTGATCCACTGTTGCTAAAATGTGTTACTTTCTGTTACTTACAGTAATATGTGCTATTCTTCATAGCACAGTACTGCAAAGATGACTGATAATGTACTCACATTCTGTCCTGCGGCAAACCAGGAGAGCAGTTGCATTTTAGACCAAACATATATGTGACCTGGATGCATCAGGGATGGTGAGATATTTTGCTAAATGAAACTATTCTGTTAGAAGAATTGCGCGATAACTTTACTTTATTATTCATTTTCTCCTCTGTAATCGTCTCAGTCAGCTTTTGTGAAGTTTCACGCATGCACAGTAAATTGAATTTAGACGTTTCTCATCCACACTGAAACGTTGGAAAACGCTCGTGTGGACGAAGAGCGTTTTTAAACGAAAACCCCGTTTTCAAATGTATCCGGATTAATGTGGACGTAGCTTATATCGCAGCCACCGTACTGTTAGTATTATTTATGGAAGGAGACGTGGTGTGTTATCCAAGCATTAATGGTAGGGAAAGACACAGAGTTCCTGTGTAGGTCTTGATTGAGGGATTTCTTTGAGGTTTTGTCTTTGAGGTTTTGTGTAGTAGGCTATTCCTTGTATCTTTTATGAATTTAAAAAAAGAACTCTGCCTCATATTATGTCCAAACGGTCAGTGTACTTTTGTGTTCATTCGTTTCCCCTTATTTAATCCGTTGGCCTAATTGCAAAACCAAAAATGAACGGTTGTATTTTTTAAGACGCAAAGTTGAACACCAAACTCTTCATTTGAACTGTAGGCCTACGGCAAATGCTGCGCAAAAGTAGGCTATATATATAATTTTCCTTTTTTATAAAGCCTATATAATTTTCCGATATTTGTTCGATTTTTTTTTTTTTTTTTGCCCCTTTAAACATATAAAATATTTGACAAATTAATATGGAAAAAAAAAAGATTTTACTGGTTTTCTGAGGCCAAATTAGAATTTGGAAATGATATTTTCCCCGCAGTGCTGAATGAGAAGAGCCGTAACCACAGCCTACATAAAGGGGATTTATAGGTGATTTATAGGCTATAATAAATGGTTCTGATAAAATAATATAAAATAATTAGGCATTAATTGTTTATTAATAAACTATTGTTTTATAAATCAGTTTCGGCTAAAAACAAATCTCCATCTCCGGATCCACCTTTAGAGAGAAATAGCTATAATTAGCTACATAGCCTACTGTAATTACATAGTCAGAAGATATTAGCTTTCGATTCGAATTTGTTCGTTTTAAATTGGACATTTAAAGCAAAGCTTTAAATGTCCAATTTAAAACGAACAAATTCGAATGCGGTGGCTGTTTCAGTTCTCACGCTCCAGTTCACGGAGATCATGAAGCGCGCCTGATTGTTAAAGCACAACGTTTTCTTGTTATTGTGAGTTTACGCAAATAAATGTATTTGCGAATAATATATTATTATTTTCTGTATGACCAGAAATGAAAGAGTATTTTAAGTTGTTTCCACTGAAAGAACTGCAATGAAACTGCAAGTGTTGCATGGGCGTCTCGCAGCCATCAGTGTGCACTCCACACTCCGCACATACCATAGGCACATACACTGGATGCATCAAAATATTGTGTTTATTTGTGCTTTGTTCCTTTTATGGATAAAGGCGTTGTCTACATATGCAGCCTAATAAAATGTTACAATAATGATTATTATTATTATTATTTGCGGACATGGACCGCATTGCAGTTTAGTGAAATATACTTTTTTCAAATTGCGGAGTTTTTGCGAAATGGACGTGTTTGTGCGCATTTTCAATTAGCAATTCAGTTTGAAGGGTGATGGAAACGTGCCTTCTTTAACTGCTCTGTACTTACCACTGCATTTTATTTCTATGAATTAATTTCATTTCAAATGGGGTCCAACCTAGCCTGGATGCCAGCCCGAACTCCGCCCACAACATTTTTTGGACGGGAAGTTCGGTCTGGACTCAATCCATTGAGGAGTAATTATGAACGGTTCAGAGATCATCGGGCCAATCAAATTGCCAGGGCGGGCTTTATACGATGATTGACAGGTGGTCTTCAGTAATGTAATCCTCGCGTCGTCAAAGAGCGCTTGTCAAAGATGAGTGCAGCTGGAGAATTGAGATGTATAGATTCCGCTGTCGCGTCTTTTGTAAAATTAATCGACGGCGCATTCATTTTAATAGACAAACAGAGAACTGCAATCAAGGCATTTGTCGATCGGAAATATATTTTTGGCGTCCTTCCTACATGATTCGGGAAAAGTGTAACTTATCAGCTGGCTCTGACGGTCGCTAAGAAGATGGGATGTAATGAAAAGCCTGTGGTCGTTGTGGTTTCTCCTTTGGTGGCACTCATGGAGAAGTAAGTAAAAGAAGCAACACTCGTTATTTAACTTGTAAAATAAATAAAGTTAGGCTACGTTCTGTAGTTGAAAACTGTGCTATGCAAAAGAGTTGACTTATGCGTTGCTCTGATTGGTTGGTAGGTCTACCGACTATCCAATTGAGTGCAGAGGGTTTTTTTTGTCCTGGTTCGGTTACGACACGCCTCATAATTAAAGTTCAATTGAGTGGTTTCAGACTCATATTCTTATTAGAATATGAGTATGACGAAGTCAGGCTAGGTCCAACCAGTAAAGGTGCTAAAAATTAACTCTGTATTTTGAGGTTGCAGCGCGCACACTATGGTTAACCGAGTATTAACCGATAAGGGCCTTGGTTAACGGTTAATGAAAAACTTGAAAATGTGCAGCCCTACCTGCAATGTTTTCATCAATTTCTTTTCGACTGAAGAAAGAAAGACATGGACTTCTTGGATGACATGGGGGTGAGTAAATTATCAGCAAAAGTTTTTTTTTTTTTTAAAGTGAACTACTCCTTTAATAATGATTCACAAATACTGTATAAAGAAAAAAAATATTGATCATCTTTGTGTTAGTTAAAGGTGCTATATGTATTTTTTTAACTGCCTCTATCGGTGATGTTTCAGATTGCAACCAATTGTTACAAGAGCGCTCGTGCTCTTGCTCGTGCTCGAACACGAGTGAGCACTCAT
The DNA here is from genome assembly GCA_038021265.1 of Cyprinella venusta. Taxonomy (NCBI): domain Eukaryota; kingdom Metazoa; phylum Chordata; class Actinopteri; order Cypriniformes; family Leuciscidae; genus Cyprinella; species Cyprinella venusta. The sequence continues at coordinate 10,544,621 of CM075874.1, forward strand.
GGTACACGGCCACACTGAGACTTTCAACACATCGGAGAAAGCATCACACAACATGCTGGAAACTCATGTAAACTCCCACTGCAACATTACAATAACAGTCTACTGTCAGCTTGACGTTGAACTAATGCTCCATGTTTGACCATGATAACGTTACATTTGTGGTGCTCTCTAGCATAAGGCATTTCACTTACTATCCGTGTCTCTTTCGCAATCAGCAATGTCAACATAGGTGAATGTATAATATGATAACGAAAACAGTTAGTGAACTAGACAAAGTTTGTGATCTATAAAAAACAAACTTGACGGGAGAAAGTGCGCACCATTAAGGAAACTTTGAGCCGTGCCTACGCACATTCTGGAGACAAAGGGAATTGGAGACACCGATGTTGAGCTGTAGTTAAATGTCTTTTTGGTCACTTTTAGACCGAAAATCTAAAGAAAATTATAGCCTATCTATAGACTACAAAAAGAAAATAGCCTACAAATAAAATTTCACTCACCAGGCCAATCACTTGAAGCCAATATCCATCCCTTCTTAAGTGTCCACGCCAGCACGCGCGCTGGGCCGTTTAGTGAAACTGACGCACATAATCTAACGGCAGATGAACCGTAAATCAATAACAGTTTCGTCCCACCCGTGGGACACCACCCCATAAAAAAAATTCATGATCAAATTACTAAGCAACCACTGAACGTAGTAACACAAACTAGGTATCATTTTAAAGCTTAGAATCTCAGCTTTTTAATGCATCTAAACACTAATAAGCAAGGTAGTTTAGACTTGGCCTTTTTACTCATATCTTGAAAAATACATCAATCATCAAATATGACACATCGTTATTTACAGCAAGAGCTCACAATTAAAAAGAACCCAAACTCAGTTTATTCCATGAATCAGATCAAAAGATATTTCTCATGGCGTCCTAACACCAAAAAATGCCACAGGCGTTCCTAGCCAAGTATATACTGATGAAGCACTCGCGTTGGTTTTTCGTTTATAACTACGTAACATGAAAAGATCGTAGAATATTGTACACCATTATTTTCAGAAGACTCTCAAGATTAAAAAGAGCCCAAATTCACCATAATCCATCACTCAGATCTAAAGATATTCCTAATGGAGTTTTAACACAAGGACCCTCAAAGGCGCACATGGAGCCTTGTACTTAGATGGAGCAGTTGGTGCAGTGTTTCCACCCATAACTCAACGAAGCATGCATAAATTGTGGAAAATTGCACATCATTATTTACAGCAGATTTTTAAGATTGAAAAGAGCCCAAACTCACCATAATCCGTCACTTAGATCTAAAGATATTCCTTATGGACTTCTAACATATGAACGTTGCCCTATGCGCTCCAATGAGTAGCAGTAGCAGCGATGCTATGTTGTTCTGATGTGACGTTTCAGCTCATAACTCAATGAAACATGCACAGATTGTGATAATTCGAACATCTTTATTGACAGCAGATTCCTACGATTACAAAGAGCCCAAAAACAACATAATCTACTGCGTTGATTGCGAGATATTACCTCATGAAGTGATGCGTACTTTGCTAAAAAACATGTCTCATCTTTCCGGGATGCAATGTGTTTTCCAATGTTCCCGGAGCCATCCGTGCTTTATTTTAAACGTGGAATAACACAAAATATGTATCGTTTTAAAGCTTAGAATCTCAGCTTTTTAACGAATCCAACCACTTTGATCAACTCTGAACAAGTGCTGACTGATCTCTCTAAACCGGAGTGTCCCAACCGTGGGTGCCACCTAGCTGCAAAAATGTTCATTACAATATTTAAAAAAATTGCCTTAATTAACACAAAATAAGTGTCATTTGAAAGCTTAGAGTCTGAACTTTACAGTGAATGTAGCCACTTTGAAAAACTCATAAGTAGTGCTGAGTTATTTGCTGATAAATAGATTTTTTTTTATATAATCAATAAAATACTTTTCTGTACTATGTACTGTAATGTGTCAAAGAAAAATCATACAGCATCATTCAAACATTCACAGATCGTTGAAAATGGCACATAATTTGTTACAGCATATCATAATGAAAATGAACCCAAAATGAACATAATCTATTGGGTTTATGACAAGATATTCCCATTGAGAAACAATTTCAAAAATGCCCAATAGAGGGCATCAAGAACCGAAAAAAACAGGCTACATTGGTTCCAAATGCTGTAACTTTGTATTACTTTATCCAATCACCACATAATTTGATCCAGATGCAGTTCACATGTAGAGGGACTTCACCAAAAAAGAATTTTCCTCCTACCTTATTTCCTTCCCGAGTTATTCTATGTCAAATAAGAAAGATATGCAAAATCATAATAAAAATTATATTTATTTTTGTCTTTTATCAGCAGTTTCTCAGCAGTACAATGTCCAAATGTAATGGAATTTATATTTTCAAAAAATTTGAAAGGTTTTCTATCAAACGATACCTACCTGTTGACTCTCCTTGGTAGTTAGGAGTCTTTAGTTTTGTGTGTGTCTCTCAGACAAAACAACTCTAAAAATGGCTTAGGGTGTAAGGGGTTAAATAAATTCTTCCGCGCATTCTTCCGGTGACTGGGATTTATAAAGGGAATTCTGCGCAGGTTCTGGCGTACGCACGGTTTTATAAATCTGAATATTTTTTGGCGTACGCCATTTTTGGCTTTCTGGCGCACGTACACTTATAGTAAGGATCCTACGCACAGTTTTATAAATGGGACCCCAGAAGCCTTGAATTTAGTGATCTTAAGGAACGTGTAGGGCGGTGGATTGGAGGGTGGATTGGAGGGCGAAAGAAGGTCTGTTAAGTACATAGGAGCTAACATAGGGCTTTATAGGTCAGTAGTAGTACTTTGTAGTTGATATGGAACTTAATAGGTAACCAGTGTAGAGATGATAAAATCGGTGTTATATGATCATATTTTCTTGATCTAGTAAGAACTCTAGCAGCTGCATTTTGTACTAACTGTAGCTACTAGCTTGTTTAACAGTAAGATCGTAGGAAGTAACATTACTGTACTGGGGCCGTATTCACAAAGATTTTTAAGGCTAAAAGTAGCTCCTAACTGGCTAATTTAGGAGCAACTCCTAAAAATAATGGGCTTGTCACTCATAACTTTAGGACTCCTAATTTTTTTCACTAAGAGTAATTCACGAAGCATTTTAGCTCTAAAAGTAGCACCTTAGTCTGGGACAGCTTAAAAGAAGTCGAGAGGACTCCTAACTCACTAAGACCTATTCACAAAGGATTGTAGCGACAACAGCGCCTCTCGCAGTCGTCCGGGGTCCGCGACACAAGCGGGAATGCTGCATTCTGCAAACAAATCCTCTCCCATGTCTCACGCTTTTGCTTGATATCCCAGTGCCGATTTTCACTTTTATTATGTTTTTTTCCAGCAGCAGATCCTGCGTCCAGTTGGGCTTTCTTTCCATTTTGGCGAGTTCATAATCCACCGTCATTCAACTATTACATTACTTAAATAGGAGCAACATTTCCTTGCTTTAAGTAGTCTAGTTAGGCGGTTCTTGTTGCGTAACCTACAGTGCGCTCCATACGGACGCGCTTAGAGAAAACGTGCGCGCATACTCCGTCTACATTTAAAATAACTATCTTGAGCGTGCAAAAGACTCGATATGTGAACACTGCATGCCCTTAGGCTACCTTGAATTATTTCATTCATGACTTTTCTCTCTCTGCCTTTTTAGAATTACACTTTACATGGGGCCTGCACAAACATGTCATTAAATAGCCTAGTCTATGCATTTTGATGACATTACTTTTTTTCATTTATTATGTTGTGTAGGACACAGACATATTTAGATGTCGTAATTCCATGATTTGTTGCTGTGTTATGTTCCGCATGATGACCCTGTCATCTAACAACCAATCACTGTGATCGTTGCGAGGAAGCTCGTGCATGAGAATTGACGTCATCCATAGCAACGGATGGATGGATCTCTATAATTCAAATGCTCTGCCGAGGTAGATCCATGCTTTTGTCCTAAGTCGATCCGATTCATGTCTGGCCTCTTTTTTTCATTTTATATATTTATGTGGAGTTTGTGTTGGAGTGTGTGTTGTGCTAGTGGCAGTTCGTTTTTGGGTGTTATCAGTCTCCATGTCGTACTGCAGTGCCGTCGCATAGACTGTATATAAAAATGAGAGAGGCTCGGGAGCACGCATGTACGTCACATCCAATGGATTTCGCAGAAAATCCGACCTGGAGACTTCACATAGAAATGGGAATACTGGCCTAAATCAGAGGTAATGGCAAAATCCGACAAGTGGATCATTGTAATGTGATTACAACCCCTTCATACACATGCAACAAAAAAATGATTCATTTTAGAAGAAAAGTTACATATAGCACCTTCAATACATAAACTAATGTTAACAAATGAGAGCCTTTTTGTAAAGTGTTACTGAAATGGTTCATTGATAAATGAAAACTCAGATTTTTTTCTTTACTTTTGTAGAATGTCCTGTCCACTGTTTCCATATTCTTGCCACCCTAGTTCTCTATGTGAACTTTTGGATTCCTTTATGGAGCGCTTTGAGTTAGCTTTTACCCACAATATCAATTTATTCCAGTGCACAAAATTGTAAACTTTACTTTTTCTAGGGAAAAAGTCCTTATAATCTTCGCAATGGTGGTTAAGATTTTTTAAACAGATGTTTGGTTCAAACCCAAGCTGTCAAACTGATGTCATTTGATGTAATTTGTGATTTATAAAAACAAACTTGACGGGAAAATGTGCGCACCTGCACGCAGACTCTGACCCATGCGTACGAACGTTTTGGAGATGGAGCAGTTTAGCGACACCGATGGTGAGCTCGAGTTAAATGTCTTTGATCACTTTTAGACAGAAAATCTAATGGAATTATACATATACAGAAAGAAAATACAAATATAATTTCACTCACAAAACCTATCACTTGAAGCAAACATCCATCCCTTCTTAAATATCCGCGCCAGCGAGCGTGTTGGGCCGTTTAGTGAAACCGACGCACATACAGCCTATAATTTAACGGCAGATGAAGTAAAACCGTAAATCTTCATTATAATTCCATCATAAATACAGTGCATGTTCACAATAACAATTTACAAATGAATGATTTAAACTATGTTTTACTTCTGATATAAACATTTAGATTAAATATGTCATTCTCATTAATGGTGTTAAACACTTAAACATGAAATCATTACAGAGAAGTTACTACATTTTTATATTCAATAAATATAAATATTTGTTGTGGATGTGATGCTTTTGAACTCTTCCTCTGGCATGCTGTCTGTGTTTTAATGTGTTAACTACATAGATAATTGCTTATCATGATAGCAGATTGTCTGAGAAAATGGTTTTGTGCAAATAACGCACAACAAGGTCTATCTGTTTCCATTAAAAACATAAATCAATTAAAATACTATTTGGCCAGTGGAAAAGATTGAGAAAAACTTTCTGTGAAATTTATTTTGCACTATTTTATTTTATTTATTGAAAAAAAAAAAAAAAAAACAAAGGAAGGATGGGCTACTAAATGATTTTTATTAATGTAATGTGACGGCACTCGTATTTCATATTTTCCTAATGTCTTGTACCGTTAAACATGTTATCATGTGGATGAATAATCATATGCAAATGATATGCAGATGAGGATATGCATAGTAAAACTAGGCGTTATAATCTCCATATATGGTTATTTCGCGGTGGAGACGCATGTGTGCACAATCTTCCACTGACTGGGATTTATAAATTGAATTCTGCGCAGGTTTTATAAATCTGAATATTTTTTTTGCGTATGACAATTTTGGCTTTCGGGCGCACGTACACTTTTAGTAAGGATTCTATGCACAGTTTTATAAATGAGGCCCCTGAACTTTCCATTACTTTAGTGATCTGGGGCCGTATTCACAAAGAATTTTATCTTACCACTAGGAGTACTCCTAAATCGCACTAAAATATTTTAGCTAGGAGTTTTCTCTTAAAAGTTATTCACAACGCCTTTCTATGGAAGCTTGTTTCCGCCATAGAATGAAAAATATAAAAGGTAATTGCGACTTTTTATCTCACAATTCTGACTTTTTTTCTCACAATTGCGAGTTTACTTCTCGCAATTCTGACATTATTTCTCAGAATTGCGAGATATAAAGTCAGAATTGCGTGATATGAAGTCGCAATTGCGAGATAAAAAGTCAGAATTGCGTGATATAAAGTCAGAATTGTGACTTATAATGTCAGAATTGTGAGATATAAAGTCAGAATTGCTTGATATAAAGTCAGAATTGTGACTTATAAAGACAGAATTGCGAGATATAATGTCGCAATTGCGTGATATAAAGTCGCAATTGCGTGTTATAAAGTCAGAATTGCGAGTTATAAAGTCAGAATTGTGAGATATAAAGTCAGAATTGCTTGATATAAAGTCGCAATTGCGTGATATAAAGTCAGAAATGCATGATATAAAGTCAGAATTGTGAGATATAATGTCAGAATTGTGAGATTTAAACTAGTCTTTTTTCCCCTTTAGAATTTGGCCTGATAAGTCACAATTGCGAGTTTATATCTCACAATTCTGAGAAAAGATGTCAGAATTTCGACATATAAACTCGCAATTATGTGTTTAAAGTCAGAATTGCGAGATGTAAACTCGCAATTGTGAGGAAAAAAGTCAGAATTGTGAGATTAAAAGTCGCACTTCTGTCTTTTTTTCTCAGAATCGCAATTCTGACTTTATATCACCCAATTCTGACTTTATATCTCGCAATTGCGACTTTTTATCACACAATTCTGACTTTTTATCTCGCAATTCCGAGAAATAAAGTCAGAATTGCGAGATTAAAAAGTCACAATTATTTATTTTATTTTTTTATTCAGTGGCGGAAACAAGCTTCCATACCTTTCAGACCTACTCTTAGTAAGGAAAAATAACAACTCCTAAACTAAGAGTGAGTCTTCGTTGCTATGGATGACGTCAATTCACATGCACGAGCTTCCTCGCAATGATCACGGTGATTGGTTGTTAGATGACAGGGCCATTATGCGGAACATTACGCAGCAACATTGTACAGTAATTGTTTTATCCCTCAAACCATATACACTTTATAGCCCTTAATCCTGTAATTGTGGACAAATGTGGGCACAGAGGATTCAGGTGTGATTCTAATTTTTATTTATTATAAACGTTATATCACTGTCTTCGATAAAGTTTTGTCTATGGTGTTTTTTTATTTTAGGGGTATTTTTGAATTTATATACTTCAAAACGTACCATATTTTGTATGTAAACTATGCTTATTTTTATGTTTAATTTTTTTTAACTACATTAAAATATCATTCCAATTAGTTCTTAGAGCTAAAACCTAAAGATGAAGTGACTTTGCTGTCACCTGGTGTCTTTTTTTGGCTTATTTTAGAATGCTCTAAATGCCAGTTTTTCCCATTCATTTCTATGGGTCCCCATTTTTGACCCAAATACAAGATTAAGGAGGTTTTTTTTTTTTGCCCACTAAACTTTGTAGAATTGAGTCAAAAAAAATAAAAATGTGTGTGTTCAGGAGGCAAACTTAGGAAAAGTAGCCAAGTCTTGTACCGCTCAGATCAAGGGAAGTATTTTTTTAAAAATAATTCAAAACTAATTTGCCCACATTTGTCCAGAATACGGTTTTAGGGTTAAAGATCTTTATTTACACTTTACTACTTTTATTTTATTTTTCAATAATTTATTTATTTATTTATTTTACAATTTCTAAATTCTGTTTTCAGAGACCACTGAAAACATATGTAGTTTATTTTAAAATGTAGACAAACTGTGTTCCAATAAAGTTGGCAACACTTAATGTTTTGCTACTGAATTAAATTCAATATCTAATTTAACTTGCACTGTATAGTATTTCTCGACATTATGCTATTTTAGGGCACATGAGTTCCTTAATGTATTATCGCATGCATTTCGCTTACCCTCAAATACCTCTCTAAAGTTTGGATTAAGTGTGCATTTATGAAATTTACTGAGCTGAGACAGCCTTGCATATTTATTTAGAACCCCGGCATGGCATATTATGAAACCAGATGCACACAAGATAAGGAATGTTTTATTTTTATTTATTTATTTATTTATTTATTTTGCAGTTATGCTGTATTAACATAATGTTCAGAGATTTTACCTGGTGTCTGTTCACACAGCTCCAGTTTCATGTTATTCACATCATACTTCTTCAATTGGAAGCAAGTTGTTGCAAAGATTATGATGTTTATCTTCCCCAGCCTGCATGAGGAGATTGTGGATTTTTATCATTTCATGTCCCCACGTCCAGAAGAGGAAGCAATGAGGAGAGATGTTGTCAGTCGTATTGAAGCTGTAATCAAAAATCTGTGGCCTACAGCAAAGGTGAGTCCAGCACAGAGAGATAACATGATGCTGTTTGACATTTGCCTACATTTACTTTACCCCATGCGGCTCTGACATTCTGACAAACAATCCATCTTCAAGGCAACTAACAGAGACAGTAGATGGCAAACACAAAGATTCATTAAAGGTCTAAAAAGACTTCCTCTTCAGATATTTAGGTAACCCCTACCTCAGAAAACCAAGTCATCGAAGTATACTAGTAAAGGTGACCAGGTGACCACCAAAATGGAGCCTGAATTTGCTCTTTTAAAACCGAATGTAATGCTTCACTTCCCATATACAAAGTGTTGGGGAGTCAGTACTTTTTCAGTGAAGAATTATTACCTCATACATACATTCCTTAAGTACAATATTCTCAGGTCTAGTACTACAGAAGTCCTACAAATTCATCTTAAGATCTTGAGAAGGAGAGGTGACATTCAGTCTTTGCTTTTCTTTTAAAGTCTGTCAAAGATTGCAGAGTAAACTGCACATAGTAGTTGATTGCCAGGTCATTTTAAAGTGCCATTTCATCTTTCAGGTTGAAATATTTGGCAGCTTCAGTACAGGACTTTATCTTCCTACCAGGTATTGTATATTAGTGTTTACATATGTTTGAACTTGCAGTGATAAACGGATTTATTTATTTATTTATTTTTATTTATTTTTGTCCTTACTTGCATTATGTAGTGATATTGACCTGGTGGTGTTTGGAAAATGGGAACAAGCACCCCTGCAGCAGCTGGACCAGGCCCTCAGGCAGAACAACGTGGCTGAGCCCTTCTCCATCAAAATACTTGACAAGGCTACGGTTAGTCATTCTCAGCTTTGTTGCTCAGTGAGCACCTGGTATAGTCCTTGCCTCTTTATAGAAGTACTTTTTTCGTGTAGTACTAGTAAGGTTGTTGAGTTCAGACTGAAATGATCAGGGGCCTATTAAATGTATGATTTGTACTGCTTAGTTGTGCCTGAGTCTTTGCAGCTTGTTCATTTTGAGTTCTGAAAGTTAAAGTATAAAAGTTTGTTGTTATACTTGGAAGTATGTCAAGTTCTTTCATTTTTGATTTCTCATATCAACCATTTTAAAATCTTTTATGAAGTTAAACAACTAGTGGACATGTAAGCAATGTGGGGGATGATTGTGAATGACAATGGCATTCAAGTGCAGATTCTGCACAGAGCTACATATTAGTTTCATAATTGCATTTAGACAGAATCTGTACGTGATTTTAGTAATCAGTCTTTTTCTGTACAGGTACCAATAATTAAACTGACTGACAGAGAGACAGATGTGAAGGTAGACATCAGCTTTAATGTTGAAACTGGTGTCAAAGCAGCTCGGTTTATCAAGGATCATCTTAAGGTGAGAGTTTGTTTTAATCCTTTTAATTGACCATGTTGAGCCCACATTAAGTGCTTGATTTGATGCTGTTGAACTGAAAACATGTTGCCACTGAATCTTGTTAACTGATTTTCATTGATATTGAATGATTAATGTAGCCATATCCTGGCCATATATGAAAATAATATAAATATTTCTGAGTGAACCCACTATGTGCTGCCGTTCTTTTATTTCCTCCCTTTTAAATCCAGAAATATTCAGTTTTGCCATACCTGATCTTTGTGCTGAAGCAGTTTTTGCTCCAGAGAGATTTGAACGAGGTGTTTACGGGTGGTATCAGTTCCTACAGCCTCATTTTAATGGCCATCAGCTTCTTGCAGGTGAGGCATCTGCAGAGTTCTCCGGTATCTTTGTGTTGTGCTTTTATGCATGCCATTTTCCAGCCGGTATTACTCCTATCTCCTACTAATTCATACCATTTATCCTCATTTTGCATTGAGCTACAGTATTTGACCGTAACGTTTTAATGGTATTTATCGATTGGAAACCTTGACCTTCATGATTGATCTGTTATTTAAAAGAAATGATTCATTTGGCCATTTAATTGTTACAATAAATAGAAATTATCTTTTGTTTGTTTCAGCTCCATCCCAGAATAGACTGCAGAGCTTCTAATATTAATTTGGGCATCCTGCTCATTGAATTCTTCGAATTGTATGGACGCCATTTTAATTATCTGAAAACAGGCATCCGTGTGAAGGATGGAGGAGCGTATCTGGCCAAAGAGGAGATCATGAAGGTCATGGAGAATACATGCAGACCCTCAATGCTCTGTATTGAGGACCCAAACTTACCAGGTATGAGGGCAAACCACTATAGATCAACCAGTTTTATACCCTTGCAATGAAGGAAACTAGTTGGTCAAATTTATTGACTTTTTGGGAGATTTATTCTTGATGATCTGAATGTCACTATCAAAAATGCAAGTGGCACAGAGTACAGCTACAGAAAGAAAAGCTGTTAAAGGTGCAATGTGTAAAAAATTGCGTATCTATTTACAGAAATGCGTATCTATTAACAGAAATGCAATATGACATCCATAACTGTTTTTAGTGGTGTATTAAGAACTTACTTAAACCATAATGTTTTATTACCTTAGAATTAGATATTTATCTTCATAACCATGGGCACCCCCTTCTATGAAGGTGGACATATCGTGACGTTATGTTTCTACCGTAGCCGACAGCAAACAAACAGCGCTACAAAGCGCGTTTCGTCACTACCTTAAAAGAGAAGCAGCAGAAAGCTATAGAAGCTAGCCATAAACACCATGAGTAGTGACTTTTCTCTTGTCAGTGGTGTAAAATATGTAGTTGGATTGTTTCATGTAACTTAGTTCTTTACTGTGTTATGGGTTTGCTATGTGGGGATAAATGTGCTGGTTACGTTTGTGAAACAGCTGATTAGTACTCTTGTCATTTACCGTAAAACAGTAACGTTACAGGAATCACCAACCCGTCGATCCTGGAAGCATTTTAAGTCGATTGCGAAAAGTTTTCAAAATCAGAGGAAAAAAGAGTGGTAACACTTTATTTGAAGGGGTGTGCATAAGACTGACATGACACTGTCATGAACATGAAGGAGTCTTTATGATGGGTTTATGACTGTTGTCATTAAGTGTCATTTGGTAAATTATGACACTTCTAATGCAAAGTTGACATTGTTTAAAATGTCTTTGTTATGACAATTTGACGTTAACCAAGACAAAGATGCCTTGATTATGACAACTTGATATTAAAGGTTAGTTCACCCAAAAATGAAAATTCTGTCAGTATTTACTCACCCTCATGTTGTTCCAACCCCGTAAGACCTTCGTTCATCTTCGGAACACGAATTAAGATATTTAAGATATTAAGATCCTGCATACAGTCTATATGCTTCTTCAGGGAATGACTCTTGTTGGCCTCCAGAAGTCATTAAAGACATCGTTAAAATAGTCCAAGTGACTACAGTGGCTCAATCGTAAGTTTATCAAACGACGAGAATACTTTTTGTGCGCAAAAAACAACAAAAATAATGACTATTTCAACTATTCACTTCCTTTTCTCTCTCGAGTCAGGATACTAGTTTAATAGCGTAAGCTTCTGTTATTGGACGTCACACGCATCACACACATGACCAGCGTCGGCCAATAGTGAGCCTACGTGTGACGTAGCTCTACGCTATCACACTACGTTAACTGACTAGAGGCGCAGAGAGAAGGAAGTGAATAGTTGAAATAAAGTCGTTATTTTTGTTTATTTTTGCGCACAAAAAGTATTCTCGTCGCTTGATAAAGTTAAAATTGAGCCACTGTAGTCACTTGGACTATTTTAACGATGTCTTTAATGACTTTTTGAGGCCAGCGGGAGTCATTCCCTGAAGAAGCCTATGGACTATATGCAGGAGCGATCTTAATATCTTAAATATCTTAATTTGTGTTCCGAAGATGAACGAAGGTCTTACGGGGTTGGAACAACATGAGGGTGAGTAAATACTGACAGAATTTTCATTTTTGGGTGAACTAACCCTTTAACATAGACAGAAATGTCTTTGTTTTTAAACTTGACATTAACCAAGAAATCATAACCTGTCACAAATATGACATGACATAACATAGACTGATCTCATGACGTAGCGTGTTTATGACATGCCAATTCGTATTTTCATTTTTGGTGTGCTAATAACACGCATAATCGCTTTTCAGCGTGTTTATGAATGCCGTTGACTTAAAGGAGCTGTATGTAAGAAATTTATTTCAAATAATCATAAAATGACCCTGATGTGTCACTAGACATTAAGAAATCATGTTCATTTCAAATACTTTTATCACTGACAACAGTAGTCCGGCCAGGATATCGTCATTTAAAAAGTGTTGTTGCAGCCCTCAACTGTCATGTTGTGTTTTGGTCTGATGGTCCACCCTCCACCGATCTACCAATCACGAAGTCATTAGTGTTGCAGCATTCGGGTTGCCAGCTCTGCTCTAGTTACCACAGCTGCAGGTACAAACATGTGGGGTAAAAAAAGTTGGATCCTGCAGCATATCTGGCAACCTGGGGTCAGGGGGGAGGGGGAGGGGATACACCGCTCTACAGTAATTTGAAACTGATTGCAGTACCAGTTTTGGCCACAATCTTACATACAGCTCCTTTAACGTTATTACTGTATATATAAATATATGACTTACCTCAACCCTGTCCCTAAACCTACCTGTCACTGGAGTTAATGGCATTTATGAGTCTTCCCCTACCATCCTAGGAAAAAAAAAAAGATCGCTCCCCACATGTAGATCCACATTTTGCTTCGTTTCGCTCGGACATTTGACTGCGTGTACAGACACACGGAATCACTTGGACGTTAATGGCGTAGACATATACACGGTTACACGCGGATAGATCAAAATGCGTAGAGATAACATGCCACTTGACTCGAAAGTGGCGTGTATGTTTACGCAAAAGTCATGATGTCATGTTGCATAACAGGTCTAATTATCAAACTTAAAGAAGTTATTTAGCTTTGCGTTAACATTACATTACCCTGTCATGTGGTTGGTTTTTACTTTGGCCGTCATGACACCGTAACTCTGTCATGAATATTTTACTTGTCCTCAAGTAAAGTGGAACACATTGTACTAGTTATAGATGTCATTAAGGGTTATTACACTGTCAACTGCTTTAAAGGTGCATTGCGCAACATTTCATGTTAAAAATAGCCGTTTTCTAACCCATACATGCTTAAACAATCGCCTGGTGGGCTGAATGAGCCCTTCTCTGATCACTGCAATCGCCTCTATAATCCTGTACAGTAAAATAAATAAGAGGGATTCGGGCTTGAGTCTGAGACTGGGCGTGACGTCGTCATGCGCATTCACGCTCGCCTGGCTATGTGCCTATGTCTTGCAGGTTAAAGCCTTCTTTATACTCGACGCGTCCGCAAGAGCACGAGTCTCCGCTGCCTGCGCGCGCACCTCTCCAAACGGACGAGGCATTTATACTTGACGCGCTCGCCGTTGTGCTATTCTGTGAAACGACAGGGGGCGAACTCGGAGTAATTCTCCTCTAAACCACCAGGAATAAGCAGTGAAGAAGAGTTTGCCGTTTATTAGTAGTTTATTAATTGCTAATTCATAAAAGAGTAAATGCAGTAGGTTTATTGTAGCCTACTTTCACTGCATGTAAACTAGGTAAACACCTGAAGCCTTATTGGAGAGTGTTTAAACCTTAATTTTACCAGCAGGGCTTAATTCTGCTATTTATAGGCTTATTTTGTAGATATAACCAATTACTTTAGACAAGTGCAAACTAGGTGCTTAATGCAAATATGTTCCTGTTCACAAAATGAGATGTTATGGTCGCCCATCAATGCAAATGTCTCAGTGTATAGAAGGATCATAAACATTCTGGTACAGATCGTACCAGTTCGGCCAGATTCGGCTCGTAGTCGTCCATCTTCGGATGCGGCGCCGCGCGCAAAGTTACAAAAAGTGCCGTGCACACCGCCAGGCGCAATGGGGTCTTGCGGACCCTACGCGCACGACCGCCCACACCGCAATGACGTCATTTTTGGCGCGCGCCCTTCGCGCTCTTGCGGACGCGTCGAGTATAAACAAGGCTTAAGTGTATTCGCCGCCGTTCTCCGTATCAGAGAAGACAACTCGAGCGACACAACTTAAGTCAACTTTCCACAAAAGTAGAAGATGGATTCAAATGGGGCTGTTTAACCTACATCTGGTCACTTCATGCGTTTTCTGTGATCGGATAGTTTATTCGATCGTGAAAATACCAGGTTGCCCTCGGAAACGCATTTGAGACGGATTTGAATCCGATCGCTCAAACCACTTGAGGACGTGGTCTGTGCCGCATTCCAGACGAAACTGGACAAATGTAAATGCATCTGGTTGTTGAAAACAGGCTATATGTCATGTTGTTTTAGTCATATGACGACGCGCATCACCTCAGATGAGCAGCTGAGTTTAGCCTCAAGCCAGCGCGCCGCAATCTATCGCAAATCAAAGTGAAAGTAAGACGCATACGATTAACACTACCATCTTCATTAAAAGTAGCCTAAAGAAATTAAATGATCTCATACAAGGGCTTTTGCCGCTCTCTCTTATTGCTGTGATTTTGAAATAGCCAAAACCAATGATCGATAAAATGCAGCTCATCTGTTGCTTTCGGTGACGTGCACTTCTTGAAATCTGTAATATAGCGCGGGAATTAAATATCAGATTAATATATCCGTTTTGCAAAAATACTTTTATGTGACCAGATGTAATGGAATCATTTTGATAAATCAGATAGATCTGTGTAAACCAGGTGTAATGGATTCGTTTTGATAAATCAGATAGCTATCCGATCTGAGAAAACGCATTGTGGCCAGGTGTAAACAGCCCCAAACAAGCCGCATTTTTGCACTCATGCGGAAAAGTTTAAACAAGGCTTCACGCTTTAGCCAGCTCAGCCACAATAACAACTTATAGCAAACCAGTCTTGTGACCATTAAGTGTTTTCTTTGTTTTTTGTTGTTGATTCTGCTTGTAATTTTTATTTATTTATTTTTTTGCTTTATTTTATTTATTTTTTTTTGTTTATTTTGGTTTTGTTGTTATTTTGTTTGCTGTAATCTTTTTATTTTTTGTTATTTGTCTAGGGACTACGGATGTAAATTAGCCCTGTGGCTATAATCCGGCATGTTTACGTCTGTTTTGTTGTCTCAATTCAGATGTTCATTAATGTGCATTGTCCCTATCAAATAAATAAATAAATAAAATAAACTCATATTGAGCCAGCCAGACTTTTGCTTCCCTGTTAAAAAAAATACATAGTTGCATAGTTTCATGTGGTTCTTCTCCCTAGCTGTATCCCCCAGGTTTGCTATGTGGGGAGAAATGTGCTTGTTATGTTTGTGAGACAATCAGCTGGGGTCTCATTTATAAAGCGTGCGTACGCACAAAACAGGGCTGGAAACGTACGTACGCCAGTTTCCACGCTAAGGTTGTGATCTATAAAAAACAAACTTGACGGGAGAAAGTGCGCACCATTAAGCAAACTTTGAGCCGTGCGTACGCACATTCTGGAGATAAAGGGAATTGGCGACACCGATGGTGAGGTGTAGTTAAATGTCTTTTTGGTCACTTTTTGACCGAAAATCTAAAGAAAATTATAGCCTATCTATAGACTACAAAAATAAAATAGCCTACAAATAAAATTTCACTCACCAAGCGAATCACTTGAAGCCAATATCCATCTCTTCTTAAGTGTCTGCACCAGCACGCGCACTGGGCTGTTTAGTGAAACTGACGTGCATAATCTAACTGCAGATGAACTGTATATCTTCATGAGTAGGCTAATAAATACAGTGCACGTTCTCAATAACAGTTTAAATAAATGAAATAATGATTTAAACTATGTTTTACTTCTGATATAAACATTTAGATTAAATATGCCATTCTCATTAATGGAGTTAAACATTTAAACTACATGAAATCATTACTGAGAAGTTACAATATATATATATATATATATTCAATAAATACAAATATATATTTGTTGTGGATGCAATGCTTTTGAACACTTTCCCTCTGGCATGCAGTGTTTTAATGTTTTATCTACAGATAATTGCTAATCATGATAATAGCAGATTGTCTCGGAAAATAATTCCATGCAAATAATGCACAACCATGTCTTTCCATTAAAAATATAAATTCATTAAAAATACTATTTGGCCAGTGGAAAAGATTGAGAAGATCTTTCTCTGAGATGTATTTGACAATATTTGATTTATACATTCAAAAACAAGGCAAGGATATAGGCAACGAAAAAAATAAAATAATTTATTATTGTGACACGGCACATCTGTATTTCATATTTTCCTAACGTCTTGTACGTTAACATGGTATCACGTGGATGAATCATCACATGCAAATGATATGCAGATGAGGATATGCATATTTAAACTAGGCGTTGTAAGCTCCATATATGGTTATTTCGGGGAGGAGACGCGTGTGCGCACAATCTTCGGCTGACTGGGATGTATAAAGTGAATTCTGCGCAGGTACGCCATTTTTGGCTTTCGGGCGCACGTACACTTTTAGTAAGGATCCTACGCACAGTTTTATAAATGAGACCCCTGATTACTATTATTATATTATATATTAAGATCTTGAACCTCACCTGAATTATGTTGACAGCGCTTCCTTTTACAGTCCAGTTACCCATGTAAATACTATGTATTATTTTAGTAACTACAATTACTGGGTAATAACTAGTACTAACCCTGAACCTACCCCTAAACCTAACCCTGTTCCATGTACTTACTTAATATTAGCCAGTACTTTCTAGGTAAGTACACTGTAAGTACACTGTTAGTACTGTACTGTAAAAGGAAGCGTTACCACTATGTTTTTGTAAACTTTTTATCCATGATGTGGTTTATAAACAGTGTGGTACAGAAACAGTGACAATGTTACACACTCACAGATTATTCTCTTTTTCTTTTCTTTTTTTTTAAGGAAATGATGTCGGCCGGAGCTCTTATGGTGCCATGCAGGTGAAGGAGGTGTTTAATTATGCATACCTCATCTTGAGTCACACTGTCTCTCCACTATCCCGCTCCTACCCCAACAGAAATATGGAAAGGTTAGTCCCAGATGAGTCCACAACTATTGCTTTTAAATTAAAGTTGTAGCCGCAACCATTTCTGTGCTGCTTGAATTTGTTTAGCCAATGACACAGAGGGTTAGTTCACCCAACAAAAGGAATATGCCATGAATAACTCACCGCCATGCTGTTTCAATACTTGCATTCATCTTTGGAACTAAAATTAAGATATTTTGAATTTTTGTCCCATGGAAAGTCCCATGTTTTTGTAATGTCCCATTACAAAAACTTTGGTGCTTTATTTCATAAAGAGATCTTAAAAGAGATCGGCTTTCCTGTAGCTTAAACAGTAGAGCGTTGGCGCTTACAACACCATGGTCATGGGTTCAATTCCCAGGGCCCATTTAAATATTTTTTTTGGGTCTACGTGGTCATGAAATTACAGCTGTACATAAATTGCATACATCTCGTCAACAATTGTTTAATTGCTTTATTATTATTATATATTTTTAGATTTATGTGAAACTACCATGTCTATTCATTCAGTCCTGTGATGTCTGCTACATTATGCTTTATGCAAAAATTTCCATTGCTATTATGTAGGTTAAAGAATTATTAATATAATATTATACTAAATATACAGTATCTACCGATGTTGTTCAATGTCTTATTTCCATTCACAAATGAGTTTTTGGTTGTTTAAAGGGCACCTATTATGGAAAATTCACTTTTACATGGTGTTTGAACATAAATGTGTGTTGGCAGTGTGTGAGCAAAACCACCCTACAATTATAAAAATGTTTTTTTTTTTTTGTTTTTTTTTTACAATCTCAATAAATCATATGCACTGTCTCAGAACGAGCTATTCTAAGATTCAGCTCTTTGTGACATAGAATTGAGCAAGGGGTTTGATTGACAGTGTGGTTGTGGCCTAGAGACCCCGCCCTCTGTGATCTGTACACACCATCATCCATTGTTTCAACGACAGCCGGTAATGTCTCTAGGAAACATTTCTGTCGTGGACTCGTGGGTTAATCCTGTTGTTGTGGCTTAAAAGTTAATCCTCAAGTGTGGATTGTTGTCTACTGTTTGCGATCCAACGTCACCTCTAGTGTAGGAGCCATTTAATGGGAAGGTCATGTGACCAAATGATTATGGGCGTGTCGTTTATACGTGTGGTTAAAACACCTGTTGTTTGTGTGTGGTAATATGGAAGAATGGGGGTGAGAGCTGGAGCACAAATTTTGTTGACCGTGTAAAGCGTGCAAGCCTGTAAAAATAAAACATCATGCAAGCTGTACAAAGAAACGCGTCACAGAAGTTATTCCAGCTACTCAGTTCCTTAGCGGTCTTTGGTTCGTCTGTATGAGCCGTTACATCTAGTAAGTGTATTTTATGATTTTTGAGCAAATAGTCATTTCAGTCTGTCAGCCAATTCAACAACAATGCGTCTAAAGTCAATAGTATCCAGCTGCAGACCCGCAGCACCACCAGTTTCAGAATGCCAGTTTCCCAGCGCCAGAACCGGAAGTGAGGGAGGGGCGCAATTATTGTTATTGCATTATAGTTATTTTAGCAAGAATGTAAGGAAAAATGGGCCTGAGAGTGAGTTCCTCATTTCATACATTGTAAGTTAAATTTATACTAGATTGTTGTGATAAAACAGGCCTGCTAGGGTTGAATTGGTCATTTTGTATACATATTTATTGTTTCGTTTAAAACAATGCCGAATTTTCTCTCTCTTTTTTAGATTTTGACATTATTATTTTACACGAAAAAAAATGCATGCTGCACATGTTCTTGTGAAATAAAGTATATTTTATAAAAAAAATACCCATGCGTTTATTTTATTTTTTTATTAAACAATAAAAATCATCTTACAAATACATATCTTCAATATCAAAACAATTTAAGATTTTTGTAAACACAAATAAATAAATAAATAAATAAATAGAAAATAAAATATCACAGAGGTCTAATCAGTTTGTGAATTGTGTATAATTTTGAAAACCTCCAATGCTTGTCTTGTTTTATTTCTTTCAAAGCTTTATTATACAAAGTTAACTCCTTCATAAAAACCAAAAAACAAAGGTCTTGCCTTCATAAATGTATAAACTGCTTAGCTAAAATTATTAAACTGTTATACATTAAAATGCCCATTAGTTTCAAGGATTATTTTTTCACCATCATGATCAGGAAGTAACTCATAATACAATGAAACAGATAACTGAAACTATATACAATTGTATTACACAAAATCAATGTTTTAAAATGCTTATTGTACTGTAATGTATAGCATCATAACATGCATAGAGAGTAGGATGTTTCATGTTCAATAAAAGCTGTTTCATGTGTAAATAAAAAGCTGTTTCATGTGTAACCCTCCAAATTACGTTAGATGGCGTTATTAAGTTTCAAACCTAAGCTCCGCCCCTTACTTACGACCCTGGCGCTGGTGTTGGTTAGAACATAAGCCCGCCCCTTACTTCCGGTTCTGGGGTTGGGGTTCTGAAACTGGTCTGCTGCGGGTCTGCAGCTGGATATATCTCTCTAAAGTTGTTGTCGTCGTAGGATCTCTGTGTATATAATTTAAACATTGTTTGTATAGTGTGTAACCACACGTTTATAAATATATATTTAAAGATATTGTATTAAAAACTGCATATATGTTCTTGTTCTGTAAGTTAGCCATCTTCTCACATTTGCCACAGAAGCACCTGTATGACAAGTTAACATGACGCCACAGGTCCTTCGCATAAATATAATTTCGCTTGTACGTAGCAAACTTTATCACAGAATGTGTATGTAGTTTCAAAAAATTGTGCCAGAGTTAGTGTTTGTGTGTGTGTGTTGCACATCCATACTTGCAAAAAGACGCTATTACAACTCTATAAGTACATAAATGTATCAAATAACCATACCGAGACGTACTGATCCATTCTCATTTGTGTTTATTCTGCCGGAGTCTCTTCGTACTATTTAAAATACATTTTCAAATGGTTATAATAAATTAACTATGGGGTATTTTGAGCTTAAACTTCACAAATACATTCTGGGGACACCCGAGACCACAAATACATTCTGGGGACACCCGAGACCAATATTACATCTTGTAAAAAGGGGCATAATAGGTGCCCTTTAACATGATTAACTTTTCCGTGCACTGAAATCTGTCTGCCTCATTTTGATGGAGAATTTTTTTTCTTTTTTTTTTTCATTTTCAATCTTAAGTACATTGGGACGTATCATTAAAGTGACCCAGGGAGTAATTCGCTACAGGGAGTGGATCATTCAGCGGCAGGGGAACAGACACAATGCCAAGAAGATTGACATTAAAAGTAAGTCGTTTGAATCACAAATTATTAATTATTATTTTTATTTTATGCTTTGAGGATGAAGGCCACTTTGATTTTTGCCAATGTTTCTGGTTATTTTAGTCCAGAATGTTGTAGACTTGGAGAAGACCTCAAGTGAGAAGCGGCAGAGAGACTCCTCATCACCACTCAGTGCTGGTTCCCCTTTGTCCCTGTCCAGCCTTCAACTGCACTCTTCATCATCTTCCTCTGTGTCCTCACTGTCTGGGAGTGATGTAAGTTCTTGAAGAGAACTAGATGTGAATATGCAAGAGAACTCCATTAAAGGCACTATCAGTACAATTCTGAATTAAATCCAATAAGTCAACACCTACAAAACCATTAAAGAGAGAGTTTACCCCTTATGAAATTTCTGTCATCAATTACTCACCTTCCAGTTGTTCCAAACTTGTACTGTATACATTTCTTTCTTCTGCTGAACACAAACAAATATATTTTAAGAATGTCTATAACCAAACAGTTGATGGGCCCCATTGACTTGCATAGTATTTTTTTTTTCTTTTTGTTCAGAAAGAAATTCTTTCAGGTTTGGAACAACTTGAGGGCAAGTAAATGACAGAATTTAAATTTTTGATTTTCCTTTAAGTTTGCTGTCATTACATTGGACTTGCTACATTTACATCTGCCATTTGAGGTTGTATTTTCTTTATCTCTCTCTTCATCTCTATTTTTTTCTCTCCCAGGATTCTGACACACTGTGCAAAGCTTCAGATCTTCATGAATTCTTCCCAATGTCTTGCATGACTGATACCAATCAGAAACCACAGATAAAAGCAAACTCATCTGGAACTTTTCTACACTCTGGAAGTCAAGTAAGTCCAACATTCCTCTGATTTTTATTTAATTTGCTAGTCATTAGAGAATGAAAGTCGATGGCTGCGCCCTAAAGCTTGGGCAGCTCACTTGATGCCTCGCTGCCCTATCAGGCAATGACTTTACAGGAAGCTTTTGCGCACAAAGGGACCTAACGAAACTGAATTGGGACAGACTTCTGAGGCAACAAAATAGAGAAAGCTTTGAAAACACATAAAATACAAGTTTCTTACTAGAAATTACATCAAAAGTGGAAATAATTGGTAAAAAATCTACACACAAACTGACCACCAACCACAACTTTCCTCTCAACTCTTTTCAACTCTTCCTCCTTTTTTCGGCCATTCAAAGGAGTCCTTATGTTCTGACAACATACATTTTTGCTTGCTTTAAGTTGCCCTGTGGAATTCCAGTTGGGGTTGTATTTACCCATGCACTGCTTTGTATTCCCTCTTCCTGTTTCAGTCACACCCATTACCCAGTAAACAGTGTATTGGTTTGACTCATGAATGGAGTACTCCATTTGTCTCCTGTTTACTCCAGCTCAATCGCCAGCCAGAGTCACTACACTAATGTAAGAGACAAGTGTGATCATATTAAATTCCTAGATCATATTAATGTTTGGTAAGGGTTTTAAACTGCTTGTTTTCTCTCACCCCCTCTTCAAATAACAATACAATGTTGACAAAATGGCACATCAAATTTCCAAGTAGTTCATTAAAAAAACAAGGCAGTGTTTGAAGTATATTGAGACTACAAATTGTTATTTTTTTACAGACATGCTCCTGGAATTAAATATTGGTATTAAGTCTGTAATTTTTTGGGATCAAAAATTATCCAAAATACATTTGAGAAAATGCATAACCAGACATTTTCAAAACTATCTGCTTGCCTTAGCTTGATTCAAAGCAGTAGGCTTGTAATGTTTTCCGCGGGAGATTCTAGCATGTCTCTGCGTCATTATGTTACATCTGTACACAAAAAGTAGTCTCGGCTAGTAGGCTATATTGCGTGTGACTATGATGGAGGTTGGGATTTCTAGCCTTTTCTCACACTACTTGATATAATTAAACTTCTCAATTTGATGACAGATCCAGAAAGGTTCAAACGACAATCACCAGTGACAACAGGAGACTAACCCGTTGTAAAATGCTAAAGACTTCGTTCGGACTTCTGAGTGGCTAACTTGCAGAAAAAAAGAGACTGCAACCAATCCCATGCAAAAACAAGTATACATATCGGAAGGACATTACATGTAGTCACGCAATGCTGATGTTGTTAACATTAACAATCTGAGAACAAAGCATCATTTGCACGGTCTTGCGTGATAAGTGATTTAGGTTTAATCAGCATGATTTACTGCAATGTCAGAATCAGAACAAAAGTGTACGTTACTTGTTCAGATGACATTTTCCGTTGAAATTATTATGTTGGTCATACCTCCAAAAAGAATAATCTGTGATTTCTGAATGACAGTATCCAAACCGGCACAATGACTGACAGCTGCACACTCTTCCTCAAACACTGTGTTCATCCGCACTGTGTCGTGTCGAAGTACAACTCTCATAAAGTTGATTATTCCGTGAAAAACAGAGTTATTTTAGAGGTGGCGAAAAAGAGGAAAAACTGCGGACTGCAGCTTTAAATTACTGCTGCTATTTATTTACAGACTGATGGATGTAGAGTTTGATGTTGTTTTCAGTCCTTAACAGAATTTTAATGCATTAAAAGTTTGCAGTTTAATCTATTTGCTGTAATAGTTAAGTTACTTTGAATATACTGACTGGTCTAGTTTCATTTTTGTCAGTCAACTTGGGTTTTTTGTGTTGCCTAAAAGTATTGATAAATGCATGCTGCTGCTGGCTGGTATCATACTAAAAGTGATAGTTCACTTTGAAATTAATTTTTGATATGTTTTAGCTTACCTCAAGGGCATCCAAGATGTTGGTGTCTTTGT
This sequence comes from Cyprinella venusta, assembly GCA_038021265.1. Lineage (NCBI taxonomy): Eukaryota > Metazoa > Chordata > Actinopteri > Cypriniformes > Leuciscidae > Cyprinella > Cyprinella venusta. Next base: position 10,568,138 of record CM075874.1, read on the forward strand.
TTCTACAGCATTTTCAATTTTGACATTTTTTGGTCAAACCGTTGTTGTCTATCAGTCATATAATGCAGGTCTATGGAGCCCACCTCAAAGAGCATGCACAGAGAAGTCAAAATTAAACATGATTTAATGACTTGTTAATGTAACACATTGATGGCCTAAGACATGAAACGAGTGGTTTGTGTGAGAAAACGAACAGTATTTATATAGTTTTTACCTCTTGTTAACAGCCGTCGAACTGATCTGAATCAGATCAGAATCCAACTGAACCGTCTCCAGACATGACACCGGAAGTGATCTCTCGCGCGTAAACGTCACGCATTGTTTAGTGAAAAGTAAAACTTCCGAAATCTCCGTATAAACATATTTAGATATATCGAAATCGTCTTCCATTGCAATTTCCCGTATATCTAAATATGTTTAGTGAAAGGTAAGACTTCCGAAATCTCAGTGTAAACAATGCGTGACGTAGACGCGTGAGAGATCACTTCCGGCGTAACTTATGGAGACCGTTCAGTTCAGTTGGACATCTGATTCAGATCAGTTTGACGGCTGTTAACAAGAGGTAAAAACGATATAAATACTGTTCGTTTTCTCACACAAACCGTTCGTTTCGTGTCTTAGGCCATCAATGTGTACTTACATTCACAAGTCATTAAATCATGTTTAATTTTGACTTCTCTGTGCATGCTCTTTGAGGTGGGCTCCATAGACCTGCATTATATGACTGATGGACAACAACGGTTTGACCAAAAAATGTCAAAATTAAAAATGCTGTGGAAACAAAGACACCTATATCTTGGACGCCCTTGAGGTAAGCTAAAACATATCAAAAATAATTTCAAAGTGAACTATCCCTTTAAAATCCTTGTATGTGTTTTTTCAGAATGGCCAGGGATTGAAGGGGCCTCCACACACTAATTGTTTAGAGCGTAATATTGTGAATGTTCCCAGAGGACATCATCCTCAGTATGGCCGTGACAGCTGGCATCGTCGTCGAAGGGACACCATTCCCATGAGCCTCAGCAGATAGTTCCAACCACTCGTCTACCACTTCCACTTCTGCCCAAGACCAAGAATGTGGGCCACATACCTTTTGTTTTTCTAGGTCAAAGGTAACACTTCTATTTAAGATGGGCACTGTCTGAAATTGCACTTTGATTTGTTTTGTCTAGTGCTCTTCGTGTGACTACACATTTAAATGTTCCTGTTTTTATTTTTACATATTCCTCCTATTTTTTTTTCCGTATGACAGTCTAATACCTTTTTTTGTTTACTGATACGTTGTGAATTTTTCATCTATTCTTATTGCTTTGCAGAATATTTTTGATAACAAATCTTGTTGCGGTATCACTAGGCAGTGATTTGCTTTTGTACTGTAAATCTTTACGTAATATACTATCTTTGTGCAATATTTTTATTTTATTTTAGTTCAATTTTAATATTCTTAAAGGGATACTCCACTTTTTTTGGAAATAGGCTCATTTTACCACCCCCCCAGAGTTAAACATTTGGGTTTTACCATTTTCGAATGTATTCGGCCAATTTTCTTATATTTAGAAGAATATCAGTAACCAGACAGTTTCTGGTCTCATTGACTTCCATAGTATATTTGTTTCCTACTATGGAAATCAATGAGACCAGAAACTGTCTGGTTACTGATATTCTTCTAAATATAAGAAAATTGGCCGAATACATTCAAAAAGGGTAAAACCCAAATGTTTAACTCTGAGGGAGTGGTAAAATGAGCCTATTTCCAAAAAAGTGGAGTATCTCTTTAAATTGAATGTAAATTGACATTATACTATGTATTACTTTGTATGTACATATTATTGTATCATGTTCAAATCCATATCACAACCAGTTTTATTGTTGGGATTGTGGTTTTGTGCATGTTAAAATCTTGTGTGCACTACATATTACTTGCTATCTGCTGGCCTTTCAGGCATGCACTTAAGTTTGTAACTTAACATTTGCTCTGTATCAAAATCATCTCCCCTCTCAGACTTATATACTGCCATCCATGTTGCGTGTAATTTAACACTTTAAAAAGTATCCGGTGAATTACTTGAATATCTTGATTAACCAATTAGTATTTTCTGGTGATCTCCCGATTAAGGACATTCTATTTTTCTACAATTTAAAGAGTTTTTAATGGTCCATATGTTCTCTTGCATTTGACCTTTCCCCCCTCACCCTCAGATGCATATATTGATCAAAATGTGGTCTTCTTGGACCACATTTTACCACAACATGGCGACTCTGCATCCACCTAGTATTTATTTTATTTTATTTTATTTTTAAAAATTTGCCATGAAGCTCACCATGCTTGTACAAAACATTTCACACAAAAATATTTTGGTTCCATAACACACTTCATACATTTTTGCATGAAAACCTGATTCAGTTTCTAAGGCCTCCCTGATTCAAACAAGCGGCTTTATTGTTACAAGTGTCTTGAAAGTGAAGTTTTGTGTCAATGCAGTGATTAAAATCAGGAAATGAAACACTAAAGGATCTACAAAGATAGTCCTCTCACCTGAATGCAGGTGACGTTTGAATGTAATGTATGATGTCTTAAGTTTAAGACTTTTTCCCCAATATTTTTTTATGTATGTTTTGTATTCAAGTTATTTTTAAAATAAACATCTTAAACTGCTGCTTTATTCTTTATGCCCCTTTTCTGATTTTATTCGATTTTTCTTTGTTGTATGTTATCTTTTGAGGCCTCTTTTACACCCCTAGCATGAGCAGAACACGTTTTGTCCATATTAACTGGTTATACATTTTTTTTTTATCACTGATGTACAGTAGTTAACTTTTGAAGTGGCTCAAAACCTTTCATCAAAGTTATGCATGAATTTTGAACATTACCCACTCTTGTCGTATGACAACTTTTTTGATTCACTCCAAATATTGACTACTGTAGCATTGCAATAGTGTGGTAAAACTCAAACCGGTCCTCACAAAGATAGTGTACAAGTACACACACATACCTAGAGTGTGTGTGTGTGTGTGTACGTATATATAATCAAATATCAGTCCTATCGTATTCGAGAAAGAACAATTCATGATAATATTTTTTTTTTCTGATCAGAGATGTTTTGAAGTGGATATAAATTTTGTCCGGAAAATCAGGAAAAAGCCTTGGCTTGTTTTAAACAATGCATGCGTTTGAAAAGTTTTTCTTGGATTTCTTGGATCAAACTCTTGTTAATGAATTAATATTTTGTTTTAAAAATTGGTGGTGGTTTAAGTCAACCAATAAGAAAATGGAAGGGTATCACACAAGGGTGTCTACTCTCAGGTCGGCTATATGCTTTGGCGGGGTAACCACTGTTGTGTCTATTAAGAATAGGTGTGTCTGGCTTAAGGGTTGGTGATTATACTCATTCTTTTAAGATGATTGTTAATGCAGATGACATTACTGTAATTGTAAATGAAAAAAAAAATACATTGAAATTAAAAATTACAGTATTGGATTGTATGAGAGAGCATCATCTCAACTAGGTTAAAACTGAATATTTTAATGAATTTAAAGGAGATGGATCTTAATGTATGGCAGATTTGTATTGACTCTGAGACACCTTCAATGGCATCTAGAAGAACCCCTTAATTTTTAATTCTCACTTATTCCCCAAGATCAGTGTAGCTGTGGATGTAGAGGATTAGCAGGAGGCTGAAGGAAGTTTTCTCTCTTGCCTAAACCTTTTTGACTAAAATGTAGTGCCTCAAACTGAAAGAAAATAGTGTTAATTAATTTATTGCTTTATGAGACTAAAAGGGCAATTTGTCTGACAAGGAAAAAATAAAACACTTCTTTGTATTGTATGTTTAAGACTTTGGTAAAAAGTAGAATAATGTTTAAGTATACGTTTTATGAATAAGTGAAACTTAGTAAACTTTCTAAACTTCTATGGGGTACTCGAAGTATTTTTGTCAACCAAGTGATGAGAGTGGTTATGGTATAATGTTATAAATTGAAACTTATGTTTATATATAGCCTGTTTAATTTATGTATATGTAGGAATGTGTCTTTTAAGTAGCCTAATGTTGCTCGTGTAATGTAATATACATTGTTTTTTATACAAAAATGTTTGTACAAATTTTGTTGATAATATTAAAAAAACATTGCTTTTTATAACTGTAAATAAAAGAGGCTTAAAGTCTCTCCAAACCAAAGAAAAAAAAAACCAGAAAAACAAACAAAAAAATGGTGTAATCACAAACTAGCTAAAAAAAATGATGAAAATAATATCATTTATTATTGTTATTATTTAAAGTAGTGTTGCCTGAAATACAACTGGAATTTAACCTCCCAGAAATTAGAAAAAATGCAGTAGCAACAGAATGGGCAAGAGAAATCATTCATCAAAAAAGTGCGGGAACCCTGTATATTGTGCAGCATTTCTAGAGGAAAACTGATGGGGTTTTTTCCCCAGACGATGTTTATTCAGTTTATATAAATGATTACTGTATAAGTGATTCTCTCATATGACCCATTTTATACAGGAATTCCCATGTCTTTTCTTTTCCCATGTCAACTTCTACATAACACATTGTCTGTGGAACCACACTGAGGCGCTCTTGCTCTGCAGTTTGAAGCATTGCTCATTCCATACAACTGAGATCACTGTGACCTCTCTTTAGCTGGAAAAATCTTTTCATCATCAATGTAACCTCAAATCCAGGTGTTTCCACATACACATTGAAAATACAAATGTAAAGGCGTTTTTGATCAGAATGTTTGGTGTCCTGGTAGAGAGGTAATCGAGGACATTGTGATTGGATATAATCAGAATAATGACAACGCCTTATAGCCATAATATCTGTATTCATAGGATGACGAAAACCCCACCCACTTTCACATTGTAGGGTGTTTTTACGAGACAATTCGAGGGTGCAGAATGCAGTAAGTTTGTTTTCGCACCTGAAATTTGCACAGTCATTCATTGTCTGTATAAAGGATGTGCCACAATTCCCTCCGATTCTGGACCCATACGTTCCGGACCCTTTTTGATCACAGCAGCTATGCAATTCATTATTATTTGAAACCTCCTCCTTCTCATATTTTGATATTTGAAACGTGTTTCACACGGCTTGCCAGATTGAGGAAACGAAACATGCCAGAGCAATTGACAATGGAAAGCGACGAGTCTTTCACTGTACGTTTACGTTAATATATACATTTGCAATTTTTTTATTGACAAGGCTTTTTAGGTTGGGTAGAATCTGCAATCTTTGACCTTGTTCGTTTCCATGGCTGCAATACGCTGCTGTCAGCCTATGGGGTATCAAAATACTATTGTGTGATCCCACCCACTGTCAATTTTCTCAGACTAAAACAAAATCGCATACAGGAAGGAACTATATTTGAATCTTTTCCATTCCAAATAAATATGTTCTACACTTACCTTAAGGATTATCTGGAACACCATATAATACTGTGTTTGACCCTCTTTCACCTTCAGAACTGCCTTAATTCTACGTGGCATTGATTCAACAAGGTGCTGAAAGCATTCTTTAGAAATGTTGGCCCATATTGATAGGATAGCATCTTGCAACTGATGGAGATTTGTGGGATGCACATCCAGGGCACGAAGCTCCCGTTCCACCACATCCCAAAGATGCTCCATTGGGTTGAGATCTGGTGACTGTGGGGGCCATTTTAGTATAGTGAGTGAACTCATTGTCATGTTCAAGAAACCAATTTGAAATGACTCTTTGTGACATGGTGCATTATCCGCTGGAAGTAGCCATCAGAGGATGGGTATATGGTGGCCATAAAGGGATGGACACGGTCAAAAACAAAGCTGAGGTAGGCCGTGGCATTTAAACAATTCCCAATTGGCACTAAGGGGTCTAAAGTGTGCCAAGAAAGCATCCCCCACACCGTTATACCACCACCACCAGCCTGCACAGTGGTAATAAGGCTTGGTGGATCCGTGTTCTCATTCAGTTTACGCCAAATTCGAGACTCATCAGACTAGGCAACATTATTCCAGTCTTCAGCTGTCCAATTTTAGTGAGCTCTTGCAAATTGTAGCCTCTTTTGAGTGGTACCCGGTGGGGTCTTCTGCTGTTGTAGCCCATCGGCCTCAAGGTTGTGCGTGTTGTGGCTTCACAAATGCTTTGCTCTTCTATTTGCTCTTCTAGCTTGAATCAGTTAGCTCATTCTCGTCTGATGTTACATTCCAGCCCCCAAAAAGGGAGGGGAACCTGATAACCCTCCGCTCAGAACCACAAATGCTGGAAAAAGAGGAATGGAGTCGTGGTGCGAGAAAAGGAGACAAATTCCAAATACCGTACAAACTGTGTTTTTATTTTTGTCACGGTAATAATGTAAATGATAAACAACTTTAAGAGAGAAAGGGGAGAGCTGGACGAACCAAAGAAAAGAAATAAACAAAAATACCCCACCACTAACCTATGCTAATTATACCCATCACCTATCTGGCACACGATCAAGGCCCCCAAACCAAAATTACAGATGGTGGTCCACCCAGGTCTAACTGGTATTTCTAGACAGAAAAGTAGGCCTACGGGTGATGTCTACCCCGGGGTAGCTCTAAATCTACTCCCCTAGCTCCCTGTAAAGAATAAAGAACAAGAAAAAGAAGTTAACATAGACAATGATAATTCACAAACAACAAATACTCAGTACTGCTGTTCAAGTTCCAAAAGTGGAACACAAAGCTAGAGTTACTAGCTAACAAATCCTCAGTCCTGCTGTTCAAGTTCCAAAAGTGGAACACAAAGCTAGAGTTACTAACTAACAAATCAGATTACAACATTATCAAAAGTATTGTCAAATGTTCCAATCCTAATCTCAAATAGACAACAATAAAGTAATCTATAAGTCACAAAGTTCCCCAAAAAGGGATACCAACCACACCAACAGCAGGAACAAAGTCAGAGCAGAGAGAGAACAGATCTAAAACTAGGCTTTTTAAAGAGCCCAGCCAGCTGCAGCCACTGACGAGTAGGAGGAGTTCCAAGATCCAATCAGCCGTTGAACCACCAATCAGCTGCTGGAATGGTTACAGAAGCCATCTTACCTGTAAGAAAAAACACACACACAAGAACCACAAGCAATGCCAAAAAGAAATCACTATAATACGTACCCAGTTCTCTGGGGACGTAACATGCCACCCCCCAAAAGTTGTGCAAACCACCATTTGCACATCATTTAGTCTTGGTACAAACGGGACAATGCGTCAGCAACTACGTTAGATGTTCCTTTGACATGAGTGATGCAGACATTATATCCCTGTAGAATCAGAGCCCACCGCATAAGACGACGGTTCTGATTGTACATTCTTTTGAGGAATGTAAGAGGATTGTGGTCTGTGAGTACTCTTACAGGCTCAACACTAGAACCAACATATACCTCAAAAAACTGTAAGGCCAACAATAAAACAAGCGTTTCTTGTTCAATAGTAGAATACCGAGACTGGCATGGATTGAACTTCCTGGAGAAAAAACTATTTGGCCGATCTACACCATCCTCATCTTCCTGTACAAGGACTGCCCCAGCCCCCACCATACTGGCGTCCACCTCCAATTTGAAAGGTTTGTCAAAATTAGGAGTGGTTCGCACAGGGGCGCTACAAAGCAGTGCTTTTGCTGACTCAAAAGCAGTATTACACTCTGCAGACCATTTAAAACATAAGTGCAAAGTGGTTAGTGGTGCTACTACCGTTGAAAAGTTTTTACAAAAAGTCCGGTAATAACCCACCATTCCAAGAAAACGACGTAACTGACGGCGTGTCTTAGGGGTAGGATAGCTAGCAATAGCTTCCACCTTGCTAGCAATGGGACGCACTTGCCCACGACCCACCTGTTTCCCCAGATATGTTATAGTAGCTTTCCCGAATTCACATTTAGCCAAGTTGAGGGTTAGTGAAGCGTTCTCCAACCGCTGGAACACCAAACTCAACGTGGATAGATGTTCAGCCCACGTGGGTGAGTATACAGTACTACTACGTCGTCAAGGTAAGCTGTACAGTTAGGGACGTCATCAAACACAATGTTAACTAAACACTGAAATGTAGCGGGTGCATTGCACATTCCAAACGGCATAACCGTATACTGTACAAAAGTGTCGGGGGTCACAAAAGCCGAAATATCAGAAGCACGTGGGGTTAAAGGCACCTGCCAATAACCTTTAAGTAAATCAAGTTTACTTACAAAAACAGCCGAACCAATCCGGTCAATACAGTCTTCTATCCTGGGCAACGGATAAGAATCTGGCACCGTTACTGCATTGACTCGACGGTAATCCGTGCATAGATGGGACATGCTGTCTGGTTTTGGAACTAAAATACACGGAGAGCTCCAAGCACTGTGACTACGTTTTGCCATGTCATGTTTTAACAAGTAGTCAACCTCATCTTTCATTAACTCACGTTTTTTTTATATTTACCCGATAGGGATGTTGGAACACAGTAAAGCCTGGCTCACACTACAGGAGTTTTAGGCCGATTTATGCCCGATTTTCCCCTCACGAGAATCGGAGAAAAAATCTTGTTGATGACCTCGATCGGTTCCGATGTTCGGCGCAGATTATCTGGTAATGTGAGGTGTTCACAGATCGAATATTGCACCTCCCGATCTGCTCTCACACAAATCGGGCTCGCTCCGATCATATCAAACATGTTTGATATTTATCGGGATGAGCAAGATTGTGATTAACGTCAGTACTGTCTAGTACTGGAATGTCTACTGTTGTAATTTTGAGAAACTCAACAGCGCTATATGCAGTATTATCTTCATTTATTTATTGCTAAATAAATAAGTGTTGTGCTGTGGTCAGCAGGCACGAAGACGAGTATGTCCAGTAATAAAAACCTAAACTAAATAGCGCATTGAAGTGGAGTAAACAGAAGATGCAATGTCAAAATAAGGGTCCACATAATAACAGGACATAAACCCGACAATATGCTTTTTATGCCATTATAATATAACAGTTAGTTTTGATGCTCGAATCTCACTTTACTAAAGGCTTTCTGTTGATATATTTTACCACTCGGCATTGCTCGTCTCAGCGTACAAGCTATCGCTCAGTCCAGTTACATTGTTACGCCACTAGGTGGCGACAAGGCACTGTCTTTGAGTGAGTCATTAAACTGTTCATTCAACAACGGAAATGTAAAAGATGCAGATTCATTCAAATATAATGTAATGAAACAAGCTGTTATTTATTTTATTATTTTATTTTAACTTTGATCTCCACTTTACAAGGCTCAGCAGCATTGCGGTGCATGGGCAATGCGAAACTGTTGCTTCACTTCATTGAGATCAATACAATAGCATTTTTTCATTGTAGGCTACTGACCAGAGCTGACGCCATTCATTAGAAATAGCCTAACCTTAAATGTTAAAAGGATGATTAAAAAGTTCTCTTTTCTTGGTCACAGCAACCTTTTCACGAATATGACTTGATATGAGGGACAGCTTTTTTTGTTTACATCGCTTTTCTGCTTCTGATCTGCTGTGTGAGGTCACGTGAGCCACTTCCTCTGGCACAATAATCTTAATAACATTGTGTAGTGTGTGATGCACCACGATTTTCAAATCTTGTAGTGTGAGCATGTTTGAGATTTGAGGGAAGAAAATCTGCAAAGATTCTCTTTAAGTGTGAGCTGCAACCAGATTTTAAAATCTGTTAGGATTTTAAAACTCCTGTAGTGTGAGCCAGGCTTAAGAAAAACACAGTAAGAAAAGACTGTATTAGAGACACAAGATCATCTTTTTGACTGCTATCCAAATGTTCCATCAACGAAGGCAAGTTTTGTAACATCTCTGAATTACTAAGTCGTTTACACTGTTGTAATGAGTGACGCAATTCCAAACCATCATTGTTCTCTAGGTCCACAGTAGGCACAGGTACCACCAACACCACACTGGATCCTGCAGACTGGATTGGAACACTAGAGGGAGTGTCGGAAGAATTACGCACATGATAGGCCTTCAGCATGTTAACATACGACACAAACGAGAAGAGCGCCTGCGATCTGGTGTTTTAATAATGTAGTTAGTATCACTAACTTTTTGCTCTACAACATACGGCCCAGAAAAACTGGCAGACAGTGATGAACCTGGAATTGGTAACAAAACCAGTACCTGATCCCCTGGCAAAAACGCATGCTCTTTTGCTTGTTTGTCATACTGACTTTTCATACGTGACTGAGAAGAAGAGAGAGACTCCTGAGCTAGCATGCGAGCAGCATGCAGCCTCTCTCGCATCTGACTTACAAAGTGCAACACATTTTTAGAGGCACTACTAGGCGCATCAGATAAAACATGCTCCTTTAACACTTTTAACGGACCCCTAGGTGTATGTCCGAACACGAGGTCAGCTGGGCTGAACCCTAAAGATTCCTGCACTGTTTCCCTTACAGCAAACAAAACAAAGGGCACACCCTCATCCCAATCAGCACCTGTCTCCATGCAATACTTCCTCAGTATAGTTTTGAGGGTCTGGTGCCAGCGTTCAAGAGCCCCCTGACTCTCTGGATGGTAAGCTCTGGAGACCTGATGCGATATGGACAATGTTTTTAATGCAGAAGAAAACAGTTTGGACATAAAATTAGTTCCTTGATCCGCCTGGATCACTCTGGGGAGACCAAAGGTGGAAAAGAACTTGATTAGACTCTTTATAATCGTCTTAGCAGTAATTGTCCGAAGAGGAATAGCCTCTGGATACCGAGTGGCACTGCACATAATGGTAAGCAGAAACTGGTTACCTGTTCGAGTTTTTGGCAATGGACCCACACAATCAACAATCACCCGCTCAAACGGTTCTCCAATCACGGGAATCGGTTGAAATGGCTCACGAGCAACAGGTTGGTTCACTTTTCCTGCAAGTTGGCATACATGACAAGTTTTACAGTATTTCACAATGTCCGATTTTAATCCTGGCCAGAAGAAATGTCGGAGGACTCTGTTGTAAGTTTTAGTTACCCCTAAATGTCCGGACCATGCAGGGTTATGAGCCAGTGAAAATACTTGCTGTCGTAGTGGAGATGGAACAACTACCTGCCAAACTGTATCCCAGTCCTCACCGGTATTATGTGCAGTCCATTTGCGCATTAGAACACCATCGTCCACAAGGTAAGCAGCCTTTTGCCTTTTCGAGAGAGACCACAGAATCAAAACATTTATTAAGACTGACATCCTCTTTTTGCCACTCAATCAGCTTCTCTGGTGTGATGGATGACAACACATCCAACTGGGGAGCGACCCTGCAACCCCTTTTCTCAGCCTGCACAGAAAGTAACGCCTCTGGTTTAGGTTCTACAACTACAGGTTCAACCCGTTCAAGAATAGAGTCAGATAGATTCACTGTATCCCCCTGCATACGAGCCTGTGCCCGTGTTAAAACACATGCAGGGAACACTTGAGGGTACTTCTGAAATAGGACATTGTCAGAGACATTAGACTGAGGTCTGTCTGTTACTTCTAGTACTGGGGACACCTTACCTCCAGCAATGTCGTTTCCTAATAATAATGCTACCCCTTCCACTGCCAACGTAGGCACCACCGCAACACGGAACTGACCTGAAACCAAATCAGAACGCAAGTGAACCCAGTGTAAAGGCACAGAAATTGGGTTAGCTTCAATACCACACAGAAATATATGTGATCCACAGTATGTTTGATCTGACCATGGCAACACATCTGTAAGGATAACTGACTGAGCCGCACCAGTGTCACGTAAGATTTTAATTTCCCTCTGGTCTTCAGTTTTCCCGGTGCATGAAACACACCCTACAGACACAAATGGAGCATACAATAGGTCTGGTTTCTTTGAGAGTACCTCGCCAGCACATCTAGCTTCCTGAAAAGAAACAGACTGAGTTAAACCAACACTCTTATGGGAAGATGGAGGCAACTTAGACTTGTTCTTCAGTAAGGAACAATCTGTGATTAAATGGCCTTTCCGGTGGCAATAAAAACATTCCCTCTCTTCTTTCCTAGGAACATTAGAAGGATCTGAAGAGTGTGATGCACCGACTGGTGATGAAACGAATGTCCTACTCTGACTGGATGCTGTGAAAACCGTTTTATGTGTTAAGGCATATTCATCAGCCATTACTGCTGCCTGACTCAACTTCACTACCTTGTTTTCACTCAAATGCATCACTATTCTTTCAGGTAGGTTGTTCTTAAAATCTTCCAACAAGATCTGATTTCTCAAAGCCTCATAAGTGGATGTTTTATTGGCTGCACACCAACGGTCAAACAACGACTCTTTGTCCCTGGCAAACTCAACAAATGTTTTGTTACCACTTTTTTATAGTTTCTAAATCATTGCCTATAAGCCTCTGGCACCAGCTCATAGGCACGTAGTACAGTAGCTTTGACCACATCATAACTCAAACTATCCTCTATGGAGAGAGAGGCTACAACCTCCTGGGCCTTCCCAGTTAGCTTACATTGAAGAAGTAGAGGCCAAACCTCTTTTGGCCACTGTAAGGCAGCAGCTACTCATTCAAAAGCGGAAAAATATGAGTCTACCTGTTACAGCCCTTAATCTAGTTCAGCTCGTTTTAAATTCTCTCATAGATAAAGGACCGAACATATCAGAAACCACAGACGATTGGGGTAGCGTTTCTGGCGTTAACACACCATAGTTTTAATAAGAGAGACCTTGTGGAGTGAGCAAACAATAAATCAGAAGTTGATCAAAATAAATAACACAGGTAGGGCCAGTAAGGGAAAAACAGATACCCTGACTAACCCTATACTTCATCCGGGAGAGATCTTACCTGACTCCCGAAAAGAAATAAAACGGGTGAATCTTCCGGGCAGCTGCTTCCCTTCACTGGACTAAATAAATAGTAAAAGTGACAAAGAAAATAAAGCCACTACCTGGTTTAAACAAATAAATTGAAATAAAGAGAAAACGATCATTCGCCTCGCTCCCGCATGGCGAGACGACAAGCACAGGTGATCACGCCCGTAGGGTGAGAAAACCCCAGCTGGTAATCAGGCGGAGAGAAGTGGAGAGAGAGCGACATCAACGCCGTCACCGCTTAAATAGCAGGAACTCCCGTGACGTCACTTTACTTCAGCTGTACAACTCTGAATCGCCATCTGTAAACTCAAAAGAAATAACACACACACTAATCGCGCAATACACCCTCATAACACTACCTCAGACTCACGGAATGGGGGAACAACTGCAATATTCCTACCTACATCAAAATGACCTGGCTTGCCAACTGAGTAAGGAGACACCCCAGCCTCAAGCTCCATTCGCCGAATGTGAATTCGAGCTTCCTTGTCTGCCTCTATTTTTCTCATTTCTATCTCATACCTCCTTTTGTCTTCCCTGTCTTTTTGGTCTGCTTCTTGACGGGCTGCTTTCAGCTTTAGCCGAGCGACCTCTACGGACTCAGGAACCACTGGAGAAATTGGATCATATTTTGGCAGAGTTTGAGGTACCGGAGCATCCCCACCCCCCACACCGCCCTTCGGCCGTGCAGGCGAGAGATTCTCTACGACTTCCTCATCCTCCCCTTCATCTTCTGTTTCAACATCCTCCACAGCCATAACTCCTGCCCTTGACAGACTCAATAAATGGCTTTTAATCACTGCTACTAGATTCGCTTTATGAGCCTGCCTATCAACGGTTAGATTATAGTAGTCTGCTAATGAAAATAAATCCACCTTACGCAGATTACACAATGACCCCAATGAGGGCTCTGCAATAAAGCCTGCCACCTCTGAAGAAGCCGCCATACTCACCCCAACTCCAAGGCACTATTCAGTACACTCTTAAAGGAGCATTTCACCCATTACAACATTAATCTTTATTGAAAGTGGATCATATATGTAGTCGAAATGTAAAATAATTTTTTAATTTGGTGCCCTCTTGACCGAGAAAAGACAGAAAATAACCAAGGGGGGCCTGTATATGAAAAATCTACATGTCCCAGAATTCCACGCTTTGTACAGCTCCGCAAGCTACACCCTCTCCGGAACCGCGCAAACACCACTCTTCCACAACAACACTCTTCCGTCTACAAGGCTAACATTAGCTGTCACCCGAGTTTGAAATTCATTTCACACAAAATGTCTAGTTGGCTGTGGCGAGCAGGACGATCGAAGACGAGGCACATAAGACGATTGCGCGAGGCTGGTGGCGTGAGTGATAACAAACTAAACGGAGACTATTTGGTGATGATGAAATCTACCTGTGAGGCGAGCGCCGGTCCCGAGGACAGCGCGCTGCGCGAGGCTCATAAGAGGACGGCGCGACTCGCGAGGCTGGTGGCGTGAGTGATAACAGACTAAACAGAGACTATTTGGTGAAAATGAAAGCCACCTGTGAGGCGAGCGCTGGTTCCGCGTCTCTCACGGAGAAGCGAAAGCATAAAACGGGAGCGACGACGGCATATCGAGAGAGAAACAGGCCTGATTTTATTAAGTTTTGTTTCTGTTGTGTGTAACTTAGCAGCAGTCATCAATGAGGGGCTGCTGGCTTTGGCTTATACTTTCGATTTGTATGTGTTCATTTTACTATTAAAATGTTTAAATGTTCGCCGATTCCTGCCTCCTTCTTTCCACAACAACAGACCCCGTTCACGTTACATTGGTAAACTTTAAGTGAATTACTCCTCGTTTGTATTTATTTCTGTTTGGTGAATTACTGCATGTTACCTGGATGTTTAGTCAGGCGAAACTATCACAACACAAACGTCCGAGTGCTCATCTGATTCAGAGATTTCCTCCAGGAGAAATTGCAATCGTTGAAATCCTCTGCAGCAGACGGGTTGTGTCTGTAGGCCGTAGTACGCAGCGAGAGTACAGGCAACAGCAATCCGCCCAGCGCCAGAGTCAGTGCGGGGTCCTCGACCACGACAGGCCGCCGCCTCGGCGTCTCCTGCTCCTCCATCAGCCTCAGCTGCTCTAAACTATACTGCGGCTCGTAAAGACAGCCACGAACATCGGATGCGAGTAGCAGCTTCAAAATCTTCTTCTTCCATATCATGTTTAGTTTCTTCCATCATTGTCATAACTTATGATCTCCACAGCGCTTGTTAGCTTAGCTTCCAAACAAGATGGCGGATATTGATTTCAGTTTCTGCAAGTGAAGCCCCACCCACTGATCTGTAATAGGCTTGTAGGGTGAGTGGGTCCAACATCCTGGCATAATAATGAGCTAACATGTGTAGTTCTAAAAGATTTTAATGAAAACTGATTTCCTGCTTATCGTGACGTAAAATGACGATTTTACGCAGGAAGTTAAACACTTAAATCCTTATTTCTTCCATCTCAGGGGAAAATAAGGGAAAAAACAATGACCATTCAAAAATATGACTGAGTTTCTAAAGATACAAAGCTTAATGCAAATGGGTGAAGTGACCCTTTAAACTATTCAGACAACTACAAATACCAACCAACTCTAGGACAGAAAAAAATCCGCTACCATGCCAAACACTACTAAGCCTGTTTTTCACACCTCAACGCCACATCTCAATCACCAAGCATCTAGTGGTCTGAGCAACAGGGCACCGAGATCCCGGACGAGCCCCCATCTGTTACGTTCCAGCCCCTAAAAAGGGAGGGGAACCTGATAACCCTCCGCTCACACCCACAAATGCTGGAAAAAGAGGAATGGAGTCGTGGTGCGAGAAAAGGAGACAAATTCCAAATACCGTACAAACTGTGTTTTTATTTTTGTCACGGTAATAATGTAAATGATAAACAACTTTAAGAGAGAAAGGGGAGAGCTGGACGAACCAAAGAAAAGAAATAAACAAAAATACCCCACCACTAACCTATGCTAATTATACCCATCACCTATCTGGCACACGATCAAGGCGCCCTAACCAAAATTACAGATGGTGGTCCGCCCAGGTCTAACTGGTGTTTCTAGACAGAGAAGTAGGCCTACGGGTGATGTATACCCCGGGGTAGCTCTAAATCTACTCCCCTAGCTCCCTGTAAAGAATAAAGAACAAGAAAAAGAAGTTAACACAGACAATGATAATAATTCACAAACAACAAATACTCAGTACTGCTGTTCAAGTTCCAAAAGTGGAACACAAAGCTAGAGTTACTTGCTAACAAATCCTCTGTCCTGCTGTTCAAGTTCCAAAAGTGGAACACAAAGCTAGAGTTACTAGCTAACAAATCAGATTACAAAATTATCAAAAGTATTGTCAAATGTTCCAATCCTAATCTCAAATAGACAACAATAAAGTAATCTATAAGTCACAAAGTTCCCCAAAAAGGGATACCAACCACACCAACAGCAGGGACAGAGTGCAAAGCCATGCAGAGCAGAGAGAGAACAGATCTAAAACTAGGCTTTTTAAAGAGCCCAGCCAGCTGCAGCCACTGACGAGTAGGAGGAGTTCCAAGATCCAATCAGCCATTGAACCACCAATCAGCTGCTGGAATGGTTACAGAAGTCATCTTACCTGTAAGAAGAAAAAAAAACACAAGAACCACAAGCAATGCCAAAAAGAAATCACTATAATACGTACCCAGTTCTCTGGGGACGTAACATCTGACCTCTAGCATCAACAAGGCATTACCCCACAGGACTGCCGCATACTGGATGTTTTTCTTTGTAAACCCTAGAAATGGTTGTGCATGGAATTTCCAGTAACTGAGCAGATTGTGAAATACTCAGACCGGCCCCTCTGGCACCAACAACCATGCCACACTCAAAATTGCTTAAATCACCTTTCTTTTCCATTCTGATATTCAGTTTGGAGTTCAGGAGATTGTCTTGACCAGGACCACACCCCTAAATACATTGAAGCAACTGCCATGTGATTAGTTGATTAGACAGTTGCATTAATGATAAATTGAACAGGTGTTCCTGATAATCCTTTAGGTGAGTGTATATAGTATGATTGTGTGTAGTATGAATGTAATCCAGTATGACTCATGGTAGATTAAGACCCTGTCCCAAAAAGCACCTTAACACTCGTGGCCTTCCTACAAGTTCACACTTTCGTGACACAACGGCACTGTGTCTGTCAGGGTTTTTTTTCTTTCTTTTTTATTTTTTATTTTTGTAGAATCAAGTATGTAAACTTAATCTCAGATTTCCTAAATATCAGCTTAACATCCTTTGGTATTTTTATGCTTTAGTTCCTAATTACAAATTACATTCAGCACCTTTAAATATTGCATAGAAAACAAATATTCAATAAATGATTTAGATACAGAAGCCACTTGATTTTAAAGGTGCATTGCGCAACATTTCATGTTAAAAATAGCCGTTTTCTAACCCATTCATGCTTAAACAATCGCCTGATGGGCTGAATGAGCCCTTCTCTGATCACTGCGATCGCCTCTATAATCCTGTACAGTAAAATATACAGTATAAGAGGGATTCGGGCTCGAATCTGAGACTGGGCGTGAGGTCATGCGCGTTCACGCTCGCCTGGCTATGTCTGGCAGGTTCGTGTAGCTATTCGCCGCCATTCTCCGTATCAGAGAAGATAACTCGAGCGACACAACTCTAGTCAACTTTCCACAAAAGTAGACGATGGATTCAAAGGGGCTGTTTACACCTGGTCATTTCATGCGTTTTCTGTGATCGGATAGATCATGAAAAGACCAGGGTGTAAATACCCTCCGAAACGCATTTAAAACGGATTTGAATCCGATCGCTCAAACCACTTGAGGACGTGGTCTGGGCCGCATTCCAGACGAAACTGGACAAGTGTAAATGCATCTGGTTGTTGAAACCAGGCTATATGTCATGTTATTTTAGTCATATACGACGCGCATCACCTCAGATGAGCTGCTGAGCCGAGCCCCTAGCTATTCATCAAACCAACGCGCCGCAATCTATCGCAAATCAAAGTGAAAGTAAGTCGCAGACGCTTAACACTACCATCTTCATTGAAAGTAAAGAAATGAAATAATCTTAACAGGCCTGTTCCTGATCTCTCTTATAGCTGTCTTTGCTGATTTTGAAATTAGCCGATGATTAATAAAATGCAGCTCATATCTGTTGCTTTCGGTGACGTTCATTACATCTGTATATAGCGCGGAAAGAGACCGGCTTGTAGTTCGTTCCAAACCCCAACGCAAACTCCATGTGAGATAAAGAAAATACAACTTCTGTCTGTCCAGTGCCAGTCGTCGGAATAAGACGAGAGTCAACATCAGGAAGGCCTTCAACAAACGGAGAGATCTCCGGTCTGCTCTAGGGCTAAACGTGTCCTATACAAAGTGATAACTGAACGTGTTTTCATAATAATTCAATCATAAGCGGATAGAGTAAGCACATGGAGATAGATGGAAACAAAAACCGAAGTTTTCTACTACCCCCGTTTCCCCCTCTCACGCACATAAGTGTGTAATTTTCTCGAATGCCTTTCATATATTTTAAATGAGTTGCAGATTTATTACTGTACCTCATTATGACTGTAACAAAAGATGTGTGCCGCACAGTGTGCGGCTGATGCTCCTTAGGTTATGAACAACTTGTGCAAACGTGCGTGTGTGTGTGTGTGTTCCTCCATGAACACGCACAGCTCTGGTTGCAGTTTCGCTTGTCGCCAGAGGTGTAGTGGTAAAAAAAGAGGTGGGTAAACAATAAATTCTGGTGGACCACGACGTGGTCACCATAAGGTGGGCCACTGTCTACCGGTGTATGTGTATCTCCTGATAACGTTGCTATAGGGACTCCTCGACATTAACCCTTTTAATACGCCTGTCCTTTGGACAAGTAAATCTGCCATTAATTTGTCTAAGTAAAAAAGTTGCTTGTCCGGATTTTTTATTTTTATTTTGTGTGTGTTCAATTATTCTGAAACAATATTTTCATCAGTGTTCAATCAGCTTTGATATTTAAATCACATTATTTTAATATCTGCACCTTTAAAGGGCATCCCCTCACCCAATTTTAGTAAATGTATGCTTCATCTTTCATTTTAAATTTTTAAATTTGATCAATAAATTCAATTATTTCGAATAATAAGACACTATGGGCTGTTACCCTAGGGGCTGATCAAATTAAATCATTTACACTGAAAAATAACAATTGCATAAAATAATGTTATCAAATTTATTTAAATTTACATAAGAAACTTGGAAAGAATGATACTACTTTTAAACATATAACACTAAATCGCCAGTAGGTGGTGGTAGGCGACCGTCTTAATGAGTGAGTCATTGATTCATTCATTCAAACGATTCGTTCAAACGACTGATCATTCAAGAATGAGACCGATGTTTATGAATGGCTCATTGAATCTTTGACTCAATCGATTCGTTCAAAATGCTTAATCATTCAGTATTGAAAACACGTGTGAGATGAGATGCGCCGTGGTTTTGCTGTGATTATTGTTTGGAACTATTTTTGCTGCTGAAACAGAACAAAAACAGCCAATATTGCATCTAAAATGTAAGTGATTTAATTTTTACTGTTTATTGAACTGTTGTAGGAAATCAATGTCACATTTTCTATCATGATGGTGATATGGTGTTCAGGAAAAATAATTTAGGTTGTTTAACATGTCAGAATTATAAAAACTCTATTTAGATTTTTATAGGCAGTAGCCTATATTGTTAACTGAGTGTGTTCTGCGCTCATTTGTGTAGATTTCTGCTCGAGAGTCAACAGTGCAACCTTACCGTCAGTAATTACTAATTACTAATTAATAGTAAACACTGACAGTAATGCAGAGCAATATGAAAGAGTTCGTCTTAGGTTTTTCAACCTATGAAACTAATAATGAACAATATGAAACGTCTCGGTTACAGATGTAACCCTCGTTCCCTGAGTAGGGAACGGAGACGTTACGTCAAGGAGTGACGGAGAATGGGGGTTTCGCATAGAAAGCCAATCCTCTTCGAGTATTTAACAACGAGCCAATGGCGTGAAAATGCCATGGGTCTGCGGAATTTGCATAGCGTACTCCGCCCACCCATGTGGGTATAAAAGGAGGAAGCAAACGCACCGCAGTATGTCTTCGCTGAGGAGCCAAGACTGATCTCAGGCGTCACCCAGCGGTACAGCAGAAGTGGCAAGGAGACGTAACGTCTCCGTTCCCTACTCAGGGAACGAGGGTTACATCTGTAACCGAGACGTTCCCTTTCGTAGTCACTCCGAGTTACGTCAAGGAGTGACGGAGAATGGGGGTCTATGCCATCACGCCATCTTCGAGCTGTCTTCCAGTGCTCTGCGAAAGTCTAGACCTCTAACACAAAATTACACAAAGGTCCCACTTTGACACAGAATTACCAAGGTACACTGGGAAACATATCCCGGGAGGGACATGCTACCAGATGCCTACCGAAGGGAGGACTTACAAAACACATATGGCCACTGGGGCTGCATATGGAGAATACTGGAGCGCCAACCGCAGGTGGCAACTAGCTCCAGGGGTGGCAGATGGCTTGCCAAGGGAAGACACATGCTCAGAGAGGCTTACAGTGGATAATACACATGAGACAGTTACCAAAGGGGAACCGTGCACATGGAGGCACTTAGCCGGCACCAGAGCAAGCGCAGTGGTGCCCGCATCATAAGTGCTGGAGGACTCAGGGCTTCAAAGAAGGACAACTGAGGAAATATCGCACTTATCCAATCTGAGGAGTGGAGTGGCGAGCAAGCGAAGACACTCAAGCGGTTCCAGCACTAGCGGAGGCGAGTACGTGAGAGGAAACTGGCTCGATTCGCAAATTATAAAATCTTGCGAAGGTGTTAGGTGTCGCCCAGCCTGCAGCTCTACAGATGTCTGTTAGCGAGGCGCCATGCGCTAAAGCCCAAGAGGAAGCCACACTCCGAGTGGAGTGGGCAGTCACACCAAGGGGGCACGGTCGACCTTGCTGCTGGTAAGACAAAACAATGGCATCCACTAACCAGTGAGACAGCCGTTGTTTTGAGAGAGCCCTTCCCTTCTGGCTCCCCCCATGACAGACAAAGAGCTGATCTGAGGTCCTGAAACACCGCGTTCTGTCAACGTAGGTGCGGAGTGCACACACCGGACAGAGCAGTGAGAAGGCTGGGTCTGCCTCTCCAGGGGCAGCGCTTGCAGGGTCACCACCTGATCCCGAAAGGGAGTAGTGGGGACCTTGGGCACGTAACCGAGCCGGGGTCTCAGAACAACGTGAGAGTAAGCCGGCCCGAACTCTAGGCACGCTTCGTCAACGGAGAATGCGTGCAGGTCCCCTACCCTCTTGATGGAGGCCAATGCAACCAGGAGTGCTGTCTTCATGGACAGGAACTTCAACTCAACCGATTGCAAAGGCTCAAAGGGAGGCCTCTGCAGAGCACTTAACACTACCGAGAGGTCCCAAGAGGGCACGAGGGGAGGACGAGGCGGATTTAGCCTCCTCGCTCCCCTCAGGAACCTGATGACCAGGTCGTGCTTTCCAACGGACTTACCTTCAACTGCATCATGAGAGGCGGAAATAGCCGCGACGTAAACTTTGAGGGTGGAGGGCGACAGCCTACGCTCCAACCCATCCTGCAGGAAGGAAAGCACAACATTGATCGAGCATCTCCTGGGGTCTTCTCCGCGAGAAGAGCACCAGTTGACGAAGAGGTTCCACTTCAACGCATACAGGTGTCTCGTAGACGACGCTCTGGCGGAAGTGATGGTTGCTGCCACCGCAGGTGGTAGCGAACTCAAACCTGCCTCGTGCCGTCCAGGAGCCACACATGTAGCCTCCATAGATCGGGACGAGGGTGCCACAGAGTGCCCCGTCTCTGAGTGAGCAGATCTTGTCTCAGAGGAATAGGCCAAGGAGGTGCTGTCGCGAGGAGCATGAGTTCGGAGAACCACGTCTTGGTGGGCCAATAAGGGGCTACCAGCAGGACCTGCTCCTCGTCCTCCTTGATCTTGCACAACACCCGTGCAAGGAGGCTCACTGGGGGAAACGCATACTTGCGTGGGCCCCGCGGCCAGCTGTGCGCCAGCGCATCTGTACCGAGCGTGCCCTCGGACAGGGAATAAAACTGGACGCAGTGGGAAGAGTCCCGGGAGGCGAACAGATCTATCTGAGCTTCCCCGAACTGGTCCCAGATCAGCTGGACCGTCTGGGGATGGAGTCGCCATTCGCCGGAGACAGGGCGGATCCGTGACAGCTCGTCGGCTGCCAGGTTCCGGGCTCCAGGAATGTACACAGCACGAAGGGACCTCAGGTGCTTCTGACTCCATAATAGGAGGTGGCGAGCGAGCTGCGACATCCGACGAGAGCGTAGACCCCCCTGGTGGTTGATGTACGCTACTGTAGCGGTATTGTCTGAGCGGACAAGTACGTGTTGACCCCTGAGCAGTGCTCGAAAGCGGTGCAGGGCCAGGCGTACTGCCAGCAGCTCGAGGCAATTGATGTGCATGAGGCGCTGGGGTCCTGTCCAGGAACCCGCGGCTGCATGCCCATTGCACATGGCACCCCAACCCGTGGTAGATGCATCCGTGGAGACAACGAGATGCCTGGAAACTCGCTGGAGAGGGACACCTGCCCGAAGAAAGCTGAGGTTCAACCACGGGAAGAAGGTTCGGCGGCACGCTGGAGTTACTGGAACCCGGAGCGAGCCACGATGCCATGCCCACCTCGGGACTCGATCGCGAAGCCAGAGCTGAAGCGGTCTCATATGAAGCAATCCGAGTGGCGTAGCCGCGGCTGCGGATGCCATATGCCCCAGGAGCCTCTGAAAGAGTTTCAGTGGAACCGCACTCTTGCCGTCGAACTGTCGAAGACAAGTCAGCAGTGAGTGTGCGCGCTCGCTCGTAAGCTGCGCGGACATGGCGACCGAGTCTATCTCCATGCCAAGAAAAGAGATCCTCTGCACGGGGCAAAGTTTGCTCTTCTCCCGGTTGACCCGAAGGCCCAGACGGGCTAAGTGCTGAAGCACTAGATCTCTGTGTTCGCAAACCTGTTCTCGAGAGTGAGCCAAAATTAGCCAATCGTCGAGATAGTTCAGGATGCGAACCCCGTGTTCGCGAAGGGGAACAAGGGCTGCCTCGGCGATCTTCGTGAAGACGCGAGGGGACAGAGCTAACCCGAACGGGAGAACCGTGTACTGATATGCCTGGCCTTCGAAAGCGAACCGAAGAAACGGTCTGTGTCGAGGCAATATGGAGACATGAAAGTACGCATCCTTCAGGTCGATCGCTGCAAACCAATCCTGATGTCGAACACATTCGAAAATGCGTTTGGCCGTGAGCATTTTGAACGGCATTCGATGCAGAGTGCGGTTCAAAACGCGCAGGTCCAGGATCGGTCGTAACCCACCGGTCTTCTTGGGGACAATGAAGTAGGGGCTGTAAAAACCGGACTTCACCTCGGCTGGAGGGACCGTCTCGATTGCACCCTTCGCCAGCAGGGTCGCAATCTCCGCTCTCAAAACCGGGGCATTGCCACCGATTATAGTGGAGCGAACTCCCCTGAAACGGGGAGGAGATCGTGCGAACTGAATCGCGTAGCCGAATCTGATCGTTCTGATGACCCAGCGGGACAGACCGGGGAGCTCGAGCCAAGCTCCGAGGAACCGAACCAGCGGGGTCATACGAGCCACAGACGTCCCCCCGGAGGGGCAGCGGGGCGGAGTGACTGGCATGCGCACGGGAGATACCACATGCGGGTGCGTAGTCGAGCTCCGCTCCCCGACAGGAGAGACCAGGGAAGGACCAGCGTTCCACGGGGGTCTGTTCTGCCGGGGGTCTGGCGACAGAGGGGGAGAGGAGCGGTGCGGTCCGGGGACGACGCACGCTCCTCTCCGCGCCCTCAGAGACAGAGAGGAATGAGCGGGGCGACACTCTGGAGCATCGTGCGCGCTCATCCCGGTCTGTGTGCTCAGTGATAGTGTCAAGTCTTTCTTTAACCAACTCAGGGTGCTGCCCACCCGTGGGTGAGCAGCGGGGAGCGGAGAACAAAAGATTCTCCCCCGGCCCTCCACCGGGGGAAGGAGGGGGCCTGCTACCTCCTCCTGGGAAAAACTCGATGCCATCACTGAGCAGCCCGTCTCAGGAACGCCGCTTAGCCCGGCGTTTAGCGGGGGGCGGGGCCTGAGGGGGCTGTGACGTTCCTCTGCGACCGCCTCTACGGCGCGACCCGGGTGGAGGCTGCTGCTGGGGTCGCTCCGGAGGGAGGGGGGCCGCAGTGGGACGTCTTCGGCGGCGAGCAGACTGAGGCGGCTGCGGCGACGGCTGGGTGGAGGCAGCAGCTGGCCGTCGGGGCAGGATATGTTTAATCGCCTCTGTCTGCTTCTGGGCGGTCGAGAACTGCTGGGCAAAGTCCTCAACCGCACCGCCGAAAAGGCCAGCCTGGGAAAGGGGGGCGTCGAGCAGACGGGTCCGCTCAGCGTCCCGCACTTCCGCCAGGTTGAGCCAAAGATGACGCTCCTGGACCACACTAGTGGCCATCACCTGACCAAGGGAACGAGCCGCCACTTTAGTCGCCCGGAGAGCGAGGTCGGTGGCCGCTCGCAGTTCATTGAACGACCCTTGATCAGTCCCGCCCTCGTGCATATCTCTGAGCAGTTTGGCTTGGAAAACCTGCAAAGTGCTCATCGCATGCAGAGCGGCGGCAGACCCTGAAGAATCCAGCTCGCCTTGTGATGCCGCGATCGACATCGCATCCTCCTCTGGAGCGCCGAACGAAACAGACGGTACCTGCGAACAGGCAGACGTCTGCACCGTTTCGGCGCTCGCTGGCTGCAACACTGTTGCGGTGGGTGGGACCCGAGGAGCTAGCGTCGGGGGTTTGTTCCACACCGTCACCGTCAGATCACCCTGGCCGCGAGCCGAAGAGCTTCCCCGGGTAGAGGAAGCTGAACGGGTAGCGGGGGCGGGGACTCTCACAGTAAGATCATTGAGTCTCGATCTAAGTGTTGAAATGGTCATGTTACCACAATGGGCACATGACTCATCCACGAACGCTGCTTTAGCATGACGAAGACCCAGACATACAAAGCAGCGATCGTGCCCATCAGAGGAGGACAGATATCGACCGCACCCAGAAGAACACGGGCGAACCATCTTTAAAAAGACGTGCCGCGTGCAGCTCTTTCAAAGGAGAGGAGGAAATTCACTCTTTCAGCGCCGAGGCGACCAGGGAGAAGCGCAAAGTCTGGCAGACCACTGCACAGATCGCAGGCAATGCAGAATCTCGCTGGGTACCGCCGTCACACCAACACTGAAGAGGACGCTCGTCTCGAAGAGGCTTAGTGATATGGCTTGTGGAGAGAAGAATGCTCTTGGCTCCGAAGCGAAAACATACTGCGGTGCGTTTGCTTCCTCCTTTTATACCCACATGGGTGGGCGGAGTACGCTATGCAAATTCCGCAGACCCATGGCATTTTCACGCCATTGGCTCGTTGTTAAATACTCGAAGAGGATTGGCTTTCTATGCGAAACCCCCATTCTCCGTCACTCCTTGACGTAACTCGGAGTGACTACGAAAGGGAACTAAAATGACACAAGCTTAATTTAAAATGTCTTAGGAAATACATCCAGGATATTTTGAGATGGATAAACGCAATTGAGAGGTGGATAAACGCACTTTGGAGGTGGGTAAACGCTATTTCCAAATTTGGGAGGTGCGTAAACGGCGTTTACGTGCGTTTAGCCTCCACTACATCCCTGCTTGTCGCCAGAGGGGGCGTAGTTCTACAAAAACTCAGATACTTGCGTTTAGCTCCTTTAACAAGTGTAAATGCATAATAATGATTTTAAAAGCAGCCAGAGATATGCAACAAAATGGATTGTCAAAACATTATTTATAATAATAATAATTATTATAATTATTATTTATTATTTTATTGCTAAACATCTTAAAGATTCTGCAAAGGGTTAGCAAACCTATGAGCTCAACGCTAACTACTTAAGTGAATAACTCAATGGATTAGAGTGCAATAGGCATGGTGACACAACACACCTTCAGGTGCCTTATAATTACCTTTTTAAAAAAGAAAATGACTCATCAACACAAATAGTTCATGTAAACCCAAGAAAAGCATCTATTACGTTTAAATTCATAGTTTACAAAAGAATTTGGCTTAATTAGCCAAATGTAGCTGAAAGACAGAAAAAAAGAAAAAACTACAATAGCTGAAATGTATGCCTTCCAAGAACAGGTTTCTCTTTGTATTCTGAATGCTGCTTCTCTTGTCCTCTCTTCCTGAACAAGCTGAGTTGAGCTGTACCTGAATGGTTTTCTATTCAATGGGGGCATTACATTTTCTAGTCCCATACATGATAAATCTATTCATTCTTTGTCAATCTTTCATTGAAGAGATTATGAGTCATAGTCGGTCTTCTATAAAAAAAATGTAATTTGTAAACCTACTGTATGGTGTTGTACTAAGCTTTGGAGGCGTATTGAAATAAACCTACTTATAAAAGACATTTTATCTGGCTCTAACACAAATTAAGTAGGTTACATTACTTAAGGGTTGTATCAGCAATTGTGGGTGACGTCACTTCTGTTTGTGTTTGAAGCAAGATCTCAAACAAACCAAGTTAGCTCGCCCTCCCTTCCATTTCGTGCATCATGAAAAACTCACACACTAAATCCCTAAAATCTGATATTCGCTAGAGCTATCCAAGTGTAGTCGAGCTTCACTCATATTTTCATACACAGTTCACACACAAAAAAGTCAGCACTAGAAGCTACTCACCTGTCCAGAAGAAACAGTGCAACCTCGGCATCCGTTTTAAAATTTGCCAAAACTTTGAGTTCTCTCCACTGTTCAAAAGCCTTCAAAAGCCAAATTATTATTTGTTTGTCAACAAAACAACTACACTCACCGGCCACTTTATTAGGTACCCCATGCTAACGGGTTGGACCCCCTTTTGCCTTCAGAACTGCCTCAATTCTTCGTGGCATAGATTCAACAAGGTGCTGGAAGCATTCCTCAGGGAGTTTGGTCCATATTGACATGATGGCATCACACAGTTGCCGCAGATTTGTCGGCTGCACATCCATGATGCGAATCTCCCGTTCCACCACATCCCAAAGATGCTCTATTGGATTGAGATCTGGTGACTGTGGAGGCCATTTGAGTACAGCGAACTCATTGTCATGTTCAAGAAACCAGTCTGAGATGATTCCAGCTTTATGACATGGCGCATTATCCTGCTGAAAGTAGCCATCAGAAGTTGGGTACATTGTGGTCATAAAGAGATGGACATGGTCAGCAACAATACTCAGGTAGGCTGTGGCGTTGCAACGATGCTCAATTGGTACCAAGGGGCCCAAAGAGTGCCAAGAAAATATTCCCCACACTATGACACTACCACCACCAGCCTGAACCGTTGATACAAGGCAGGATGGATCCATGCTTTCATGTTGTAGACGCCAAATTCTGACCCTACCATCTGAATGTCGCAGCAGAATTCGAGACTCAT
Organism: Cyprinella venusta; assembly: GCA_038021265.1. Classification (NCBI taxonomy): domain Eukaryota; kingdom Metazoa; phylum Chordata; class Actinopteri; order Cypriniformes; family Leuciscidae; genus Cyprinella; species Cyprinella venusta. Next base: position 10,595,476 of record CM075874.1, read on the forward strand.
CAGACCAGGCAATGTTTTTCCAATCTTCTATTGTCCAATTTCGATGAGCTTGTGCAAATTGTAGCCTCAGTTTCCTGTTCTTAGCTGAAAGGAGTGGCACCCGGTGTGGTCTTCTGCTGCTGTAGCCCATCTGCCTCAAAGTTCGACGTACTGTGCGTTCAGAGATGCTCTTCTGCCCACCTTGGTTGTAACGGGTGGTTATTTGAGTCACTGTTGCCCTTCTATCAGCTCGAACCAGTCTGGCCATTCTCCTCTGACCTCTGGCATCAACAAGGCATTTCCGCCCACAGAACTGCCGCTCACTGGATGTTTTTTCTTTTTCGGACCATTCCCTGTAAACCCTAGAGATGGTTGTGTGTGAAAATCCCAGTAGATTAGCAGTTTCTGAAATACTCAGACCAGCCCTTCTGGCACCAACAATCATGCCACGTTCAAAGTCACTCAAATCACCTTTCTTCCCCATACTGATGCTCGGTTTGAACTGCAGGAGATTGTCTTGACCATGTCTACATGCCTAAATGCACTGAGTTGCCGCCATGTGATTGGCTGCTTAGAAATTAAGTGTTAACGAGCAGTTGGACAGGTGTACCTAATAAAGTGGCCGGTGAGTGTATATTCCCTTGCCCTAATCTTCCTTCTCTTCTTGGGGATTGCCTCTTCATGTTAAATGTATCTGGTCTGTTGATAGACGCTGGCTTATTCTTCAGCTCCGACTTCACGTGCAGGCGCCCTGTGATTGGTTAGAACACTGTTTATTTTGATTTTGAGTGCTGGTTGTACCTATTTGTTTTTGTGTGCAAATCTCAGAGCCTAGGCTACAGAGACGCATTTTTATGACAGCCTGCTTATGGGGCGGGCAGTTAGTGGATCGTTAGGAAAGATTAGATGATAATTTTTGTTACGACATAAAATTGCTGATACAACCTTTAAGCATTAATGTGGTTCTTTTTTGGTAGTTTGTTGCGATTCTTTTTGTGACATTTTATTCATGTAATAATAATGTTGGCTTATTTTACAATGAAAAGATCTGTCACCATTCTCCTGCATTAACAACATGACACATGTAACAAAAATCATACATTTTACTTTCAGCGAGTAATGACCTCTCTTCTCTCGTATTTAAGGAAATAACAAATAGCCTGAATAAGCTCTGGGCACACAGCTGACCCATGGGAGTTTTGGAGAGAATATTTGCCTTTTAGCCTACTTTTTTTTTTCATTCACTCTGTAGCTTGCTTCTAGACAACCCTCATTTTTCACTTCTCAGGATGGGAACAGAGCCTCATCAAGCCCAATAATGATATATACACAGTCCATGTAATTTCAAGACTCTGAGAGGTACGAATTTGTCTGCCTCCTTTTTTTCCCCCCGAAATTGCTGGCATTGATGGAACACTATGACTTTTATAGAAAGCATAAGCAGAATTTAACATGACAATTATTTGTTTTTAATTAGTGCAGCTTGTTTAGACAAGCAACACTATCAGTCATACTTAGCATGCTTAGCATTACTCACAACATACCATATCTAGAGATTTTGTTATTAATCATTAAAGACATAACATTAAAATAAGTGCAGCAACACTTTCCCCCAAGTGCACATTAAATAATATGTATAACACTGCATTAACACAGGGCGTCAACATCAACGCTTGGTGCTGACTTGACCATCATAGTGACAACAGCTTCTGCCATATTACTTGCATCACAAAGGGCGACTCAGTGATGCCGTTGGCAACTGAACCTGCCGAGCGACTCGCTATCTGTCTATCTGATAATTTTATGATGATTACACTTGTGGTCTAGCTTGTAAAGTCTATGTATGAACTGTATTGGCTTGAAAGGCATGTGGTTTAGTTTAGTTTTTTTTTTAAATTCACCAAAATGTTGTTTAGTTAGAAGATGAGTTCACCTTGAAATTTTATAATTAAAAACATGTAATACTACATACAGTTGTGGTCAGAATTAATGGGACCCCTTGTACATATGGTACAAAATAAATCTGCATTGTTTATCCTTTTGATCTTTCATTAAAACATTTGTAAAAATCTAACCTTTCATTGAAGTAAAAGAATTGTAAAAGGGTGGAGGAAATCACATTATGAAATATTTGTTTTTCTCCAAAACACATTGGCCACAATTATTGGCACCCTTTTATTAAATACTTTTTGCATTCTCCTTTTATCAAGACAACAGTTCTAAGTTTTAAATGCCTGATGAGTTTGAAGAACACCTGAAGAGACCAGAGACCATTCTTCCATAAAGAACCTCTGCAGATCGGCCTTCAGATTCCCAGCTCCATGTTGGTTCTTCTCCTCTTCAGTTCGATCCACTCATTAGGTCAAGGAACTGGAAGATCCAACCTCAGCCCATTATAAGCTTTCTAGCAGAGGGTTTTGATTTTTTATCTTTTGATATTTGATAGAATCCACGATGCCATGTATCTGAACAAGGACCTCCAGCAAAAAAATAGTCCCACACCATTAAAGATCCAACAATATTTTAAATTGTAGACATGGGGTACTTTTTATCCTTGTGTGCACCAAACCCATAGCGTGTTTGCTGCTAAAAGGCTATTTTTTTATTTCCATCTGACCACAGAACTCTGTGCTGTTGTGTTTTAAGTTCCAGTCATGTCTGACAACTGAATTTGCTGGAGTTTGTTCTTGTATGAGCGAGGAAAATTTATCTTGAAACCCTCCCAAACACCATGTGGGGATGTTTGATTTATTTATTTTTGGTAGGCTTCTGTCCCCAAGACTCAACTAATCTCATCTGTGATGCTTAAAGAGTCACTCGTGCATTAAGACAATATAGACACACGTCCTCTTCCTGGCAGACAGGGGCGTGTCTAGAGCATTTTTAGTGGGGGGGCCATGCTGGGGCACTGCCTCCAAATGGGGTGGCCACCAGTGACCTAAAAAAAAAAAAAAAGCTAAATTCTACAGTATATTACGTAAATCCTATTGATTGTATTATTTTTTTAACTTGAATAAAGTTACTTGTAAACAAATGTAGTAATAAAGCACATTTTTGATTAATTTAGTTTTTTGTCATCCCTGTATATATCCATTACGTTCAATTTGAGAGCCAGTGTTTATTATTTTTAGTGTTTTTATAAAACTAACAAGTTTATAAAATAAAAGCAATTTTAATAATGAGCAATTTTAAAACCCCAGAAGCAGAAACAAGGTCAACTATTTTCTTTTAATTAGTTTTGCCATTACAATATACAGTAGTTTTATTCACAATCTCTTTCAAATAATAATAATTAAAAAAAAAAATTCCCCCCACTGTAATAATTCAAATGGTTTGGCCAAAACATCATAGTGTTTCATTCAACATTTCTTTCAGATTTACAAAAAAGCTGAGTAACACAGAGTTAAAGTTTTACCACTGTAACAGTTAAAATGAAAACACCACAGTTTAAAAATAAAATATGGAACCATTACATTGTGCTCTGTCAATATATTAAAGAACACTCTTTAATTTAGAAACAATAAAAATAGTAGCTGAAAGAGAGGAAAACAGACGAAAAAGAAAGAAAGCAGACCTCAAACTAAAACAGCTGGATTCTTCTGTTTCGGGCATGGGCATTCGATTAAATTTTCTTAGTCGATCGTCGGAAGAATTAACGATCGACTATCGATTAATCATTAATATTCTTATATTCAAATTTATTATATTTCACTTTTTATGAATTAAAAATGCAATGAAAATACAAAAATAAAGCGTGTTTTTCCTCGATTAGATCTTTATTACAACTTGTGGCAGTTAAACTGGGCGTTTGGTTAGGCTAAATTTGAAGATATGCGCGTCGGTGCTAAGGCAACTGAACCTGCAGCTGCGAGTTGGCCCTCGTGAGACCCTCATTTGTTCCAAAATAATAAATAATAATAAAAAATAACTTAACCAAAAACATAATAACATTTAGATCTGACAGGTTTTGTCAACATGTAACTCAATCAAGGCACGGAGTCGAGAAAGGGTGAGAGAGATTAGCTTACCTGACAATCAATTAGGCTAGGCTACTTTCTATGGGCTACTTTAAGCTTCATAGAGAAAAATCATGAGAAAGATAAGCATGTTGATGACATGATCTGGGGTCAGACGCGACCGCAACCTGTATGGTGACCCTCAAGCCTTGTTTAAGGCCATTGCACACTGAAGCCGCCTTTCCACTGCACACGACATTCGCATACGATTGTCGTATTTCGCCCCCTAGTGTCAGTTGCACGGAACTTTGAAATTGGTCGTGAAGCAACCGTTACCCTTGGATATTCACAATGGTAAAATTAATGATTTTAATGAATGTAATGCATATATCTACACAAAACAAATGACCCTCAATACATCTCAAATAAAAACATAGTAGATTTTATAGAGCTAATCAATATAAATATTGATTTAATAATTACAAAATATTTTTTTTCTGCTATAGTTAATTATAACCAATATTTTACGAGAAGAGCGTTTACAGAAAAACATTAAAGAGTTAAAATATTTGTAATTCTAGCCTCGCGCTCATAGTTTGTATTAGAATACATCACATCCGGTTGCCCGGTCGCATACGGTTTAGCCGCAGAAGTTCAGATATTTCAACGGATCCAAAGCTCAAATCGGATCCGAATTTTCTGCATACGCATATGATCGGAACTCCCCGCAGCTCCCGTACGACTCTCCATTGGAAATGAATGACTTCCGGTACGACAGTGGTCATTTGTCGTGTGCAGTGGAAAGGCGGCTTGAGTGCGAAATTCGCATCCGAAATTTTCGCACGTTAAAAAAAAATTCGACCTCACGTTATGTCAATCATGCTTGCACATCGCCTCCGAAACTTTCGTCCGTCATAAAATTAATCGTATCGGGTTCTATTTTCTGCGTTTTTAGCATCCAGAGCCAGCATTTTGAGAGGTCTTTTGACAATTCAGGGCCGGGGGGAGCTCGTCCTCAAATCATTGCACATATGCCCGCCGTGCTTTCAGTTTCGGTTTTCAAGTGTTTATGTTCTCTTCTCTATATTGGATTATGAAATTAATAAACCTCCCTTTTCAATCAGTTTGAAATTTCGAATAAGGTGTGATTGAGCAGCCAATTCGATAACTTATGTATTATTTGAGCACAATATACACAATAACAGCCTAGCTGTTCTGTATGCCCAGCGCGGCCGCGCGCGGGTATGTGTGTGTTTTTGTGTGTGTCCATACCTTAGACACACTGCCAGTCTCCGTTCAGAATCGATTGGTTCACGGAAATTGGTGGTCTTGTTTATAATATGTGGCTCCAGAATCGCTAGCAAAGCATCAAAACTGTCCCACTGACATTCTGAGGTAAATTTTGAATCGCTCAGGATAAATTCGCAACTCCTTGATTAGGTACGTGGAACTCTCCTTCCTCTCGGTGCAATTTCAGGATGGATGGACGTAATATTTTCTCTTTCTTCTCTTTTCAATAAGAGAGAGGGCAACAAAATCATCCTCACTGCTTGACGAATCCATTTGGTATTTTTGCGGTTTTTCCCCGCAAAGGTTAAAAAAATACGCAACGGACTCGGAGTGCAAGGTTTCAATGCGTGACGAATTTTTTGGCTGACGAACACGAAAATACGCATACGAAAATTTCGTACTCAGTTTGCAATGGCCTTTACACTTTCGCCTGGCACTTCAGCGCGTGAGCGCGAGTCTCTGCAGACTGCGCGTGCTTGCGGATGCGTCGAGTGTAAACATAGACTGTAAAAAAAGATGGACGACGCCCCCTCGCTCTTTTCCATCAGAGAGAACTGAGGCCGCCAGTGTCTCGATATGGCGCTGACATCTCGAACTTGAGTCTGCGCACTTGCGTGTTTGGGGACCAGTCATGCGCAGTCGTGAGCAGGAAGTAAAGCCGCGAAATCAAGGCCCCGCCCTCATTCTCGCTGAATCAAACGCAAGCACACGCCCCGCACTTTCATTAAGTTGCCTCTGTCTGAAAAAGAGATGTCCTGTAAACTTCTCTCCGATTATTAAAAAAACTCAAAACAAACTGAACCAGTGGTTGCAAAGGGACTTATCTCTAAAAGGCAGAGTGTTGCTTACCAAAGCTGAAGGTTTATCCCGGCTCACATACGCAGCTCTCTCTTTACACCTTGACAATAAAATTTGTAAAGACATTGATAGAATGCTTTTTGACTTCATTTGGAAAAATCGAACCCATTATATCAAAAAAAGTGTTATTATGAATAATTATGAATCTGGTGGCCTTAACTTTTTAGACTTCAATACTCTAAACAATACCTTTAAGATTAATTGGGCTAAGCATTTTCTTAAAAACCCTGTCTCAATTTGGAATTTTATCCCCCATTTTATTTTCTCTCGCTTTGGTGGTTTGAGCTTTATTTTGAATTGCAACTATAATGTGGACAAACTCCCTGTAAAACTGTCCAATTTTCACAAGCAGGTCTTTTTAGCTTGGTCTCTTATTTATAAGCATAATTTTTCACCTCACAGGTATCTAATCTGGAATAATAGAGATATTTTATATAAGAACAAATCCCTCTTTTTTAAGAATTGGGTATGCAACAAGATTCTGCTGGTGGACCAGCTATTTAATGAAGAGGGGCGACTTTTTTCCTATAGAGAATTTCTGTCTACTTATAAAATTCCAGTTACACCAAGAGAATTTGCAATTGTTTTTGATGCCATTCCATCAGGCGTTATCATGCTTTTTAGGTGTTCTAGTAGACTTCCACCAACTTCTGTCTCCCTCCCCAATGTGGCTGATTCACCAGTTGGGAAAATCTGTTTCTCCCAAATTCCTCAAAATAATAAGAACGTTCGTGCCCTATTTCAGAAAGAAATTGTCTCAATCCCTAATGTTACGTTTTATTGGAATCGATTTGTAAATACTATCGACTGGAAAAAAGTTTGGATGATCCCACAAAGATACCTGTTAGTAAACAAGGTGAAAGAAGTGTCGTTCAGAATAATTCACAGATATTATCCTGCTAATCATTACATGGTTAAATTTAAAAGAGACATAAATACAAGCTGTTCTTTTTGTGAGGACCACCCTGAAACTGTTTTGCATCTATTTTGGTATTGCTCACACACCAGAAAATTTTGGCAAAACCTCAGCAGATTCATCATTGACAATATTTATAAAGACTTTGCTTTATTGTGGGAGGATGTTGTTTTTTGTTTTTATAAATATCATAGTAAAGAAAAGTCCTATTTCATTATAAATTTGTTAATTATTTTGGCAAAATTTCATATTCATAAATGTAAATTCAGTGCTAAAAAACCTAACTTTGTACTTTTTTTCAACGAAGTTGAACATTATATTAATCTAATTTCTGGCTCCAACAACAAAAAGGCAATTAAAAAGGTCAACATATGGTCCTTTTTTTCTTTGTAATGGCCCTTATGCTTCCCCTGGCAAAACTGTCTTGTATTTTATGTTAATGTTTACTTTATATATTGTAATGTACATTTTGTTAAGTTTTTGTTTTTCTGTGATGTGATTTGTACTGTATTTTTGTAATAAAAAAAAAAATATTAAAAAAAAAAAAAAAAGTTGCCTCTGTCTGCTTCTTTCCTGTCCAATGATGTCTGCCGATTGCAGAACCTTGTTAAAATAAGGTAAATACAACTACTAACCACATAATCAACATTATTAAAAAACGTTCGCTGGTGCTTCAGTGACTACCTCGCACAGAAAACCTGTCAATCACAGCTGTCAATCATGACGTCAGAGCACCGTTATTTTATCATCACATAACTAACTAAAAACAAACTTATTTTAAAAACGAACACTTGAAATTACATAAACGTGATATAAACTACAGTAAATGACAGAAACTATCTTTGGAAAAAGGATATGTGAAGTGTAATTTAATTGTTTAGTTGGTCTCGCGTCCCATTGAATAACATGGGGAGGCGGGGATTATTAGCTATACTAGGTCCAGTCACAGGGGGCGATCGAGACGTTTTGGCTTCACTTTTGAGGGCTGGTGCGGCACGCTTGAGTGTAAACAAATGCTTCAGTCCAGCCGCTGAAAACACCGCTGTGATGAGGGGACTGACGTTGCCGGGATGCACAGGTACCTCCGCGCTAACATGATCAGCCAGGGGAAAACGTTCACTTTCCACGCACACAACGCAACGCAGCAGCATTAATATGATAACCGATAACAAATTAACTCTGGCCGTTGTTTCTCTGGCGCTGCACTTCTTTGAATCACAAACTTCCGTAGAGTCTATAAACTGATAATGTAAAATGAACCAATCACAAGACATCTCATAGGAGGGGGGCACCTGGGGTGGCCAATCGAATTTCAGGGGGGCCGGTGCCCCCCCCTGGCCACCACGTGGACCCGCCCCTGCGGGCAGACAACATCTTTAGTTGATTGGAACTTTTTAATAATAATAATAATAATAATAATAATTATTATTATTATTATTATTAATTATTGCCCTGATGGTCAAAATGGGGATTTTCAACTCTTCAGCTATTTTCTTACACACACTTTCTATTTTGTGAATTTCAACAATCTTTGGACGCACATCAGAACTATATTCTTTGGTTTTACTCATTGTGATGAGTGATTAAGTGAATTTATCATTGGCCTTTGTGTTTCCTCATATTTAAACTCCTGTGAAACAAGAAGTCATAGCTAGACAGTTTCATGTTCCTAGTCACCTCGGTGTGAAAAAAAGGTAAATATTAATGAGAATATACTTCAGAGATATGTTACTTGTAAAAAATTCTAAGGGTGCCAAAAACTTTGGCCGATGTGTTTTGGTGAAAAAGCAGATTAGACATGATTACCATAGTCAGTCTGATGGACGTGCTGAGAGTAAAAGACAGAGTACATACATACACAGTAAATATTATGAATCTTTATGTTTTTAATGTCATGTATCTTGCTTTTTTCCAGGTACCTGGCCACTGAATATTCCTTCAGAACAGTTGCCTTCGGTGTTGGGCACTCTACTGTCTCTGGAGGTGACTACTTTTATAATATATATATATATATATATATATATATATATATATATATATATATATATATATAAAATATTTGGAAAATTCCAGTGCACATTTGGAAAATTCCAGCGATGGCACCTCAGTCCTTCATGTTGGGAACTCCATGTCCAGTTCCCAACATAGAAGACTGAGGTGCCATCGCTGACCAGTTTCATTTGCACTGGAATTTTCCAAATTGTCTTGGTGCCATCAATGGGAAACATGAGGTCTAACAAGCACCAACAAATTTTGGGTCCCTGTTCTTTAACTACAAATCCACCTACTCACTGGTTCTCCTGGCCATTGTTGATGCCATCTATCTGTGGTTGTTGGCAAGACCAGTATGGGAAGACCAGTGACAGCGGGACACTCCGGAATTCAGCATTTGGAGAAGGCCTTAGAGATGGCACGCTTTATTTACCACCAGACACTGCTATTCCAGGATCAGAGCAGTGTTTGTGGGGGGTAAGGGTTTCCTGCCGATGACAAACCTTGGCCATACCCTGGACATCACATCCCACCAGAGAAAAGGGTGTTCCACCTCAGCTGGGAAAGGTTGGTGGAGAAGACGCCCCACGCATAGCTGAACCTGCCATTGAGCCATCTTCAGCTCCTGAGGCCCTGCAAGAGACACCAATGATGGGCTCCAAAAATGCTATCAATAGAGCCATCCAACTCCGTGAGATGTACTGTGCCTACTTCAACCAGGAGGGTGCAGTGCCATGGAAGCTGAGATTTGTCTCCTCTAAAGTTTAGAAGAGATGTCAAGAACTTAACAAATCAAATGTCTCAGTATGAACTCAAACATTTCTACCATATAATATGTATAATCACATTGGTCAAGGATTGAGTCTTAAGCCTTTAATGTGCCTTTCAGCAAAGCACCAGGGTTACTGTTCCTGTAGTAAGACCTCAGTAAATCAGTTTTGATAAAGGCATCAGGTACATTACTATTTCCAAGAACAAATGATGTGCCCTATGCACATTAATTGTACAGCCTGATTATCTTTTATCTTATGTGTATCAGCAACTAAGTGTAACTAAGAGGGGCCATAAAAACTGGCAGACAAAACTAATCATGAAGTTTGAAACTAATCATGAAGTGCACATCCTGAATCCTAATCCTGAAGTTGGCAACAATACAAGCACATTAGAGAAGCACACTGCTTCCTGCTTAGCTACTGTCTGGGCGATCTTGCTCACTGCTTCGCACTTTGTTTTATTCCTTTTATATTTTATACAATACAATACAATACACGTTTAAAGGGACACCAGGCAAGGTTTTTGTCAAACAGCAACTCCTAGAGTAACTGTGGAGTACTTGTTTTTAACGTTACTGTCGTAAATACCACTCACGGAGGGCATGATGTGTTACATAGTATACAATAGTACATTGTGTTTAATTTGTAGTTTAATGAGATCTAATATATGTTGTTAGTGGTGAGAATTTTCACGTGATTAAATACATATCCCCATGAACTTTAATTGTCCAGCGGAAGAACTTTTGCCATGTGTGTCACAGGTTCTAATCGGGTTCTAACTGGGTTCTAATCCCTACTAATAGTATAGTTTATTTTCCTCATCAACACTGATTGTTTATTAGTGGCTATATTTCAAGCAGGGACATTTTTTTGTGCATTGGGTTTTGTGATTACACCGTAATAGGTCTCTCAGTCCCCGCAACGGTTTGAGCAATGAGCGCGCGTCCGTTTGAAGATCACAACAGAACACTGAATCCACTGAAACTCGTCGCAGCGGCAACAAGCACTTTGGTCACTTGATTTAAAAAAACAACACATTTCAGATCGCCTCTTATTTAACAAACAAAATAAATGAATCTACTAAAGTTACCTGGAGATGTTTTATTTGTTTGTAGTGGTACATCCGTGCTGCGAGATGTTTCAATTTGGACATATCACATGCAAATTACGGCTATGCTCGCGTCTGACTCCTCGCTCGGTCAGTCTGCTGTTTCCTCTTTCTCTGTTCCTCCGACAATGCTTTCCTAGCTTTCTATATCTCATATGCCGGCTCAGCCATGACGATAGTTTGACAAACTCCTTCTCGACCTTGTTCCTGGATATGTGCAGTGTTGCCGCAAAGGAATATGTTACATCGCGAGAGCTGATATTACGCGATACTTCCTGATGCTGAGGCCGGCGGCTTGCCGCACCGAAACTGCAAGCAGAGAAAGTCTAATATGACGAGAACTCCCACTCTAACCATAGACATAAATAAGAATGAGAACTTCAGGGCATGGATGGATAGCCATTCTGCAGCCAAGACTAAAAAAATTCCCAGGCTGGCTGAACTCAAAGTGGTGCAACTGCGACGTGGGTCAAGGTCCATGTTCGTGAAGAAATCCCATGGGGAGGAGGACTTCATAGAACTGGACTTCCTGCAGAAGAAGTTCAAACCCTGTACACCTACCACCTTGAGGCCGCAAGACTCAGGTGTGGAGGAGGCCAAGAAGACAGAGATCCTAAAGAATCTTGTTCCCCTCATGCCTCCAACCAGGAGTTTTTTCTGGAGCTCCTTGGCAGTCAGAAACCCTAAAGAATAGGGATAAATTAAGCCCCTCTGCCCTTCTGTGGACTCTCTCTCTCTCTCTCTCTCTCTCTCACACACACACACAACCAAAATATTATCAAAAATTATTATTTTTATTCACCTCTTAACATTCTTTTGTTACATTTTGTTGTTAATTTAATACAGTTCTTAAAATCAGTTTGTTGTTAGACTCACATGCACACGCACACACACACAACCAAAATATCATCAACATTATTATTTTTATTCACCTCTTAACATTCTTTTGTTACATTTTCTTGTTAATTTAATACAGTTCTTAAAATCAGTTTGTTGTTAGACTCCTTTGTAAACTGTCATTTACTGACTATTTGAATAATATTAATCCTAATCACATAAAATCTGAGTGAAAACTGTTGTCTGTACATGCATGTGGATCTAAATAAATTTACATTCTGTCCAGAAAAATGTATTAAAACAGAGTTTTTTTGTTTTGTTTTTTTTAAGAGAAAACACACACAATATCATCAGATATAAGCATATTCCTATACGTTTTGTCAGAAAAGGGTGAATGGTATTTGTGAAAGGGCATCTACATATTACTGGCCATAGCAAAATCAAACCTTTCAAATGTAAGAAATATTTGTGGAAGGTTACTTTCCTACCCCTTAAAATGTTATTTTACTTAAATTAAAGAGATAATTCACTTTGAAATTAATTATTTGGTATGTTATAGCTTACCTCAAGGGCACTGTGGTTACAAGAGATAAAACCGATATAAATTCTGTTCGTTTTTTCACACAAACCGCTCGTTTTGTGTCTTAGCCCATCAATGTGTACTTACATTTACGAGTCTTTAAATCATGTTTAATTTGGACTTCTATTTGCATGTTCTTAGAGGTGGTGACCATAGACCTGCATTATATGACTGATAGACATGAACGGTTTGACCTAAAAATATCAAAATTGAAACTACTGTGGAAACAAAGACACCTACATCTTGGATGCCCTTGAGGTAAGCTAAAACATATCAAAAATTAATTTCAAAGTGAACAACAATAAAGTTTTGAAATGATACAGATAAAAGCCTTCTTATTATTTTTTTAATATTCTTAATAAAATTAAGAATAATATGTTTTAATATTAAGCCTTACTAGAAAGAACTCACTAAATGTTATTTTAATGCTACCATTGTTCTCATAGAAATGTTTGTATTGAGTGATACAAGTCAAAATGGTCTATAATTTAGAAGTTAAGGTATTTTGCCTTTGAATGACCCATTATTGTTTTGCAGATAATGCAAATACATTAATACATTAAAGGAGACATATCATGAAAAATCCACTTTTTTAGCCCTTAAATGCATTTTGTTGTATATTTGGAGTGTTTATAAGTACAGAAAAGATTAAATTATTCTCTTCGGGTGCTTCGTTTATATCTTTATATTCTGTTTTGGTCATATTTTTCAACCTGTTCGGATTTTCCTGTTGTCTATTACGTTTTTTGAACAATTACGTCACAGTATTTGCAGCGGAACTGACAAATAAGGACATTGACTACCGGTCCAACACTTCGAGCAATCCGCCATTATTATTTCTCGCTCCGATTTTGTAGTCCAAGCTCAATGATGCAGAAGTTACGGGAGGACTAGTCAAAATGTTCGGTTGTTGGATGTAGTGACCTGAAGCACTTCAAGGATCCCCAATCCAACAACCTCCGCCAGTACACAGAAGGGTTTGCCGATCGACTTCGTCAGAATGAGGGGTAAATTCCTTCTATCATTAGCTGCTGTGTTTTCTGACGCGTTCTAAACGCAAGTTATCATATTATTATCATACAGATTTTTAGTGGTAAGATCAGACCGCAGTCATTTATCTTGTCAGAGTGCTTGTTTTAACAAGAGAAATAGTCGACTTTCACTAATAACACAACATAGTTAACTTAACGTTACATACCACTGCATCCATATGAAGACGTTGTTCTGCAGGTTTGTCGTCGTCTTTTTCAAATCGCTCGCTCTGGCTCGAATATGTAACGCTTGATGGACAAGTCTTCCGTTGTTGACATTTTGTTAACGTGTGAATAAAAATGTTCTTTGAAACCATAGTAATCGTATATCTCTTATCAAACTACAATAATGGCTGAACGCGGGGAGTTGAACTGACCGTGAACTCAGCGACCTGGAGAGTGGGCGGGGAAAGACGCAACTCCTTTTTATTTAAAGGAGACGCTTCGAAACGGGTTGCTCAAAGAAGCACATCAGAAAAGGGGTAGAAAAGGGGCCTGTTGAGCTATAATAATGAGGAATTCAGACCCAAGCATTGCAGTTATGCTTTATATAGACCACAAATGTATGATTTATAAGTAAAAATGAATGATTTAAAAGCACGATATGTACCCTTTAACTTCCGAATAAAGGTCAAAAGTCAAGTTTGAGCTCAATTTTTTTTTTTTTATGTAGATAAATGTATTTATTATGACAACTACTTGGCAAATTTTCAGTGTCCTACCTATCATACAATTGGCTGGACAACAAAAAAAAACTTTAAAGTCATTTTTCTCAGTTTCACACTCTGGTGAGTTAAGGTCTTTTGCCTTTGCAGAGCAGAGCCGTACCTCGGCTAGTGCTTCTGATGGTTGCCGCTGGCTTGAATGTCTCTAGTCTAGTAGTTAAACATGAGATATAATTCGTCTTGTGTTTATCTAACGGCGATCTTTGGTCTCATTAATTTATAAATGGTTCCCTGGTAAATCGTTTTGGCTAAGGGCAAAGTGAAGTTATATAACTTTATATTTAGGCTATTTTAACGATGTATCTTGCTGTATGTTTGACTAAAGCTACTTCTGTTATATTGGCTAGCCTATTACTGATCAATAAAACTGACAATTTAACAAAAAGAGTTAAATATTAGAGTCACTATTTAACTTTTTTTTAAAAATTGTATTGTTTATATTCTGTAATTGAAATTTATTTCAATAAATACAAATAATTAAAGAACAATTACTTATTCTATTGCTATAGTATTATTAATAAACTATATACTATTATCAATATTTTTATGATTGTATTATTGTACTTATTATACAATTATACTATTATTCATTGCCATTTTATTTGCTGTATACTATTTGTTTATTTTATTGATTAAAATATTTACTATTACTTCTCACTTTATGTTATATTTAGGCTACTTGCATTGCACTGTAGGCCTAGTTGTACCATAACATATTATCATAAAGGATCCATCAGTTATCTTTATTTTTGCTAAAATCTGGTAAATCACAGAAAATGCGTTTTCCACAATAAGAAAACTTGAATTATATCTCAATATGGGGGTCTTCACCATTCTTATCCAAGAATAAAAACCAGATACATGAAAAGCCTGAGCTTGACCATTCTTTATTAAAAAAAATATATTTTAGAAGTCTAACTATCGAGATTTTAAATAACTAGAGATGGAACTTTTTGGTTGATTAAATTTGCCCATAGGGTGTCTGTATTTATTATGTCTATGCTGCTAGCAGACAAGCTCTTGAAGCTCTGCCCTCTGAGCCTGGAGAAGTAGATCATTTGCATTTAAAAGGGACAAAAAATGTGTCTTTGCTTATCCTCACGAAGTGAAAATGTTAAAATGCTATATAAAAAAATATCTGTGGGGTATTTTGAGCTAAAACTTCACACTCTGAGGACATCAGAGACTTATTTTACATCTTGTGAAGAGGGCAGGGCAGGACCCATTTAAGACAGTAGATAAGAACTATGCACTTTATTGTTGTGGCACATGCATCACACTTTTCATTTGTTAAAATTGAGATATATGCATCATAACAAGCATATGTTGCGATTAAAATTCACAATTCATCAGTTCTCTGGTTCTCTTGATTCTCTGCCTTTTCCCTTGGATTTCTCTGTTTGCCTTGACCCTTAACCCAGTTATTATTTGGATTTTTTGTTTGTCTATGACCTTTTCCTGGATTTGGATTATGGTTGTGGATTCATCTTTTAATAAATATTGCATTTGGATCCTCAACCTGTGTGTTTCAGGGCAGTTCATGACAGTTGTAAATAAGTTTAATGGATTTGCAGTCACATACTGTACATTTTAATTTTATAAGTCAGTTCATTAAATTCACATTTTAATTTAACTGTCAGATGGACAATTAAGAATCAAATCAGAGCATCTGAAATTATTCAGGGTTCTCTAGCAAAGTACAGATGTGATATGTAAGCAACAGCTTCACAGCAATGCAGTGAGACTTTTAGATTATTTACAAGTCATCACGTTTTTTACAAATACAATTAGGCTAATTGGAATGGAATAACAAAAATATACTTATATCAATATTTTCCTGTTAATCTATTGGTCTGCATTTACATTGCGTGTATCTATTTGGACATGCCATATTTTTGTCCCATGCTAGCTATCACTGTCACTTGCAATTTCTAGGTAATCAATCAGGTAAGTACTCTACAGGAAGGCTAGAGCAATCTGTGCAGTCCTTGGGGATATAACGATAATACCAGACACTGTGAGACACTACCAGTGCAGGGTGAGTCTTTATGCAGTGCTTGATGGAGAGTTAAAGGGCGGTCACAATAGGCTTACACGTTTCTTTCTATTGACATTCAGGAGACCAGAAACGCAAGCTTATGCTTCAAAAGTTTGGTTGAAGACCTGCAAAAATTCATATCATGTGATGACGTGTGACCAATAGAAGAAAGATACGTAAAAGTTTGAACTCTTGCTGAGTTTGCAGTGTTGCAGGAACGATGAGTAGATCATATATTTTTTACATTTTGCATGGATTATTTGTTCTATGTTGAATTTAAAAAAGGGGCCACAGTGCGTGTGTCACAGTCTCGTCTGCACCGTTCTGTCTGCGTCTCCAATTCAAAACTTTACTTAAAACTTTTTTAAATAAAGTTTTGAATTGGAGCTTTGTCTCTTCGGTCTCCTCCTTCTTCTGCCTGCACTCAACACTCACCCCGTGACAGAACGACCGACCCAAAAAAGAAAATGGACCTTCCAGCAGTAGCCCTCCTCTGCCTGGAACAAGAAAACCGTGCCCTGGAGTCCCACACCAGGGATTTTCTGGAGTTGGCGTCCCTCACCCACTATTCTGACCGCTCGCTGTGTGTATTCTACATCGCCAGCCTCAGCGAGCGGTCCCGGGCCCGCCTCCCAGGGAGCGGTCCTGTCGAGGATTTCGCCGCCTGTGTGGAGTGGGTGCTGGTGTCCTGTGGATCTGCCTTTACCGTGGAAGACGTCACCAGCTCCACTCCAATGCCTGAGTCCTCCTTATCACTGGTTCCGTCCAGCCTCGTCAAACCTGAATTCTCCTCATCGCTGGTTTCGTCCAGCACCGTTGAGCCTGAACCCTCCTCATCGCTGGTCCCGTCCAGCCCTGCCGAGCCTGCGCTCACCGTCAGCCCTGCCGAGCCTGCGCTCACCGGCAGCCCTGCCGAGCCTGCGCTCACCGTCAGCCCAGCCGAGCCTGAGCTCCATGTCAGCCCTGACGAGCCCGAGCTCTCTTCTACGCTGGTTCCGTCCAGCCCCGTCAAGCCTGAACCCTCCTCATCGTTGGTCCCGTCCAGCATCGTCAAGCCTGAACTCTCCTCATCGCTGGTTCCGTCCAGCCCCGCCGAGACCGCTTCACTACTGGTCTCGTCCAGCCCTACCCAACCCGAGACCGTCCAGCCATCGCCAGAGACCGTCCAGCCATCGCCAGGGACCGTCCAGCCAGCGCCGGAGACCGTCCAGCCAGCATCTAAGACCAGGATCCCACCCAGCCTCCCTCTCCCGCCTCCTCCCATTATTCACCCATGAGCCCTCCTGTCTTCTAGCCCTCCAGACCCAGCATGGTTAGTGGATCCCCGGTCTTCGCCTCACACCTCCTCCGTCTGGGCACTTCCTCGGCCCCTCGTCCCATCTGCTCCCCCGTGGCTCTCACCTCCCTCAGCTCCTCCATGGTCCCTCAGTTCACCAGCTCAGCCAGGTTCCCTCGTCCCTCTGCATTCCCTTCACTCCCTCGTCATCCTCCCTTCACCTAGGGACTTCCTTCCTCTGGCTCCGCCCCGTCATGTCACCCCCCCCCCCCCCCGGTTCTGTCGGACTCCTCACTCCCTCCAGTCACCCGTCAGCCCTCACTCCCTCTGGCCTCACCGTGTCCCTCTGTGCCCCTGTCATCACTTCGGTCACCTGAGCCTGCGGTGTCACCATGGTCCCTCTTCAGCACCTGATGTCGTCAGTCCCTCAGCTTCACCCTGGTCTCCTCTCCCATCTGCTCTGCCCCTGTCAGTCGGCCCCCTGGTGTCGTCAACCCCGTGTCCATCAGCTCCACCAGGGGTCCTCCCTCCATCTACTTCGCCCTGGTCTCACCCTCAGCCTGCTCTGCCCTGGTCTCGCCTTCAGCCTGCCCCCCCTGGTCTCACCCTCAGCCTGCTCTGCCCTGGTCTCGCCTTCAGCCTACTCCGCCGTGGCCGGCTGAAGGGTCTTCACCGCCGTGGCCGGCTGAAGGGTCTTCACCGCCGTGGCCGCCTGAAGGGTCTTCACCGCCGTGGTCGCCTGAAGGGTCTTCACTGCCGTGGCCGCCTGAGGGGTCTTCTCCGCCGTGGCCGCCTGAAGGGTCTTCACCGCCGTGGCCGCCTGAAGGGTCTTCACCGCCGTGGCCGGCTGAAGGGTCTTCACCGCCGTGGCCGCCTGAAGGGTCTTCACCGCCGTGGTCGCCTGAAGGGTCTTCACTGCCGTGGCCGCCTGAGGGGTCTTCTCCGCCGTGGCCGCCTGAAGGGTCTTCACCGCCGTGGCCGCCTGAAGGGTCTTCACCGCCGTGGTCGCCTGAAGGGTCTTCACTGCCGTGGCCGCCTGAGGGGTCTTCTCCGCCGTGGCGCCTGAAGGGTCTTCACCGCCGTGGCTGCCTGAAGGGTCTTAATCGCCGTGGTCGCCTGATGGGTCTTCGCCACCGTGGCCACCCGAAGGGTCCGCTCAGCCATGGCCACGCCTTCAGCCTGCTCCACCACGCCTTCAGCCTGCTCCGCCACGCCCTCAGCCTGCTCCGCCCTGGCCACGCCTTCAGCCTGCTCCGCCACGCCCTCAGTCTGCTCCACCCTGGCCACGCCCTCAACCTGCTCCGCCCTGGCCACGCCCTGCTCAGCCCTCAGATCATTCCCCCTCCTTTCTCTGTTCTGCGGCGTGAGGTCACGCCTTGCGGGAGGGGGGAGTTCTGTCACAGTCTCGTCTGCACCGTTCTGTCTGCGTCTCCTGCACTACACTTCCCATGATCCTCTTGTTTTCATTCCGGAACTCACTCCCTCATCAGCCACCTGTTCCTCGTCTGATCATCATTTTCACCTGTTTGCACCTCATTATGTTTGATTTCCCTGTGTATTTAGTTTCCTCTGTTTCATTCAGTCTTTGTCGGTCGTTGCTTATGTTACAAGTGTTTGAGAGTGACTGTCTGTTCCTGTTCCGTTGGATGTTTAAGTTTAACCCCCTGGGGACCAAAAACGCGTCCCCGCGTTTTGATCGCTTTTTTTCATACAGCTGCAACATAGACTTAAAATACTCCGTCATTAATGGTCATAAAAATAAAATCGATACATGATTATAAACTATAGAGGGTCTTCTTTTTTGTGTACACTCTTAGTAATATCAAAACCTTGTGTTTTTGTAAAATAAATAAAATAAACAGGTTGCGCTTTCAGCTCACTCTGTCTCCGCAAAAATCTTTCTGAAACGCGTCCAAAAAATCAGCTGTAACTCATTAAATACTTGTCACAGACACACGAAAGATCTCTCTTAATAAAGCTGAGATTTTCTTCTTTTAATTGAAGTTATTTATATAAAAAGCAACTATTCTCAGTTGATGTAATCTGTATGAAAAGAAAGAGATGTCAGGATTTTCCCTTTCACCTCATTATAGCAAATGAGGTGCTAATGTGACCGCGCCCACTGAGAGCGTGCTATTGAAATTCTAATGTTGAGGCAAGCCATGAAAACGCCCTCATCGCAGTGAGGAGATCCTGGAAAAAAGTTACATTATAGTTTCATTTTGAGGAGCACGGATTCAGCTGATGTAGTAAGTCATTTATTATAAGTGCTTTGTTCTAATCGCGTTATTGAGTAGTGTCCACAAAGACTGTGTAAATATCAAATGCGCGTCTGATAGGGATTAGGGAAGAATAGACGAGTTCACTGACGCGCGCGCCGTGCGTTAATTCACTTTCGCTTTCATTGGAACAAGAATCTCATGTGACATCCTTACATTAGTAAGATAACATTATTTATCTGTACCTATAACCAAAAAGTGTGTTTAAATATGATTCGGGTGTGTGGACGGACGTACGAACGAACGTTCATTTAGTTAGACTGTTAGAGTAAACACACTTTTTGGTTAGAGTTTAAAACATCTTGATGTTTGAAACTCTAACTCTAAACCAATTCTACATGGCCCATATAAAATTTGACCAGGATTTGTTTCCAGGTATGACAAAAAATTGACTTTCATTTATACTTTGATTTTATACATACATGTATTTGAAGAGTTCAGATGCAAAAGCCTCTAAGTGCCATTTGAATTTTTTCTAGAATGATCATTTTTATCAAGCTTGTTCAGTAAATTCACATAGGCCTAATGGCAATGAAGACTACCTATTAATTGTCATTTAAGTGAAATTACTGAACTTAAATATACAAGCTTACAAGCTTGATAAAAATGATCATTCTAGAAGAATTTAAAATGGAACTTAGAGGCTTTTGCATCTGACCTTCTGTTTTATATATATATATATATATATATATATATATATATATATATATATATATGTTGTCCTTTCATTTTTTTCTTGTCTGACTCACCTGAATGAAAGGCTCATTATTATGCATGTCTTTGTCTCTCTCAGGTGTGAATCACCTAATTATACATGATGAGGGCTGGCCTGTTCACGCCCATGCGCATATTGCCTTGGCAAACAAAAAAAATGTTTTTCACAATATAACCCAATTCACAGTTTTATGTGAACGATTAGGAGGATGATTTTCAGATCATTGTGAAGAAAAAACCCTAGGCAACAACACCAATCAGTCAAAAGTCTTGTGGACGCATATTTCATATGTGTCTTGTGGCCTTATTTCAGAAACTTTCATTTTTAGTTTTTACAATAACCACGCATAAACAATATTCTCTCAGAAATACAAACATGTACAAACATGTTGCCCATATGTCATGGTTGCCCTGTTTCTGCTAAATATAGTGTAATTTCACCTGTGCCATTAATATGTTATAAGCAGCTGAAAAAAACACAGATGTCAGGGCATGTCAGAACCTCTCAAGGACCCCAAATACACCTTGGTCCCCAGGGGGTTAAGTAAAGTTTTGAATTGGAGCTTTGTCTCTTCGGTCTCCTCCTTCTTCTGCCTGCACTCAACACTCACCCCGTGACAGTGTGATGTAATATCTCATTCATTGCAGTGTCCAAGGAAATTTGATGCGCGAAATGTAGCAATGAGGAGGCTCTTCAAAATAAGAAATTCTTTAATTAACCAGATTACCTATTTTCCCGTCAGATTTATAAAAAATGTTGACAGCCACATGCTGCATTTTTTTACCATTTTCACAAAATTGTCATGGCTCCCAGAATATTTTGTTATATGAATTTCTGAACATGCAAAATATCAAAAGAAAGAACACAGCCTCTGCTTTTAAACAAACAAAAATAAATCTGTTTTAAGTAAACTTACCTTGAATGTGGTTGTGTTTCATATAAAAAAGCAACATTTTGAGCAAAAAGTTAAAAAAAAAAAATATGTGTTTTTGTCAAAGACATACATACATCCAGATCGGATTCATAAGTATGATAAAAAAAAAAGATGTAGTAGATCGAGTCCATCAACACCACCAAAGCTTCACAGTCATATAGCTTGTACTGGGTCGATATTCCATTCAGTAACATGACTAATGACGTATTTTAATTTGTATGCCGTTTAATGTTGATGATCGTGTTATTTTACATATTATCTGCTTACATGCTATCGCTTGTTTCTGCTTCTTCTTCATGTCTTTTGATCAGGAGATTCTGTACTCTTTCAGAAGATGTGTAATACAATGTAATAATGTGTAATGTGTAATACAGTCACTAAAGGATTCAAATATGCAAAATATGCTGGAAAGCTGAAGAATTTGCAGGACCTGAAGGATTTAGTAATAATTAGTAATAATAGGTGTGTTCGACCTCATGCGGCACTGTGCGGACCAATTATTGTATGACATCAAAGCACAGTGAGGGTGATTTGAAAGGGTACAGAGCCGCCTGTGTTCCAATCGCTCTAGCGTTACTTCAATGTCATAAACATATCGGTCTGAGCAGCGTCGCATGAAGTCGAACACACCTGTGAGGCCTCGTTTTCATTGACCATGTGATCACAATATACTGTATCTTGGATGGTCTGATTTTTTTCGAACAACTATGACTTTAAGCTTACTGCCTTTTGGTCGAGACAGTGTATGAATGCCTTAAGGAAGAAAGATAATATATGTAGGTAGACAACTAGGTTACAAAAGAGCTTCTGTCAATTAACTGAAATACTTATATTCTTTCAGTCTGATTTTTTATTCTAAAAGCTTGACGTGAGGAAGAGGAAGAAGCTACATGGCCCTATGGCCAGATCAGGCTGATCTCATGAAGTAGCGTGTGTATGACACGCCAATTCGTATTTGCATTTTTGGCGTGTTATCAAGACGCATAATCGCTTTTCAGCGTGTTTATGAACGCCGTTGACTTAACGTTATATAAATATAGGACTTACCTCAACCCTATCCCTAAACTTAACCGTCACTGGGGTTAATAGCATTTATGACTGTTCCCTTACCATCCTATTGAAAAAAAAGATATGACTTACCTCAACCCTATCCCTAAACTTAACCGTCACTGGGGTTAATGGCATTTATGACTGGACATTTGACGCGCGTGTTCTGACACGCGGGATGACGCGGACGTTAATGGCGTAGACATACACGCATACACGCGGATACACGCGAATAGCTCAAAATGCGTAGAAATAATACGCCACTTGAGTCGAAAATGGCGTGTATGTTTACGCAAAAGTCATGATGTCATGTTGGCCAGATTGTAATGATGTGATGCCCTATGGCCAATGATGTGACATAATGGAACAGCTACAATGCTGCTAACAGACTCCTGACTGCAACTCCAGTCACCCTCATTAATGCTCTCTCTATTATCGACAGTGTCTCTGGGTCAGTCTGTAGTTCAATAATTTGTCTCTCTGTCTCTTATGGCTGTGCTGCTGGTAAGATAATTCCCTCTTTTGCAAATCTTTTCTCAACCAAGCAAACGGGCAAATACACACAAATACAATGGGCAAATTCCCTTTCTCTCCCCCTCTATTTCTGTTTTTCCAGAACACATTCTCTGTTTATGAATGTTGAGTTGAGCAACAACAAATAGACTAAAGGGAATACTTCTGTGTGGTCACATACATTCTCAATGGTAAATTTCCTAGAAATAAATAGTTTCTTTCATCTTAATTAAGCCTCATGAGTAGCTCTTTATTTTATATTTTTTATTATTTGTCCTTATGTGATGAGGGAGTCTATCAAGCCTTGATTATTGCTGAATATGTTACAATGATACGTCACTGATTTTTTTTTTTTTTACAATTATTTACTCTAATCATTAAACATGAACATGTATACAATGTGAACATTAAAACTGTAAAGCTTGACGCAGGGAAGAGCAGAGAAAAGGGTTTCCAAGATACAAGTGACAGTACTCCCCGTCTGAAAGCCGGCTCCTGAAGCCTAAATGTAACATAATACCACCACAGTTTGGCATGGTGGAGGAGAAGACCCTGGAGGAAGAAACTACTTGGCAGCCAGCGGAGTGGAATTCTCTGACGGAGACGAAGGCATTTCAGATTTCAAAAAAGCTGGTAATCTGAATGCATAGAACTAACAAATTAATTAATGTTTTAAAATGTAATCAAATGAAAACGTAACAACTTTTATCATTTTACTTTTTTAGACAAAGTGCTGCACAACAGAGATTTACTACATTAAAACATGGACAAAAAATTATACTCCTTTAATAATGTTTAAATAAGTAAATATTCTGGCTGGCTGTGTACAGGCCGTCACGCTACGGTTTCGTAGAATTCTTGAAAAACTCAAAGAGTTTGTTGGTTTATTTGTATAGTTTGCGTAGTAACTATAGTTATTATGTTCCTGTGTATATTGCGTGAATGAGGGTTGGTGTTTGGGCAGATATTGTGTTTTGCGGTACGTAGTATGCCATATGGAACCGTTGCCACTGAACCTACTTTAAAGGGGGGATTGACTGCGATTTCACTTTTTTGATTTTAAATAGTGTGTAATGTTGCTGATGGTGCATGAACAGTATCTGCAAAGTTGCAGCGCTGAAATTTCAATGTAAGCAGAGATATCGTCTTTTAAAAACCAGGAAGTGTAAACGCCTACAAAAACGACTCGATTTGGACTACAGCTGGGTTATGGTACGTCACTAACCCGCACATTTGCATCAACCACTCCCTTCGGAATATGCAGGAAAGGGCATGCACATATTTCTGCAGCACGTCGAGTGAGTTGTGTTCACCCAGCTGACAGTTCTTCTGTGTTCGAGCTTCCCACGGATGTTACTTCCTCAACAATGTGTAACCGTTACAATGGTGAAAGTTCACATTTCTTCTTTAATCAGAAGCATCGGCATAACAGCATGAACAGCCGCCTAACTCAACTCAATTCACTTCCCTCTTTTTTTTTTCTTCTCCCAGCGTGCTCTGCCTTAAAGGGCAGGAGCACAAAATAACCCTTTCACATACATATATTTAACTTTGTATAAGACAAGTAAAGATTTATGAAAATACTCAGATTATTATTGTTTAACATCTGTTTCTTATGAAATAAAATAAAATAAAATAATGTACTAGCATAGCAAATATAAGGTTACAGTCTTCCCCTGCTTATTAAAGAAACGTCCTCGTTTCTCTCTCAATTATAATACTGAATTACTCAACATCTCAACAATGAACTAGCATAGCAAATATAAGGTTACAAATGGATACAATTTATGTTTGATTATATTCCTGAAAGTGACGATCGTAATCTAGCTCTCTGTGCTGCGCATTTTACGGAAGACAGCTTCCAGAATCTCAATGAGTTCAATGCAGGATTAATGCAGCAAGAAACTGTTAATAAACCATGAAGCAGATCCAACTTTAAAACCAGAGGCAGCAGTTGTTGGGCCACAACCTGTAAGTAGGCTAAGACTTAATCTTTTTCAATGTATTTGCATGTATAATGCCAGACGTAATGTTAGCCTGTGTTTTATTTTTTATTTTTATTTTTTCAAATGCCAGCGCTGGCTTTATAGCCACTAGGCTAGTAGTTATGCTAGTATTTTGTGTCTACGACTAGGGCTGGGTACCGAAGTTCGGTACTTTTTAGGTACCGACCGAATTGCCTCGGTACTACCGAGTATCGAAACATGTCTTGTTTTTCGATACCAAATTTCGGTACCTAAGTGGTTAATCTCGTCAACGTCAGTGAAAAAATAAGCACGCAGCATGATAGGCTGTGGCGGAAAACTAGTTTACGCGGCTACTCAGAGACAGCATGAGAGACAGCATGAGAGACAGCTCGTCGCACGTGAGTGTGTGTTCGTGCGTGTAAGCGTCCCAACCCAGATGGATAGAAAATATGTGGAAATGATCCAAAGTGTACCTGTGCCAGACTCGATACCAGAAGCACGCGATGCAATATTTCCGACAGGATAAATGCCGCCAAGAGTCAAGACCAGTAACACGGTAACTTAAATCTGATAAGCGCGCAGACACTTGTTAAGAGTACAAAGTCCGTCTTCCACTGCAGGAACTGGAGCGCGTCACAGATGAACCGACACTCATGAGAAATAGGTTTATAGACGGTCAAAATATGTGTACTTTTAAACAAAACAATTAGAAATGAATAGTTTGATTACCCTGATCCATATAACGTTAGGTGCGCGCATTCACTGCTGCAGGAATGACGAGCCAGCGTCCCCATAATCATATTTGCTGCCAGCAGACTTATTAAACACGTGTTCATTAATAAACGATTAAAAATATATCCTTGCTGTTGTTTACCGTCACATAATCATTAGGCTTCTGTTGCCAGTGCTTTGCGGCAAGCTTACGTGTGTTGTGCGTTTGGCATATATCCCGCCCCCCAGTAGCCTATATTTAATTTAATTCACATTTATTTGTGTAGCATTTTTTACAATACATATCGTTTCAAAGCAGCTTTACATAAATTAATGTTTCTAAATTACTATTTGAGTGATGATCTGTTATTATCAGGGTGATAATATAATGTATTTCAAGCATTTCAATGCATTTATTATCAGGGAGGTGATAGTGTAATGCATTTCAATCAATTAGCTCATTGATGTAAAGAAAACGTGTTGTTAAATCATTAGGAAACAGAGAAAACTTTTGCATTGGTGCTTTTTTACATACTCAAAATATGAGTGTGAAAAAGTCAACAACTGAAAAATAAGATAAAAATGTAGGTAATATTATATTGATAAAACTGGTTACATAATATTGGTATCGAAAAAGGTATCGTTCAGGAACCGGTATCGAAGTCAAGGTATCGGTATCGGTATCGGTATCGAACATTTTGTCACGATACCCAGCCTAAACGCGAACAAACATTATGGACCTGAATTTTGTATAAGTACTAATGTTGTAAATGTATTTTTCATGTGTATATGCTTTATGACGTTATTTTCGATTTGATCAAGAACGTAAACTTGCCAACGCTGTTTGTGTTTAACATTAGTAGCCAGTCAGTTGCTATCGTTGCAAGTCAGATGCTATTGTGTAAAACAAACGTGTATATGGTTAGAAAATGTGGCAAATTATCATTCAGAAACGTTTAGTAAGAACTAGAGGTAACTAGAGGAACTTGAGGTATCGTAGGCTTCTGAGGACGGAAGGTGCCCACTTGAAGACCCTAGAGATGTCCCCTACTCGGCTCAATCCAGACGGTTGTCGTGCTGTTCCACTGGGGAGACCACACTGTAGTTGCAGCCGTTGTGTGTAAGTACATTGCGCCAAGTACATTGCAGCCATTAACGCCGGACAGAAGGAGATTCACATCACCATATGGAAAGAAGCGTAAATGGATAGAGAAGCATATAGGTTACTGTAAAGCTACTCTTAGTTTGTGCTTATCTTGCCGAAAGCCGAGTACAAATCAGCATGAAGTTTTAATGTTACAATTCAGCTTTGATCACAGGAATAAATTACACTTCACTATATATTCACATAGAAAACTGCTGTTTTAAATTGTAATAATATTTCAAAATATTACTGTTTTAAATAAAATATTTTGTTGTATTTTTTATAAAATAACTGCAGCCTTGGTGAGCAGAAGAGACTTCTTTTAAAGGTGCAGTGTGTAGTTTTTGGCGGCATCTAGTGGTGAGTATTGCGAATTGCAAACCGCAAGTCACTCACGGCCTCTCCGTCCATTTGCAAACTCTATTTTGAAGCTACGGTGGCCAACGTAGGATAAAGTCAAAGAGATATTATGTTGTCGTCCGAGTCTGCAGAGAGTAGCAAGTCAAGCAATGAGGTTTTTTTAATATTATATTTTATATTAAATTGTATTTACTTAATTATTTAGTAAATCAACATGTTATTGCGATTGTTATTTTTAATTGATCATCGTGTTAGTGTTTTATTCACTGACCTTACCATAGCTTGTTTCTATGCTAGTTAGTACAAGATAAGAGCTAAGGATAAGAGCATCAAAGCAGCTACGTATGGGGAAATAGTTAACGTTATGATTTCCGAGGCATCACTCGGACAGCATTGTTTATACACGTTTTCAGAGACAGTAACAACCTGAATACGTACCAGAGGTAACTGGAAGAAGGAGAGGGAGAGGGAGAGAAAGTGGGCGGAGAGGCAGAGGTGTTGTAGGTGCAGTCAGGGAAGGGAGAGGCAGAGGAGGACCTACCCGGATCGATGGCCCAGAGGATGAAGAAAGAGAGTTAGCCATCCAAAGGAACCGGAGAGCTGTTGGTTTGTATTTATAAAGTTATTGTAATGTATTATATTCTGACCTGTCTGCACTTTATAACATCCAAGCACACAGTGATAATGGTAACACTTTATGGTAAGGGTGTATGAATTCATGCATGAATTAGACATTAATTCATGCATTAATATCTCATGAATCATCAGGAATCATCACAAGTTCAACGTTTTTCATTCATGTCTTCATGAATGAACAACACCTTAATTAAAACATTAACTAAGATGAGTACATCATCATGAATTATGATTTAATATGCATGATCATGATGTTTTCTTTGTTCACAAAACAAAGGTGTCTTTACTATCCATTGTGGATAAAGCTAAAGTTATGGTACCTGAATCATCATGAACTCATTCATAACAAAAAGGGTTAACACTTAAAAAAAGCATTAATTCATGCATGCAAGACTACTCTTCAAATGATTAGTTTCCAAGCATGTTCATGTCTTCTTCATTGCCTGCAGGTAAATGGACAGACCCCAACAGCAAATAGTGCACAAATTATGTTGACATTCAAATACAGAAGTCATCATTAACTAAGCATAATCTTTTGATGACTTCATCTTGTGTGTGGCCCCTCAACTAAAGTGATGACTTGGTCCTTTGAAACGCTGATAACCCCCTGGGGACCAAGGTGTATTTGGGGTCCTTGAGAGGTTCTGACATGCCCTGACATCTGTGTTTTTTTTCAGCTGCTTATAAACATATTAATGGCACATGTGAAATTACACTATATTTAGCAGAAACAGGGCAACCATGACATATGGGCAACATGTTTGTACATGTTTGCATTTTTGAGAGACTATTGTTTATGCGTGGTTATTGTAAAAACTAAAAATGAAAGTTTCTGAAATAAGGCCAGAAAACACATACTAAATATGCGTCCACAAGACTTTTGACTAATTGATGTTGTTGCCTAGGGTTTTTTCTTCACAATGATCTGAAAATCATCCCCCTAATCATTCACATAAAACTGTGAATTGGGTTATATTGTGAAAAAGATTTTTTTGTTTGCCAAGGCAATATGCGAATGGGCGTGAACAGGCCAGCCCTCATCATGTATAATTAGGTGATTCACACCTGAGAGAGACAAAGACATGCATAATAATGAGCCTTTCATTCAGGTGAGTCAGACAAGAAAAAAATGAAAGGACAACATATATATATATATATATATATATATATATATATATATATATATATATATATATAACAGAAGGTCAGATGCAAAAGCCTCTAAGTTCCATTTTAAATTCTTCTAGAATGATCATTTTTATCAAACTTTTATATTTAAGTTCAATAATTTCACTTAAATGACAATTAATAGGTAGTCTTTATTGCCATTATGTGAAATTACTGAACTTATAGCCTATATACAAGCTTGATAAAAATGATCATTCTAGAAAAAATTCAAATGGCACTTAGAGGCTTTTGCATCTGAACGCTTCAAATATATACATGTATGTATAAAATCAAAGTATAAATGAAAGTCAAAACCCATTTTTTGTCATACCTGGAAACAAATCCTGGTCAAATATTTTATGGGCCATGTAGAATTGGTTCAGAGTTAGAGTTTAAAACATCAAGATGTTTTAAACGCTAACCGAAAAGTGTGTTTAAATATGATTCGCGTGTGTGGCTAAGAAAATAATATGAGCAGAACTCTAACAGTCTCTAACTAAATGAACGTTCGTTCGTACGTCCGTCCACACGCCCGAATCATATTTAAACACACTTTTTGGTTATAGGTACAGACAGAGCCGTCTAAATACAGAGTTCAGACACTCTCATAGGCTGCCATAGGAACTTTGGAATGCGGAAGTAACGCCTGTCGTGGAGCCGCCAATAGTTCCAAACACTGATAGTTCCAGCATTGAACCCCATTCATTTTCAGCGCTTCCGACGTACGCTCGCTGGTAAGTTCATTAAATTACTGTATTTTTTATATTTGAACGCATTAGCCGTGCTCTCATGAATCTAGTCAGTAGTTGTAATTGATGTAGCCAACTTTAGTTAATGTTTATTGGAAGATAACAAATAATTGAAGCTAGCGAACGTGACCAACACTCCACTATAACGTTAGGTACCAGTCAGAAATGTGTAAATTCAATACTGAGGTCATAGTTAAATGTGATGTTGCACTAGATTGTATTCAGAGTTTTTTGATAAACCTATTTACATACATAAGGTGGTCAGAAAATTAGAAATATATCTGGATATAAAGCAACAGTACAGCAGCACCCCCACATAGGCCTAATTCTTCAATGCTAAAACGTGAAAAGGAATTTACACCTCAATAACAGTATAAAAAAAGACCCAGAACATCACAGAAAAGCAGAATGTATGGCTGAGCTTTATATGGTATCATAATGCAATGTATGGCTGAGCTTTATATGGTATCATCATAACCATATAAATATCATCATACCATGAAAATATAAAATTACATTTTCCTTAAGTTGATAAAATAATCATCCAGATTCTTCCATAACGTTGTTGTAAGAACAGCAATTTTAATAACAATAGTGGTTTGTATATAGATATTTTTGTTCTCATTTAATTTCAAATTATACAGGAGTAGAGTCAAAATAACAAATCATGATAAATGTTACTGTTAACCGTAGGTGTGTACTCTCAACCTCGTGAAAATGTATAGGAAACATAGGCTTTAAATGTGTATTTAATCTGTCCTTCAATGTATTGACTTCCGTTTCCTTACTTTACCACTACCAGTTCTCTCCAACAGCAACAGGCTTTTCTTCTAGACCCTGTCTCCTCTGGGGCCTATGACACGCTTTGCTTCTGGCAGGGGAATGCAGTCACACACAAATACAAGTAACGATAGCATTACTTGATTGCGTGGAGTTTAAATGCTTTTGTTATCATTGTATGGCTGCTAAGCATTTGACTGATTCTCGATTCACCAGCAGGTCTCTCCAGATCATCAGCTTCGGGGACAGAGTGTTATGGCTATTGTGAACACTTGTATTCCTTAACTGGATTTCTGCCATCTTGCTCTCCCTGGGAAGTCGAACAAGTTTCTTTGAAGA
Source organism: Cyprinella venusta (assembly GCA_038021265.1). NCBI lineage: Eukaryota > Metazoa > Chordata > Actinopteri > Cypriniformes > Leuciscidae > Cyprinella > Cyprinella venusta. The sequence goes on from CM075874.1 coordinate 10,626,176, forward strand.
CAAACATTCAAGGAAACTTACTTACCCTCACGCTATAGATATATAATTAAATGTTTTGTTGAATGTGATTGGTTGCCTTGTATACTTTTTACTGTTGACCAAACTTCTTTCTTGACTCAAACTGAGCAGCTTTAATTGATATTTGCTTGTTGTGCAGTTTTATGGGAATGTATTTCAACATAACATAAGGATGTTATTAATTATGACCATAGAAGCACAAGAAAAATATATACAGTGGCTAAATACTGGAAATATACCTTATGGGAGCAGTACCCCTTCCCTCCAAAATTCAAAACACACCATTTTTTTTTTTATTCAAATGGCTTTGACATAAAAGTTTCAAGAACAATGTGTATATACACTACCAATCAAAAGTTTTGGGTTGGTAAGATTTTTTATGTTTTTTAAAAGAAGTCTCTTCTGCTCACCAAAGTTGCATTTATTTGATTAAAAATACAAGAAAAAAAAACAGTAATATTGTCAAATATATATATATATATATATATATATATATATATATATATATATATATATATATATATATATATATATATATATTTGACAACATTACTGTTTTTTTTCTTAAGTAAAGACATTTATAATGTTACAAAAGACCCTTTTTCAAATAAACACTTCTTTTGAACTTTCTATTCATCAAATATCCTGAAATAAATTGTACACAACTGTTTTTAGCATTGATAATAATAATAATGAATGTTTTTTGGGGCATCAAATCCACATGTTAGAATGATTTCTGAAGGATCTTGTGACACTGAAGACTGGAGTAATGATGCTGAAAATTCAGCTTTGATCACAAGAATAAATGAGATTTTAAATTGTATTAAAATGGAAAATAGTTATTTTGAAATTGTCATTATATATATATATATATATATAAAACTTTATTTTTGGATGTGTATTTTTAATCAAATAAATACAGCTTTGGTGGGCAGACTTATTTTAAAAACATTAAAAATCTTGGCCTGTCCTACTGATCCAATACTTTGGTGTAGAGTATGCACACACACACACACACACACACACACACACACACACACACACACACTATATATATATATATATATATATATATATATATATATATATATATATATATATATATATATATATATATATATATATATATGTCTGTGTGTGTGTTTGTGTGTGTAGTGAATATGTATATATTTATATTTATATTTATTTCACTTAGTTACCATCTCTCCAGTGTGTGTAACTGGAAAGGTGGTTACTAAGTGAAATAAATATAAATTTGATCTAGCATTAACGTTATAGGATTAATTTTAATATGGCATCATACTTCAACATCCTTTCAAACCATTCATCAGAACACACAAATGCATAGTAGTAACCATAATTCATTTTATATATATATATATATATCAGTAGTAACCATAATTCATTTTAATTTCAACCGATAACACTGTTAACGTTAATGCCGTCTACCAATCATATTTACAGAAACGTGCTGAAAATGGTCGTTGCTATGCTGTGTTAATGTATTCCACGTTATGCGAGAGCCCCATTTCCCTCCAAAAAATAAACACAAAAACGTATTAATGCCGTTTCTGCTACTCCCCAGAAAAAAAATGCTATTATATGCAAGCCATTTAAGTGTCAACGAAAAAAATCAATGTTCATTATGCGTCAATATTTCCCGATAATTGCTGCAAATACCGTTTCTGCTGTCTGCCCCGATTTAAAATCATTGGCAACGCTGGCTTGTTTGGAACTATTGAGAGCTACACGAACCACGTGACCGCGTGGCGGCGAGATCAAAGAGTGTCGTAACTCTCATATTTAACGGCTCTGGGTACAGATAAATAATGTTATCTTACTAATGTAAGGATGTCACATGAGATTCTTGTTCCAATGAAAGCGAAAGTGAATGAACGCACTGCGCGCGCATCTGTGAATTCGTCTATTCTTTCCTATCAGACGCGCATTTGATATTTACACAGTCTTTGTAGACACTATTCAATAACGCGATTAGAACAAAGCACTTATAATAAATGACTTACTGCATCAGCTGAATCCGTGCTCCTCAAAATGAAAGTATAAGGTAACTTTTTTTCCAGGATCTCCTCACTGCGCATGCAAGACTAAAGAATAGGACGAGGTTATCCGTAATAAACTGTGTTTTTATCGATATGGGCATAAACTGTATGTTTTTATCCATGTGGGCGTTTTCATGGCTTGCCTCAACATTAGAATTTGAATAGCACGCGCTCCCAGTGGGCGCGGTCACATTAGCGCCTCATTTGCTGTAATGAGGTGAAAGGGAAAATCCTGACATCTCTTTCTTTTCATACAGATTACATTAACTGAGAGTAGTTGCTTTTTATATAAATGACTTAAATTAAAAGAAGAAAATCTCAGCTTCATAAAGAGAGATCTTTCGTGTGTCTGTGACAAGTATTTAATGAGTTACAGCTCTTTTTTCGGACGCGTTTCAGAAAGATTTTTGCGGAGACAGAGTGAGCTGAAAGCGCACCCTGTTTAATTTATTTATTTTACAAAAACACAAGGTTTTGATATTAATAAGAGTGTACATAAAAAAGAAGACCCTCTATAGTTTATAATCATGTATCGATTTTATTTATATGACCATCAATGACGGAGTATTTTAAGTCTATGTTGCAGCTGTGTGAAAAAAAACGATCAAAACGCGGGGGCGCGTTTTTGGTCCCCAGGGGGCAGCTATGGGGAAATAGTTAACGTTATGATTTCCGAGGCATCACTCGGACAGCATTGTTTATACATGTTTTCAAAAACAGTAACAACCTGAATACGTACCAGAGGTAACTGGAAGAAGGAGAGGGAGAGGGAGAGAAAGTGGGCGGAGAGGCAGAGGTGTTGTAGGTGCAGTCAGGGAAGGGAGAGGCAGAGGAGGACCTACCCGGATCGATGGCCCAGAGGATGAAGAAAGAGAGTTAGCCATCCAAAGGAACCGGAGAGCTGTTGGTTTGTATTTATAAAGTTATTGTAATGTATTATATTCTGACCTGTCTGCACTTTATAACATCCAAGCACACAGTGATAACAGTAACACTTTATGGTAAGGGTACATGAATTATCATGAATTCATGTATGAATTCATGCATGAATTAGACATTAATTCATGCATTAATATCTCATGAATCATCAGGATTCATCACAAGTTCAACGTTTTTCATTCATGTCTTCATGAATGAACAACACCTTAATTAAAACATTAACTAAGATGAGTACATCATCATGAATTATGATTTAATATGCATGATCATGATGTTTTCTTTGTTCACAAAACAAAGGTGTCTTTACTATCCATTGTGGATAAAGCTAAAGTTATGGTACCTGAATCATCATGAACTCATTCATAACAAAAAGGGTTAACACTTAAAAAAAGCATTAATTCATGCATGCAAGACTACTCTTCAAATGATTAGTTTCCAAGCATGTTCATGTCTTCTTCATTGCCTGCAGGTAAATGGACAGACCCCAACAGCAAATAGTGCACAAATTATGTTGACATTCAAATACAGAAGTCATCATTAACTAAGCATAATCTTTTGATGACTTCATCTTGTGTGTGGCCCCTCAACTAAAGTGATGACTTAGTCCTTTGAAACGCTGATAAACAATGTGTTTTCATTGTGATCTGAGTTATCCAGCATGTTCATGTCTTCATAATAGCCTGCAGGTAAATGGACAGACCCCAAAATAGACCAATCACAGCTCATAGCACATACATTCTGTTGGCATTCAAATACACTAGTCATTATTAACTAAGCATTATCTTTAAATGACTTCATCATGTGTGTGGCCCCTCAACTAAAGTGATGACTTGGTCCTTTGAAACACTGATGAACAATGTGCTATTAATGGTGACATAACTGAGAATTGACATGAATATGAACAAGGAAGTTAAAGCCTTTGCAAACAATGGACTGAGGACACAAATGGAGTTTGATCTGAACTTTACTGCTTTATTCAGGAACAGTGTAAACCAGACTTCAGTACATACACCATGAACTTTATTTTAAGTGCCTGTATATCTCTTTACAAAACCATGAAGCTGTTTTTCAAAAAAAAGAAAAAGAAAAAAAAAGGTTTTAGGGTAAGGAGTCACCTTTTAATGTGACTCCTTTATTATTGGCTCCTTTATTATTGGCAATTATTGGCTAACAGGGAAACTGGTCCCGAATGTCCTTAAATAAACGACCAAGTAACCCTTTCTTTTGCTTGTTTCCAAGCCAGTAGGTCCATTCTATTACTGCAAGATGCTCTTTCAAAAGCTTGGCAGTTCAGTTTCCCCTTCGCCAATCGCCAAATTGTCGATTTGTATGTTAACCATGCCCTCTCCAAGTGCTGAGTGTGAGCTCCACTTACAGGATCAACAAACCACCTTGAATGATTCACGGTGAAATGCCTGTAGCCCAAATTGGTGAGAACACCCCTATATGCTCTCCACTCGTCACTAAGAATTAATGTCCCAGGCTGCACATGCTTCACCAATAATGCCTAGTTCACACTACACAACTTTAAACGTCGGCAGATCGGTGTGCTGTTCAGACTACATGACTTGCTCTGGAGTCTTGAAGTCATTGTGCTGTTCACACTACACGACACTACGTGATGATCTGCAACAGGAGGTTACACACTACATGAGCTGACAACAACTCTGTCACTCAATGACTCTCTCCGGTCCCCAAACCATGTTTTGTCACGAAAACACACGCGAGAGATTGATGGGAACTATCGCGAAACAGGTGTTAATTACGTCTATTTGAACATGGACAGCGGGACAAAATTGGCGGTGCAAGTTGTTTGCGCGATGGTGTGTTCAGAACCAAGGAAAAAAAAGGCGAAAAAAAGAATATGGGTCAAAGGCTGGATAAGCGCACGCAGGCAACAGGGATTGTCCGTGCTGCAGAGAGAGTTGGAGGTGAGTAAAACATGTATTGAACCAGCTGCCTGCTCTTGTGATTTGGCAAGTGTTTACAAAAACAAAGGGTTGCGTGTTGTGATAAGCTGATTTATTTCTTTGTCTTTTAAATAGATGAATGATAAAAGTGGGTTTAGGGAGATGCTGCGAATGACCGCAGACGAGTTTGACTTCTTGCTGGGGAAAGTCGAACACCTCATTAAAAAAAAGGACACCAAAATGAGACTCGCTATACCGCCTAGAGAGCATCTGTCTTTGACACTGCGGTTCTTAGCAACAGGTTGGTGTGACTGCTTATCAAAGTTATATTAAAAACCGATGTAGTTATTGTTAATGCTATTCTGCCCTATAAAGACAAAGCGCAGTAACTACACATGTGGTCAAAAATGAGTTAAGACTTGTAATGGGCTTTATGACGTGTTCTGTCTTGTGAAAAAATATCTGGGTTAAATTATGTTACATTTCGGAGATGCATTATCACATAATCTACCCATAACATGTTTGACTGGCTGGTATAAAAACTGTAAAGGCCTTTTTCTCCGTTTCTTTGTTTGCGTAGTTACTGCACTCTTTTTGTTTCATGCAGGAGAAACATTCAAGTCCCTCAGGTTCCAGTACAGGGTTGGTACCAGCACCATGATCTCGCAGATAGTTGTGGAGACCTGTGCCGCCCTGTACCAGGTTATGAAGGAAGACTTCCTGAAGGTAGGCTGTTACGTCAAGCTTTGATATGTTAACATCCAGAAGATACATTCTGGATACTTACAATACACAGTACAATTACCTTGAAAATATTATTTTACTACAAATTATGACCAGAAACTATGTCATATAGGCCGGGAGCCAGGTCCACTCCTCAGGATGTTTTTTGCTACCTTTTTTTCCACTATTATTTCCTATTATCTTATACCTTGGGCCATCACAAGTTAATAATGACCACCCCCAACTCGGCCCCGTTTGGCCTCAGGGGCCAAAAAACACCTTTTTGGGGAAAATCTTTTGGCGGAATTATGTAATTGTGAATATTAAGGTACTGCAGCTACATGAATGGTCATATAACCCTAAAATTTTGCATAGTGTATCCTGACACATAGGGGAAACTAGCAGAAAAAGATTCTGGGGATTGCTGCCTTTTTACTGTCAAATATCACCCTCAACACACCCCAAGAGACAAAAAAATGTCTATCCGCCTGACATATTGTCATCAAAGATGATCATTTTCAAGCATTTTATTCTACATATAACTGCCACAAATGTTCATTAAAAACTTCCCAGGTTTATAAGCTTCGATTTAAGTCCAAGATGACATTTCTATCTAGAGGATTACAGTTGGTATAACCAAAGTTCTCCACTGTACCTCAAATCGGAGAAAACGGAACTTTCAAGCATTACCATTCCATATGGGATTTTTGAATACTCACAATATATCTAAAAAGAGTTGAGACTTGACTTATCTACTTCTACACTAGGCGGTGGGCCAAGTCCGTCTATCTCGTTTAGTTTTTGATTTGATAGTTACCCAGCAGCTGTGTGGCTCATTTTTTTATTTGTCTGTATGAATAATTCACAAACAGATTACCGATTGTTTCCAACGCCAATTGTTGCACACATTAAAGTATAAAAATAGATTTAATTTCACTAGCGAATCGCAAATGTTGGCCGGAGTGAGATCCAATCAACGCTTGTGTTGTTACCTTGTCGAATTGATTCGGCCAATCACGTTATTCGTTTAACCGGCGTCATGTGACTCGCGTCGGTCTATGGTGTGAAGCCAAAGTCCATCTACAACCCAACCGGATTGTAACCGGTGTGTCTCGGCAAGACAACGTCAAGGTAAGATTTTTTTTCTAATGATTATACACCCCTATATCTTAATGCTTTTTATATAAGTTGTATTTAAGAGTGCAAGCTATACTTCATCGTGAATATATGCATTGTCGTCGAATCGATGAGAACAGCCACGAAAGAATGTTGGTAGTGGACAAGTAAAGCTAGGACTAACGATATGTTGCTTAGGCTAATCCAAATAATCATTCGGTAAGTTACATACACAATGAACTAAGCAAAGAGTATTCAAAAACGGGATAATTACGGGAAAATATTTAAGCGGGAAGACACCAGGAAATTATTTGACAGGTATGTCCAGGTTGGTTTGGTTACAGCAAGCTACCTAGGCTACAAGTAAGCTAGACTAACGTTATATCAGAAAAAGAGTGCAAAGCAAAACAAAGGAATGATTTCAAATCAACTTTATAGTGGTAGTCATGGAGTTATATAAGCCATTCATGGTTGATTCTCACAGTTTATACAATGACACAATTCTGTGCATGGTAGCTTATGCTTTTTGCAAGTGCAGTTCCCTCCCACACATTTAAGGGTTTTGCATTGGCAGTGCACCAGCTCTAAGACACTCTGTGGTGCTGGGGGCAGTGTCATCCAGTGCACTGCCAGGTATTCTCCCTCCATCCTCCATCCATGCTGTACCGGTGGGGGTATGTCAGGTTGTTTTTGGAGACTTCTCCTGTAGAGTGAAACACATGAAAACATTACTTTGGCCTATTAACCTACTGTATCAGTTTTATGTTTCTATTTTGTTTATTATCTTTATGTTTCTAATTTAGTTATCTTTAGAGTGATAGATTAGCTGTAAACCATTTTCTCTTTGTCTGTTTCTGTTTCTTGGTCATGTACCTGTATATTGCAGCCTGGTAGTTGGCACGCTGAATGTGCTGCTGAAGGGAGTCTTGATTTGGAGGAAGGCTCCTTTCAAGACATTTCCCAGACTTGAACATGTGCCACATTGCCTGGTTGACACTTTTGACATCTTTGACGTCATATAGCTCGCATGTGAAGGCCTCCACTGCTTCACAGAGGTCTGTCAAAACCCATTTTTTGTCATACCTGGAAACAAATCCTGGTCAAATATTTTATGGGCCATGTAGAATTGGTTCAGAGTTAGAGTTTAAAACATCAAGATGTTTTAAACGCTAACCGAAAAGTGTGTTTAAATATGATTCGCGTGTGTGGCTAAGAAAATAATATGAGCAGAACTCTAACAGTCTCTAACTAAATTAACGTTCGTTCGTACGTCCGTCCACACGCCCGAATCATATTTAAACACACTTTTTGGTTATAGGTACAGATAAATAATGTTATCTTACTAATGTAAGGATGTCACATGAGATTCTTGTTCCAATGAAAGCGAAAGTGAATGAACGCACTGCGCGCGCATCTGTGAATTCGTCTATTCTTTCCTATCAGACGCGCATTTGATATTTACACAGTCTTTGTAGACACTATTCAATAACGCGATTAGAACAAAGCACTTATAATAAATGACTTACTGCATCAGCTGAATCCGTGCTCCTCAAAATGAAAGTATAAGGTAACTTTTTTTCCAGGATCTCCTCACTGCGCATGCAAGACTAAAGAATAGGACGAGGTTATCCGTAATAAACTGTGTTTTTATCGATATGGGCATAAACTGTATGTTTTTATCCATGTGGGCGTTTTCATGGCTTGCCTCAACATTAGAATTTGAATAGCACGCGCTCCCAGTGGGCGCGGTCACATTAGCGCCTCATTTGCTGTAATGAGGTGAAAGGGAAAATCCTGACATCTCTTTCTTTTCATACAGATTACATTAACTGAGAGTAGTTGCTTTTTATATAAATGACTTAAATTAAAAGAAGAAAATCTCAGCTTCATAAAGAGAGATCTTTCGTGTGTCTGTGACAAGTATTTAATGAGTTACAGCTCTTTTTTCGGACGCGTTTCAGAAAGATTTTTGCGGAGACAGAGTGAGCTGAAAGCGCACCCTGTTTAATTTATTTATTTTACAAAAACACAAGGTTTTGATATTAATAAGAGTGTACATAAAAAAGAAGACCCTCTATAGTTTATAATCATGTATCGATTTTATTTATATGACCATCAATGACGGAGTATTTTAAGTCTATGTTGCAGCTGTGTGAAAAAAAAACGATCAAAACGCGGGGGCGCGTTTTTGGTCCCCAGGGGGCAGCTATGGGGAAATAGTTAACGTTATGATTTCCGAGGCATCACTCGGACAGCATTGTTTATACATGTTTTCAGAGACAGTAACAACCTGAATACGTACCAGAGGTAACTGGAAGAAGGAGAGGGAGAGGGAGAGAAAGTGGGCGGAGAGGCAGAGGTGTTGTAGGTGCAGTCAGGGAAGGGAGAGGCAGAGGAGGACCTACCCGGATCGATGGCCCAGAGGATGAAGAAAGAGAGTTAGCCATCCAAAGGAACCGGAGAGCTGTTGGTTTGTATTTATAAAGTTATTGTAATGTATTATATTCTGACCTGTCTGCACTTTATAACATCCAAGCACACAGTGATAACAGTAACACTTTATGGTAAGGGTACATGAATTATCATGAATTCATGTATGAATTCATGCATGAATTAGACATTAATTCATGCATTAATATCTCATGAATCATCAGGATTCATCACAAGTTCAACGTTTTTCATTCATGTCTTCATGAATGAACAACACCTTAATTAAAACATTAACTAAGATGAGTACATCATCATGAATTATGATTTAATATGCATGATCATGATGTTTTCTTTGTTCACAAAACAAAGGTGTCTTTACTATCCATTGTGGATAAAGCTAAAGTTATGGTACCTGAATCATCATGAACTCATTCATAACAAAAAGGGTTAACACTTAAAAAAAGCATTAATTCATGCATGCAAGACTACTCTTCAAATGATTAGTTTCCAAGCATGTTCATGTCTTCTTCATTGCCTGCAGGTAAATGGACAGACCCCAACAGCAAATAGTGCACAAATTATGTTGACATTCAAATACAGAAGTCATCATTAACTAAGCATAATCTTTTGATGACTTCATCTTGTGTGTGGCCCCTCAACTAAAGTGATGACTTGGTCCTTTGAAACGCTGATAAACAATGTGTTTTCATTGTGATCTGAGTTATCCAGCATGTTCATGTCTTCATAATAGCCTGCAGGTAAATGGACAGACCCCAAAATAGACCAATCACAGCTCATAGCACATACATTCTGTTGGCATTCAAATACACTAGTCATTATTAACTAAGCATTATCTTTAAATGACTTCATCATGTGTGTGGCCCCTCAACTAAAGTGATGACTTGGTCCTTTGAAACACTGATGAACAATGTGCTATTAATGGTGACATAACTGAGAATTGACATGAATATGAACAAGGAAGTTAAAGCCTTTGCAAACAATGGACTGAGGACACAAATGGAGTTTGATCTGAACTTTACTGCTTTATTCAGGAACAGTGTAAACCAGACTTCAGTACATACACCATGAACTTTATTTTAAGTGCCTGTATATCTCTTTACAAAACCATGAAGCTGTTTTTCAAAAAAAAGAAAAAGAAAAAAAAAGGTTTTAGGGTAAGGAGTCACCTTTTAATGTGACTCCTTTATTATTGGCTCCTTTATTATTGGCAATTATTGGCTAACAGGGAAACTGGTCCCGAATGTCCTTAAATAAACGACCAAGTAACCCTTTCTTTTGCTTGTTTCCAAGCCAGTAGGTCCATTCTATTACTGCAAGATGCTCTTTCAAAAGCTTGGCAGTTCAGTTTCCCCTTCGCCAATCGCCAAATTGTCGATTTGTATGTTAACCATGCCCTCTCCAAGTGCTGAGTGTGAGCTCCACTTACAGGATCAACAAACCACCTTGAATGATTCACGGTGAAATGCCTGTAGCCCAAATTGGTGAGAACACCCCTATATGCTCTCCTCTCGTCACTAAGAATTAATGTCCCAGGCTGCACATGCTTCACCAATAATGCCTAGTTCACACTACACAACTTTAAACGTCGGCAGATCGGTGTGCTGTTCAGACTACATGACTTGCTCTGGAGTCTTGAAGTCATTGTGCTGTTCACACTACACGACACTACGTGATGATCTGCAACAGGAGGTTACACACTACATGAGCTGACAACAACTCTGTCACTCAATGACTCTCTCCGGTCCCCAAACCATGTTTTGTCACGAAAACACACGCGAGAGATTGATGGGAACTATCGCGAAACAGGTGTTAATTACGTCTATTTGAACATGGACAGCGGGACAAAATTGGCGGTGCAAGTTGTTTGCGCGATGGTGTGTTCAGAACCAAGGAAAAAAAAGGCGAAAAAAAGAATACGGGTCAAAGGCTGGATAAGCGCACGCAGGCAACAGGGATTGTCCGTGCTGCAGAGAGAGTTGGAGGTGAGTAAAACATGTATTGAACCAGCTGCCTGCTCTTGTGATTTGGCAAGTGTTTACAAAAACAAAGGGTTGCGTGTTGTGATAAGCTGATTTATTTCTTTATTTGTCTTTTAAATAGATGAATGATAAAAGTGGGTTTAGGGAGATGCTGCGAATGACCGCAGACGAGTTTGACTTCTTGCTGGGGAAAGTCGAACACCTCATTAAAAAAAAGGACACCAAAATGAGACTCGCTATACCGCCTAGAGAGCATCTGTCTTTGACACTGCGGTTCTTAGCAACAGGTTGGTGTGACTGCTTATCAAAGTTATATTAAAAACCGATGTAGTTATTGTTAATGCTATTCTGCCCTATAAAGACAAAGCGCAGTAACTACACATGTGGTCAAAAATGAGTTAAGACTTGTAATGGGCTTTATGACGTGTTCTGTCTTGTGAAAAAATATCTGGGTTAAATTATGTTACATTTCGGAGATGCATTATCACATAATCTACCCATAACATGTTTGACTGGCTGGTATAAAAACTGTAAAGGCCTTTTTCTCCGTTTCTTTGTTTGCGTAGTTACTGCACTCTTTTTGTTTCATGCAGGAGAAACATTCAAGTCCCTCAGGTTCCAGTACAGGGTTGGTACCAGCACCATGATCTCGCAGATAGTTGTGGAGACCTGTGCCGCCCTGTACCAGGTTATGAAGGAAGACTTCCTGAAGGTAGGCTGTTACGTCAAGCTTTGATATGTTAACATCCAGAAGATACATTCTGGATACTTACAATACACAGTACAATTACCTTGAAAATATTATTTTACTACAAATTATGACCAGAAACTATGTCATATAGGCCGGGAGCCAGGTCCACTCCTCAGGATGTTTTTTGCTACCTTTTTTTCCACTATTATTTCCTATTATCTTATACCTTGGGCCATCACAAGTTGATAATGACCACCCCCAACTCGGCCCCGTTTGGCCTCAGGGGCCAAAAAACACCTTTTTGGGGAAAATCTTTTGGCGGAATTATGTAATTGTGAATATTAAGGTACTGCAGCTACATGAATGGTCATATAACCCTAAAATTTTGCATAGTGTATCCTGACACATAGGGGAAACTAGCAGAAAAAGATTCTGGGGATTGCTGCCTTTTTACTGTCAAATATCACCCTCAACACACCCCAAGAGACAAAAAAATGTCTATCCGCCTGACATATTGTCATCAAAGATGATCATTTTCAAGCATTTTATTCTACATATAACTGCCACAAATGTTCATTAAAAACTTCCCAGGTTTATAAGCTTCGATTTAAGTCCAAGATGACATTTCTATCTAGAGGATTACAGTTGGTATAACCAAAGTTCTCCACTGTACCTCAAATCGGAGAAAACGGAACTTTCAAGCATTACCATTCCATATGGGATTTTTGAATACTCACAATATATCTAAAAAGAGTTGAGACTTGACTTATCTACTTCTACACTAGGCGGTGGGCCAAGTCCGTCTATCTCGTTTAGTTTTTGATTTGATAGTTACCCAGCAGCTGTGTGGCTCATTTTTTTTATTTGTCTGTATGAATAATTCACAAACAGATTACCGATTGTTTCCAACGCCAATTGTTGCACACATTAAAGTATAAAAATAGATTTAATTTCACTAGCGAATCGCAAATGTTGGCCGGAGTGAGATCCAATCAACGCTTGTGTTGTTACCTTGTCGAATTGATTCGGCCAATCACGTTATTCGTTTAACCGGCGTCATGTGACTCGCGTCGGTCTATGGTATGAAGCCAAAGTCCATCTACAACCCAACCGGATTGTAACCGGTGTGTCTCGGCAAGACAACGTCAAGGTAAGATTTTTTTTCTAATGATTATACACCCCTATATCTTAATGCTTTTTATATAAGTTGTATTTAAGAGTGCAAGCTATACTTCATCGTGAATATATGCATTGTCGTCGAATCGATGAGAACAGCCACGAAAGAATGTTGGTAGTGGACAAGTAAAGCTAGGACTAACGGTATGTTACTTAGGCTAATCCAAATAATCATTCGGTAAGTTACATACACAATGAACTAAGCAAAGAGTATTCAAAAACGGGATAATTACGGGAAAATATTTAAGCGGGAAGACACCAGGAAATTATTTGACAGGTATGTCCAGGTTGGTTTGGTTACAGCAAGCTACCTAGGCTACAAGTAAGCTAGACTAACGTTATATCAGAAAAAGAGTGCAAAGCAAAACAAAGGAATGATTTCAAATCAACTTTATAGTGGTAGTCATGGAGTTATATAAGCCATTCATGGTTGATTCTCACAGTTTATACAATGACACAATTCTGTGCATGGTAGCTTATGCTTTTTGCAAGTGCAGTTCCCTCCCACACATTTAAGGGTTTTGCATTGGCAGTGCACCAGCTCTAAGACACTCTGTGGTGCTGGGGGCAGTGTCATCCAGTGCACTGCCAGGTATTCTCCCTCCATCCTCCATCCATGCTGTACCGGTGGGGGTATGTCAGGTTGTTTTTGGAGACTTCTCCTGTAGAGTGAAACACATGAAAACATTACTTTGGCCTATTAACCTACTGTATCAGTTTTATGTTTCTATTTTGTTTATTATCTTTATGTTTCTAATTAAGTTATCTTTAGAGTGATAGATTAGCTGTAAACCATTTTCTCTTTGTCTGTTTCTGTTTCTTGGTCATGTACCTGTATATTGCAGCCTGGTAGTTGGCACGCTGAATGTGCTGCTGAAGGGAGTCTTGATTTGGAGGAAGGCTCCTTTCAAGACATTTCCCAGACTTGAACATGTGCCACATTGCCTGGTTGACACTTTTGACATCTTTGACGTCATATAGCTCGCATGTGAAGCCCTCCACTGCTTCACAGAGGTCTGGGGTCACAGTGAAAGTTCTGCCTATTCTCTGAAATGTGTTGCAGTGCTCTTGATTGGATAGAAGTGCCTTTACTGCCTTCACCTTTCCTATGCCATACAGGGAGCTGACAGTGTCACAACCAGTGAAACAATGAAGACCAATCAGCGCATCGCAGACTATCGCTCCCAGCTGGTCATGGATCTTCTGGACTTCGACTGTGCGAGAATTTCCTCCTTTCCCTGTCTGAAAATACAGGTGAGCTCCGATGTCTTTGTAGAAAGCGAGGGCCAGTACAAACACATCAGTATCAGGACTTCTGATAATAATATGCCTGCTATAATCAGCAGCATGAGCACAGTGTAGCAGTATTCTGGTGTCCGCTTCTTCCTGTGTCGTTAACAGCGCTGGCATTGGCAAGGCTTCCAAATCAGTTGTATCCGGGGTTTTTTTTTAGAGCATGGCACTCTCCTCCATGTGCAATGATCACAGTCAGGTCCTCAATCATGTGCCCTCCAGATGTATACCATCTATCAAAGAAAAATTGTAGGAGATTTTCCTTATTTTCCCCACATGCCAAGAACTTTGCCCCATTGCTTGGGTGTCCTTTGGTCTTCAGAATATATTTTGGTAATTTGACGACCCTTCATTGCACGTCGGTCTCTTTCTGCATTCTTGATGCTCATGGCTTTGTGTCTGGTACAAAATGGATTACTTTGGACTTGCTAGCTTTGGCCACATTGACAATCAGCCTGAGACCACTGTCAGCAAACATCCCGAAAGTTGGTTGGGGTTGCATCGCTTGTACAAGTGCCATAGCATCCCACACCCACGTAGAGCCATCAGGAACATTGTCCACTGTTGCTGGTGGGTTTAAAACAGCTTCCAGGAAATGCAACAGCTTTGCTTTGTCTGTTTTCATCAGAGAGCCATCAAAATGAGCTAGTGCGGCAGGTAAGGGCCCTAAACTATGTACAAGCATCTCACTCATGTCAATATTTCTTGAGGTCCCAGCTACAATTAATCTGGCAAAAAGATCACAGCCTGCTTTTAGGGATATCTCTCTACCTTTTGCTTTTGTTACTGTTGTAGTTGCTGTGTCTTTGAAGGTCTTGAGCTTCATTTTTTTTATGGGCTGATGAATGCATACCTCATTGCTTTGAAGCCTCTTTTCACATAATTCTAAGAAGGCTTTCTCTCCTCTCTCTTTTGCTTCATTCAAATCATTAAAAATTGACTCTGATGCAACATGTCCGGATGTTATATGGTAAAGGACCTCTCGATCAATGGAAGGATCAAATGGATTTATCATGTTCTGAATGGTGGACATGATGTTTTTTACATCCCTCTCATCACGTTCTCTGCGCGTGTCATCAAGCTCAGCTCGTTGTTTTGTTGTGGGGCTGTGCCCGGCCATGTCTTTGCACTCCATACTGATAGCTGCACGTTCATGATGTGTGAGTGTCCATCTATGAACTGCACCTTTGTTAAGTGAAAACCCAGTCAGTCCACCTTTAGTTTTGGAGTCACGGTTTGCTGTTTGTTCGATGACTTGATCGCATGCTGTGTAAGCAAAGCCATATGTTTGCTGTCTTTGGGTGACAAAATCCCCTGATTGGAGCTGGTGGTTGATATTTGGATGAGTGAACCCTAAACTGACCATTTCCATCCAGTACGTTGACAGGTAGCGGGCATAGTTGATCCTGTCATAACAGAAGAACCATGGCATAATGGAACGCACACTTGATAGGTGAAGACTCCAGTTTGCCTCTCGTGTTCCTCTGATGAAGAGGAGAAGATCTTCTACCATTTCAATGTATGTGCCCCAAAAGTGGAATGTCTTGTTGGTTGTGTTGTCTTTAATGAAATCTTCATACCCTTTCATTACTTTCTGAAAGTTCTCAGACATTACCAGATCATCAAATTCTTCACCTGGGAAAGCAGTCTGGAGATCAACAGCAGTCTTGACTACAGCTTCACGTCCATCTTCTGGAAGAATGTCCAGGTATGCCTGCCAGCGAAGTCTCTGTAGAGCTTCACACATTAACTTGTGTACACGCATGCTTCGATTGTATTGATGTCCAGATATGACTCCCTCCACAGATCCTGCAGCAACAACTTCAGCTTCTATTATGACATCCTGAAATCCTGCATCTCCAAATCGCTTTCCAATACAGGCCAGGTACGCCATGGCTGTGTGAAATTCCCCCATTCGAAGGACGAGACGTTCCTGAAATGTTTTGTTTGACCAACGAATCTCTTGGGCTTTCGAGTATATGGCCTGATCCATTACTAACACAATTTCACTCAGCTTTAGTTTGTCTGCTATAGCTATGGAACGTGTAAGGATAGTGTGCACCGTGTTTAAGTCGGTTGGACTGGCATCAATGACAGGCAGGTAACCGATGTTTGATTGTGGTGGAATTGTGCCTCTTTGCAGCAGTGTATTGT
Source organism: Cyprinella venusta (assembly GCA_038021265.1). Classification (NCBI taxonomy): domain Eukaryota; kingdom Metazoa; phylum Chordata; class Actinopteri; order Cypriniformes; family Leuciscidae; genus Cyprinella; species Cyprinella venusta. Next base: position 10,642,686 of record CM075874.1, read on the forward strand.
AGCCAGTCCATCCAGGGAGAACACTTCTTTGGACTTCTTGGGTCTTCATGAAGAAGTAAGCACTGTCCATTGTCCTTGCCATTGCCTGCACAGGAATGTAGATCTCACATCCAACTTCAATTCTAGAACTAAAACATTCTGGACCAGCTCTTTTTCCTCTTGTAAAGATGTCAATTTGTATAGGAGGAGTTTTAAGGGACCTTTTCCTGCTTTTCTGCAGCGATACAAATTCTGAGGTAGGTACATCACTGGAGGTGGGCTTATGAATTATGATGCCATTGGTGTTATGCGTTGTGCCCTTTCCTGACAGAGTTTCCTCACCAAAGTCATTGTTGTCCCAAACAAGGGTTGCAGAGATTCCAGAGACAATGCTTGGTGGGATGTATGTATCACCTCTTTCAAGCTGCAGCTCTGCGAGAGCAGTGTCATGTTCAAGCACTTGGGAGTGTGAGCTACAGTGCCCAAGACCATTCAAAATCCCAATTACCTGTGCTGAGCCAGTCATATTCTCAAATAATGGCTACCCAGCGATCTTCTAATATTATTTTGCTTTAAATATCCATCCCTACTATAATACAGTTTAAATTATGTCTGCCATGTTAATGACTGCTCCCCTACACTTCTCCATTGCAGTTTGCCAAAATGTATGTTTCTGAGACAATGAATCACTAGTTTGCTCTATTTGACATGATGCATAATAGTTTTTGTGCACATGCTCAAAAGCAATCCCTCAAAATGAAACTAATGCATCAAAATGAAATAATAGGATAACTCCTACTAGGTAACATTTAGGAATAGCCCAGAGTCCAGGCCATAAGCCAAATTGGGGCAGAACCTTAATCCTGATTGGCTGTGTGACGTTGTGGGAATAGGGGGCGTTTCTGGCGCTGTCACCGCTTCCTCAAATTTCATTGGAATTCCACCTGAACAAAGCTTTCACACTACTGGCTGGACATTGTTGTATTTATTTTATATAGTAATTGTACATTTGATACAAACCTTCGCTGTTGTCAGCTGCCTTTTCTATCTTCTTTTGTGCTCTTCTTATGTGTTCTTTGTTGGTGTAGAGCATGTAGCATTCTCTGTGAAATCCGACATTAGCCGGCACATCTAGGGCATCTTCAGAATTTAAGTTAAATGCCAACACGGCCTTTCCTGCTAATTTACTCTCTGTGGTTTGCAGGTTCACCCATAAATGTGTACATTGAACAAACTTTGCCCAACTTGTCTGGGAAAAGGGGGTTACAGGGCTTTTCACATTTGAGGCTAAATGGATAAAACACTTCATTTTTACCTCGGTAGTTAATGAAATTAATGCCTAAACTGTATAATCTGTGTTCATTATTTACATTGGTTGTCAAGGAAACAGGAGGCTTTCCTAACGTAATGATAGTACTCCTGCTTATTTGCCGGTTTAAAAAAGTATGATTTTGTAAGGACATTTTGAGTCAAATGTGCAAACAACAAAGATGGAAACAATGTCTGTAGTACTTATACGATTTTATTACATGACCTGAGCAAAAAAACCCGTACACAGCTGTGAGGTAAGTATTAAATTCGTAATTTCGAGGTCCGGCCCACCGCCTACACTAAATGAAGTGACTTGCATGAAAATTGAGTAATGTTATGGTCCACCCCTAGGTGGACTGGGGTCAGGGTGCAACATAGGGTACATTCACAACAAAATCAATTAACCACTCTCCAAAGTTAAATGGATGTAATTCAAGAATGCTTTGGAATATAGACTTATAGTTGGTCTTGTTTTAGAGAAGACATTTGCCAGATTATTGTAGAAGTGTAGAAATTATGAAAGTAAAACATAAAAAAGTTATTTAAGTCTGAGTTTATGAACATGTGCAATGTGAAAATATAATTATTAATATTATATATACATATATATATATATATATATATATATATATATGAATATGAAAGCCAAAAATCTGAACAAGTTGTGTTACACATTTTAGGTTGATATCTCAAAAAATGAGCATTCAGTAAGACTTTATTTGGGCGCAGTACCAAACTTTTTCACTAGGTGAACACCAGACTCCATTACTGCCCATATAAGGGCCCCTCTATTTTAATACATGTTTTGAGTGATCTGACCCATGTGTTTCCATAATTTTCATGATTTATGAAGTAGACATCCTATTCAGATGTAGTATGGGTTGTCTGGCAGTATTTGATTTGAATTCAACCTCTAATAAATGCATACAAAGAGTTGTGGATTATAGCTCGCAGCCGCATCACAAATCTATAATATTTTTTTTTCTCATAAAATCAAATTGGTGTTATCTTTTGAACTCTTGGCATAAATCAAACTGATGTTTCTTTCAATCTTTCATGATTTTTCATGTTTATTGCTATTTCAAAATAAAGGCCTAAACAATCCTATATTATTGTTGCAAATTGATAAATTACTGCTCCTCCTTAAACAGTCACCAAATAAGAAAACTAGAGATTGCAAGCTTTCAAATTAGATATACAGTGTCAATATTACTTTTGGTTTTTTACAAAGATATTATTGTTTAAAATATATAATGGCAAACGTCTCACCTGTGGGACGGTGACAGTTAGGAGATAAAACATTGGTAACCAGGTTACACACATAAAACATTGGTAACCACTGGTTACACACATAAACAAACTAACCAACCAACACAAACCAACCATAACCCTTCTTGTGACATCCTGAAGTTATTCAGCAAAGACAATTTCAGGTAAGTTAATCTATTTTTCTGGTTATAGAAAGATATTGATTCTATTGGGAGATGGGTGTCCTATATTTTTCTACATGTAAGGCTAGCTAGATAACATTAGCTAGTTAACTTGTCAGATTGTTAGCTAGCATAGCCAGTCAAATATAGCTAGATAGTGTCACGGTAACTTTACTAAAAGTGAAGTGGGAGGACTCAAATGCAGGGAAAAAGGGATTTATTAACAAAAGAAACAAAACACACAAAGCAAAAACCCACGAGGGGGAAAACAACCTCAATAAACATCAAACTATACTAGAACTAAGATACAAAACACTGACCATCAGCGACTAGGAACAGGGGTGACATAAACAACGATCCGACAAAGACAGCAAACAAGAGGAGACTTAAATAGGATACAAATCAAGAGGGAACAGGTGGGAGAACTCAACACTAATCAGGTAACGAGGTGGGAGGATCAAACAATGACAGAAGCACATGGCACAACATAACAAAACACCCATGTGCTACCAGACAGGACAGACACGTGACACTACCCCCCCTCAACGGAGCGGCTTCCAGACGCTCCAAGACTGGACGGGAGGGACAGACCAGGGCGGGGCGGGAACAATCAACCAGGGTGGAGCGGGAGGGTTTGACCAGGGTGGGACGGGAGGGACAGACCACTTAGTCCTGGATGACCCGGGGGAAATACATAGTCCATCGGGCGGCCAGGGCGGCGAAGACCTTTCTGGTGGCCAGGGCGGCAAAGAGCCCTCGGGCGGCCAGGGCGGCGAAGAGCCCTCGGGCGGCCAGGGCGGCGAAGAGCCCTCGGGCGGCCAGGGCGGCGAAGAGCCCTCGGGCGGCCAGGGCGGAGCAGACCCCTCGGGCGTCCAGAGCGGAGCAGACCCCTCGGGCGGCCAAGGCGGTGCAGACCTTTCGGGTGGCCAGGGCGGTAAAGACCCCTTGGGCAGCCAGGGTGGAGCAGATCTTTCAGGTGGCCAGGGCGGTGAAGACCCCTCGGGTGGCCAGGGCGGAGCTTCTCCCGACCTCCGTAAGTTCTTGGCCGGCCACGTCAAAGGCGTATGGCTCCCCCAAAAAATCCTCCTGGTGAGAAGGACCGGCTCAGGAACGGGATCAGACACCGACCCAGGATCGTCAGCCACCAACACCGTAACTGTGACAAAAACAGACACAAACACAGACACAAACACAGGATCCGGAACCGATACAAGCTCCAGCTCGGGGACAGGCACCGGCTCCAGGACAGGTACCGGCTCAGGGAAAGCCACTAACACAGACACAGCCACAAAGACAGACACAAACACAGACACAAACACAGGGTCCGGAACCGATAAGAGCTCCAGCTCAGGGATCGGCACCGGCTCAGGGACCGGCACCGGCTCAAGGACGGACACCGGTTCAAAGACGGGCACCGGCTCAGGGACAGACACCGGCTCAGGGACAGACACCGGCTCAGGGACGGGCACCGGCTCAGGGACAGACACCGGCTCAAGGACAGACACCGGCTCAGGTCTATCCAATGTCTTGATCAGACGCTCCAAATAGTCCCAGCTCAGAGACGCAGACGGGACGTGAGCAGTCTCTCGCTGGGCCGACGGAACGTGAGCGGTCTCTCGCTGGGCCGACGGGACGTGAGCAGTCTCTCGCTGGGCCGACGGGACGTGAGCGGTCTCTCGCTGGGCCGACGGGACGTGAGCAGTCTCTCGCTGGGCCGACGGGACGTGAGCAGTCTCTCGCTGGGCCGACGGGACATGAGCAGTCTCTCGCTGGGCCGACGGGACATGAGCAGTCTCTCGCTGGGCCGACGGGACGTGAGCAGTCTCTCGCTGGGCCGACGGGACATGAGCAGTCTCTCGCTGGGCCGACGGGACGTGAGCAGTCTCTCGCTGGGCCGACGGGACGTGAGCAGTCTCTCGCTGGGCCGACGGGACGTGAGCAGTCTCTCGCTGGGCCGACGGGACGTGAGCAGTCTCTCGCTGGGCCGACGGGACGTGAGCAGTCTCTCGCTGGGCCGACGGGACGTGAACCGTCTCTCGCTGGGCCGACGGGACGTGAGCAGTCTCTCGCTGGGCCGACGGGACGTGAGCAGTCTCTCGCTGGGCCGACGGGACGTGAACCGTCTCTCGCTGGGCCGACGGGACGTGAACCGTCTCTCGCTGGGCCGACGGGACGTGAGCCGTCTCTCGCTGGGCCGACAGGACGTGAGAAGTCTCTCGCTGGGCCGACGGGACGTGAGCAGTCTCTCGCTGGGCAGACGGGCGTCTCCTCCTCCTCCGTCCATGACGCGGAGAAGCCTGCTCCGAACTGCCTTCCCCTGAACCCGGATCGAAAGAGGCCCAAGATGGAGAGTGATGTTGGCTCTCCTCTCGACCACATCCTCCTCCTCTACAACCTCCCCGGGTTCCACGAAAAATCACCTGGCGGGTTCCCCGGAATTGTCTCCTGTCCCGCTCCGACTCCTCCCTGCAATGAGCCACAAGAGCATAACACTCTTCCAGTGTCATGCGTGGCTCCTCCTCCTTCATCCCGCTGAGTCCTCAAAATGGTCGGATCGTTCTGTCACGGTAACTTTACTAAAAGTGAAGTGGGAGGACTCAAATGCAGGGAAAAAGGGATTTATTAACAAAAGAAACAAAACACACAAAGCAAAAACCCACGAGGGGGAAAACAACCTCAATAAACATCAAACTATACTAGAACTAAGATACAAAACACTGACCATCAGCGACTAGGAACAGGGGTGATATAAACAACGATCCGACAAAGACAGCAAACAAGAGGAGACTTAAATAGGATACAAATCAAGAGGGAACAGGTGGGAGAACTCAACACTAATCAGGTAACGAGGTGGGAGGATCAAACAATGACAGAAGCACATGGCACAACATAACAAAACACCCATGTGCTACCAGACAGGACAGACACGTGACAGATAGTGAGAGCAGGAGTGACTAGCTAAAGAGCAGAAGTGGGAGAGAAATGATGGTGTGTGTGTGTGTGTGTGTGTGTGTGTGTGTGTGTGTGTGTGCGTGTGTGTGTGCGTGTGTATGTAATGTCACTGTTATAAATATACTGATTTTCTGATTGTTGTCAATCATCAGTCTGTGTTTGAGGTTAGACTTTAATTAAATATTAGACTTGGGATCTCAATGTATTAATAAACATTGAATACTATACATGATTTCATTGTTATAATGAATATACTTATTTTCAGATAATGCAACAATACATCTAAACCAGTCAACATGTCAAAAAAACGACAAAATGATGAAGACTGTACAGCTGGCCAGAGTTCTTCAAAGCAGAAGCCTCCACCTCAGCCATCTTTGGAAATCTGCATCCTGCATGGTTACCAGGGGACAGTAAATGACAAGTTCATACCTTTGTCTTCTAAGGCTGATCCACTGAGTGTATTTACTGTTATCCATGATATGAAAAAGAAACTTCAAACACAAACGTTTGATTGTGGTGGAATGCAAGATGTTTTAGAATCAATTCCTGATGAATTGTCTTCTGATGGTGGTTATCATGAAAACTGTCGACACATGTTTTTCCGCAGTGCTATCCGTGCTTTAAGCAAGTGTCAAAAAGAAGATGTCTCCATTAGACAGACACGTGAGCATATGGATTCTTCAGTTTTGTTCGGCAGTTATTGTATATTCTGCAGAAGTAGCGCAGTGAAGCAAGTGTGTGGTAAAAGATACAGCTGAAGAAATTCCAATCAAATGCATACAAACATATAGAGGGAAAAGCTACGGAACTCAGTGATGAAGACTTGCTGTGCAAAATCAGAGGAGTTGACCTTTTTGCTAAGGAGGCACAGTTTCATGAATGCTGTCGCAAGCAGTACATGGTAAAGCGAGCACCCCTGCCTGACACTTCAGCTGCAGAATCTGAAATAGCTTCAAAGAAGGCACTGATCAGTAAAGCTTTTACTCGGGTGCATGACCATATTAAAACTGAAGTTATCGAAAAGGGCCAGGTTGTTAAACTTGCTCATCTCAAAGCTTTGTATAATGAAACCTTAACAGAATTTGGAGAAGCAACTGTTGCAGAGATCACAAGAAATAACCTGAGACAAAAAAATCGAATGAGATTTTATCGACTTCTCATCCTGCCCATTCAAAGACACATAGGTGTTTTGTACATCCCTAGAATCCATGAAGATGACAGTGCGTTCAGCTTATGACTTAGGAATTACTGATTGGAGTAAAGAGGTCAGTCATAGTCTTCACAAAAAAATTGTAACAGCCTTTAAAACCTCTGAGCCACTACCTTGGCCTCCGAGGGCTCATGATCTCCATGATCCAACTGAGGAGATTTACTTCAGAGGTTTTACAATTCATTTTAAACCTCATTTGTGGAGATAAGAAGCCCTAATATCGGGAGGAAAGTCTGGCATCATCCATTTCTCAAGACATCTGCAGAGCAGCAACGTCAGGTCAATGGAAGATGAAAAAACACATCTTGTTATGTATGACACTACGCCATCTATTCAGATCTAAGAGCATCACCACTTTGATAAACAGGCTTGGTCACTGTGAGTCGTACACATACTCAATTGAACTTGAAACAGCTCTGGCAAATTCAATTGTCGAAAGTGCTTCATTAGTCAGCAACTCAGATGTCATCAAGAGGCAGCCTGATGGAGCAGTCTTCCACAGTGACTGGGACAATTTTGATCAGCTGGTATCAGATGTATATGGGGCAGGGTCCATTCATACCGCTGCAGGGATCTACATGCAAGATCTTGGTTCTTGTGTGGATGCAGAAGCACTTTCCTCGGCACAGCCTACACACGAGTCCTGTGCAGGTATCGACTCCCCTACCCCAGAACAGCCCGCTAGAGTCTAATCCTAACACTCAGCCTACGAAAAAACAGCAATCATTTAGAAGTCCTGCCACAGAGTTGCCAACTTACTACAAACGGAAACGATCTGAACCCACCAATTTGGTGTCATCTAGTTCCAATAACTTAACCACATAGTCAATCAAAATCATCAGATGCTGATCTAATTTGGGTCTTTGCTCGTAAAATCAACTATAAGGATCAGCACATCCCTGGTTTGTCAGGCTGGGTGTCTCTTACTGGCCAGTCTCCAAAATGCCTCACCACAATTGGGTACTATCCCATGATCAATGCTCCAATAACTGACTTGGCAACTATTCAAGAATGTTTCAGATGCAGCCAAGCTACGTCTTCTGAAGCTGGACAAGAGTACACCATCTTTACATTTGATCTAGGTGTTTGCATGAAAGCATATCCTCTAGTATGGAATGAACCTGAAAAATACCAAAAGCATATCATCCTCATTGGTACGTTCCATTGCTGTGGAGCATACTTGAAAGGCATAGGTAGAAGATACTGTCAAGGGAGTGGATGGGTAGAAGTAGCTTTGGAAGCAAATCTGATCACCACTGGCTCTGTAGCTGGGGTCACCGATGGGAAGAATTGGGACAGAGCAATAAATACACACAAATCCATGCTGGAAGCTCTAGAGAGACTCCTCTATGACAAGTATCTGGAAACTCATGAACCACTCTCTCCAGAAGGAACTGCTTTACTGGAAAAGCTTACTCTGAATGAATCTACTCTCAGTGATGTTCTATCATCAGATGATGTAGGCCTATCTCACCACATGGCAGAATATCATGCATTCAGAGAAAAAGTGAGAAATGGGGAGCTGGGAGAAACTGGAAAGTTTTGGATGGAATACATTGACTGCATCTGGCTCATCCTGTCAATGAATAAGGCAATCAAAATTAATGACTATGAAGGATACAACGCTGCTCTAAACAACATGCCAGACCTCTTCTTCTGCTCAGACCAAGAGAACTATGCAAGATTCCTCACATACTTGGGATATTTTCTTGAACACATTGAAGAAGCACATCCAGGATCAGAGAAACTTTTGCGTGCTGGAGCAATCAGTGTTTCCAGATCACATATCCCAGGCAACCGCTGTCACACAGACAAAACGATAGAGGAGACAGCTATGAAATGGCTCAAGTCAAACTCAGGGTCTGGGATATATTCTGCTGGGATCTGTGGAATAACCAGTAATTATGAAGCGAGCCAACGTCATATCCTGACTGCCCATGCTAAAGGAGAGTTTGTAGAAGCCATGTGGGAAATGACAAGTGGCCGAGGCGAGCATACAGAGAAGCAACAAAGAGATCTCCGACCACGTGAAATCACTCGGTCTGAGGAGCAAGTGCAGCAAACAGTACAAGCTTTTCAGAGTTTTATCAACCCATTTCAGCTTGAGACTTCTCAGCCCTTGACAAGTTTGAGTTCAGGAGCAGCTATGCCAGAAGAGGTGCGCTATGATGTGCTGAATGCCCTGAAAAATGGCAAAACTCAAAAAGAGATGTTCATCCGTGATCGACTTCAAACAAAAAAGGTCCTTTTCTTTGAACCCATCAAGAGGAATAGATTCAAAACAATGTCCTCTACCACACCTAAAAGGAAGCTTGTGGCATCAAACCAGAAAGTGATCCAGTACAAGGCCACAAGTGGGTTTATATTTCAGATCTTCATCAAATCACAAGAACTTAAGTCACAAATAAGCATCTCTGACCTAATGACCTATCCCTTGACTCTGACGCCATACTCCATCTCAACAATCGATGGCTTTTTTGCAAAAAACAACAAAGCAAAAGGAATGAATCACATGATCAAAGATGCTGAGAATGCACAACTTCCTTCTCTAAGCCAGTGTGCTCTCATTCAAGATGGAAACTCCTCATTCTACATGTGTGATGTACCACAGACAATGAAGACTATATCAGAGCGCACCTTCAAAAGTCTACCTGCTGCAGCTGAAACAGTATTCAGCACAGACACTTTGACCGTCTTTATTCACCAAAATCAGCTGAGAGAGATCGCAGAGGTTGTGGTGAACGTTTTATAGTTAATGGGCTGAATGTTCATCGACCTGCTGATTGGAATGGTTTTCTCACCAATGATGAAAAACAAGAAGGCACTCATTCGTTTACTTCTGGATCACTGGAGCTCTCATGATATGATGGAAGACATCATCCGAAGGCCTGTCATTTTCATAAAGGCTGGTCAAGCTTTCAAGATAGAATGCAATGATGGAGTTATGTCAAAAGAACTTCTACCAGAGATCTGTTCAAAACATGAAGAAACAGATGTGAGGGTGATCATTTACATGCAGTATATCCAAACCAAAATGCCTCACATCAGAACAGTTAGAGTCAGAGCAAAAGACTCTGACATTTTCTTCATCCTCCTGTATTATGCCAAGTCATCAACTGTCAACATCATCTTTGACATGGGAGATAGACTAATCAACATCAACCAGCTGGCTGAAGATTATTCACAGGAACATATTTCAGCTCTTCTGGCCTTGCATGCATTCACTGGTGCTGACTGCACTTCAGCATTCAAAGGCAAAGGGAAGGTCCGTCCGATGAAAATTCTTAATCAGAATTCAAAGTTTATTCAGATCTTTGCTGAAGTGGGGAACTCTTGGGAACTCGATGAACAGATTATCAGCGGTGTTCAAGAGTTCACCTGTCGCCTCTACGGTTTTAATCGTAGAATCAAGAAAGTTGATGAGGCAAGAGAGATTAAAGTTAAGAAGATGTGTGGCTCAAGTCTTGAGCTTCGACAGGGTCTCTCCGTTGACCTCTCAACCTTCCCACCTTGCAAAAGAGTCCTCTTACAGCACATGAAAAGAGTAAACTTTCAAGTATGCATCTGGAAGAGGGCTCATGAGCACTACCCGGAAATCCCAAGCCCTCTTGACCAGTGGTTCTCAAACTTTTTAGCCAGCGACCCCGAAACTAACATCAACGAGAACTTGCGACCCACACAGCATACACAAACAATAAACAAACAAAAAAAGTGGTTTTAAATCCACATCCACTTCCTATGGAAGCTTGAATAAAAAATAAAAAAGGTATCATGCAATTCTTTTAACTTTCACTGCAAGTTTATTTTCCACAATTATGAGAAAACAAGTCAGAATGTACACTCAATTTGTAGATAAAAAAAAATCGCAATTATCAAATGTTTTCTTATGTGGCGGAAACTTGTGCTTCCATAACTTCAACTTTACTGTATAAGCATACCTTTCAGTGAGATGGGTGCACTTGTTTTTCGGTGCACAAAAGATTAATCTGTGGCCTGATGTTGGATACGGCTACTCGCAGATCGTCCTCAACATCAAGACGTGATCTGTATTTATTTTTCATGTATGTGACAGCGGAAAAAGTCTTCTCGCACAAATACGTAGATCCAAACGGAAGCAGTACATCCATTGCCACATCAGATAACTCTCTGTATTCTTCTGCCACTGCGATCCAAAATTCAGGTAGTGTGGAATTGGAAAATAAAGTTTTTAATGTTCGATCACTGGACAGCTCCAGCAAAGCATCTTCCAGTTTTGTGGGGAGATTACTCCTAGTTTCAGTGAATGGTTGCCGTATCCAGTCATACAGTTCTGGTTGCGTCTCTTTTGGAAAATACTTCTGGAATTGTTCCAAAAGGCAGTGGAGATGACCAGTGATGTGTGTTTTCAAGTTCCCGAGACTCAGTCCATTTTCCTCCAGACGTTCATCCAGCTCAGGAAACATCTCCACATTACCTTGTTCAACTCGCTCAGCCCATCTTTCCAGCTTTTTCACAAATGCATCAATTTTCTCATTCATTGTCAAGATGTTTGTGTTTGGACCTTGTAATGAAAGGTTAAGCATGTTAAGCCTTTCAAATATACAGGCCAAATAAGCAAGTTTTGATAACCAATCTGGATCTTTCAGGTGGTGCGCGAATTCAGATTTAGATTCTTTCAACAACGAGTGCACTTCGTCACGCAGTTCGTAAAGCCGGCTGAGTGCCTTCCCGCGAGATAACCACCGGACTTCGGTATGAAACAGTAGCGCTTCGTGCTGCGAGCCCATCTCATTGCAAAGGGTGGCTAGCAGTCTACTGGTTACTGGACGTGACTTTATGTGATTTACAATTTTTATTGCACTTTTGAGAACACTGTTAAGCTCACTGTCAAGTGCTTTGCTAGCAAGAGACTCACGGTGAATGATGCAGTGCGTAAACGTAACATGAGGAGCCACTTCTAAAACCTTTGCCTTCAGTCCCTTATTTTTACCTACCATTGCACCTGCACCATCAGTACATACGCCAACACAGTTATCCCATGAAAGTCGCATCTCTTTTAGTCTGGTGTCCAGCTTGTTGAAAATGTCACTGCCCGTACAAGTCCCCTCCAGCACTGAGCAGAAAAGCATTTCCTCGTACAGTTTTCCATCAAATGTGTATCTGATGAATGCCAGCAACTGAGCAGAATTAGACACATCTGTAGATTCGTCGAGCTGTAACGCATATTTCTTTCCATTTAACCTATTAATCAATTGACTCTTTATGTCTTTTGAAATATCATGAATACGGCGAGCAATCGTGTCATTCGACAATGGGACAGTCATAAGCTCACTTGCAATTTTCTCGCCATGCATGGCCCGACACATAGCCACAGCTGCGGGCTTTATCAAGGTTTCACCGATCGAGTGTGGCTTTTTGGACTGTGCTATCAGGTATGCCACCTCATAAGATGCCTTCAGAGCATTAGCGGTAGTTTGGGTTTGTTGTGCGAGTGTGCGTTTTTGAATCTGTAATTCCTTCTCTTTTCTGCGAAAAAAGTCTATAGGTTTTTCAACACAAGCAGGGTGTCTTGTCTCCAAATGTCTCTGCATTTTTCCTGGCTTCATACTTTCATGGGCAAGCACTTCTGAACAGATTACACACTGAGGATGGTCCACGTTGTTGACAGTAGAGCAAGTGAATCCATACTTTATGAATTCCTCTTGATATTTCCGACGTTTCCTACATTGGTCAGAAGGGGTCTTGCTCTTGTGTTTAGTAGATGTACACGGTTCAGATGACTCAGGCAGACTGTCCACAATTTCCTCAACTTTTTTAACCTTGCGAATTACAAATTTATCCATTCTTGCAGTTGCATATTCCGGTAGATATTCCACGTGCAGTTGCGTGCGCTATTGATAACAAGCGATCAGTCGCCACACGGTGACGTCATATCTTAGAGTCAAGAAATATATATATATTTTTAAATTGAAACCTTCTAATCACTTCAGTCTTTAAAAATAAGAAAATATTAAGAAAAATATTACTTGTAATATTAATTTTTCAGTATTGAAAAATATTTATCGTAATCTGAAAATAAATAAATTTTTCAAACCAACTCGCGACCCATTGGGTCGCGACCCCCAGTTTGAGAACCACTGCTCTTGACCATGGATTTCACATAAACATAGAGACAGGCAAGCTAGAACCACTATGGTTTGAGGGCGACGTCATCCCCAAAGCCCTTGTTGATGTCTTGGCAGAAAATGAAAGAGATGAAGAGGACTTGACTGATGAAATCCATACAAATATAGGTGAAGATGAGGAAGAGGAGGAAAGTGATGATTGAGAGTTTATATTCTACACAAAAACAAAATACTAACATGACCAGTCGTCTAAGTACAGCATGGATAAGCAGCAAAAAGATCTAAGAAACAAGGAAATGTTTTCTATTTTATTTTATGCTTAAATCTCACATTTGGTTAATTGATTTTGTTGTGAATGTACCCTATGTTGCACCCTGACCCCAGTCCACCTAGGGGCATAACATTTCTCAATTTTCATGCAAGTCACTTCATTTAGTGTAGAAGTAGATAAGTCAAGTCTCAACTCTTTTTAGATATATTGTGAGTATTCAAAAATCCCATATGGAATGGTAATGCTTGAAAGTTCCATTTTCTCCGATTTGAGGTACAGTGGAGAACTTTGGTTATACCAGCTGTAATCCTCTAGATAGAAATGTCATCTTGGACTTAAATCAAAGCTTATAAACCTGGGAAGTTTTTAATGAACATTTGTGGCAGTTATATGTAGAATAAAATGCTTGAAAATGATCATATGTCAGGCAATACTTTTTTTTATTACGTCTGTATATCTGTACTTTTTTGTATGATGTTATATTTAACTTTATTAGATATTATTTCATTTACCTATTTTTTTGTTTTTTTTATATGTTGTGTGTAATTTTATCAGTATTTTATCTTTAAAACTGTTGTTGTGTTTAATTATATGCTCTTTGAACCACAAAAGGATGGCTTTCCAATTTTGTTGTACTTCTGATTATGATAATCAAGGCATTGTAATTATTAAGTAAATTCCCAACAACTGTTTTTTCCACCCTATTGTTGTAGACACCATCAACAGAGGCAGAATAGCGGTCAATAGCGCTGGATTTTGCAAGGAAATGGCAGTTTCCACATTGTCTTGGGGCGATCGATGGAAAGCACATTCACGTGCAGCCACCAAGAAAAAGTGGCAGTGTGTACCACAACTACAAGGGCAGGTTCTCTGTGCTAATGATGGCGGCTGTAGATGCCAACTACAAGTTCATATATGCAAGTGTGGGTACCCAAGGTAGGGTGTCAGATGCTAGACTGTTTGCACACTCTGACCTGTGTAACGCTATGGACCAGGGCCTACTGAACTTTCCTCCACCTGAGCCTTTGCCTAGCTCTGACATACTGATGCCCTATATGTTTGTGGGTGATGACGCATACCCCTTAAGACATGACCTGATGAAGCCCTATCCATTCAGGCAGATGGAGCACAGTCAAAGAGTACTGAACTACCGGCTGCACGGCGAGTGGTAGAGAATGCCAACATTCTTGCCAACAGGTTGAGAGTTTTCAGGTCCACCATATGCTTGGAGTCTCAGAAGGTGGTGAACATAATGTGGTAGGCAAGCCCTTTACTTTCCCTTATAATTATATGAGGATCATAAGCCAATTAGCTGTCGCTAGGGGGATATAAAGTGCGGTAGATCTGTGCGGTACGTCAACGTCGTTTGTCGACGTCATTGACGCGCCGCAAACACTTTACTGTGGCTGCTTCCGGCATCAGGTGTGGACATTAGAGAGGTGAGAACGCTTGGTGACTTTATGAGATTGTTGTTTTAAATTATGTAACTAATGTTCATGGGTTGCGTGTGTTTTCTTTGCACCTAGTAAGATCTTGATTGTCATTTCCTCTCGTAAAGTGCGAGTCAGCTGTTCCGTTTCATGCGGACGCACTATTGTGGTGACTACCGCTGTTGGGTGTGTGCGCTTCGATTATGCACGCATCAGTCATCTTTGGTATGTCTAAGCGTTTACGAAGTTCCAGTGAGGCTCTATAGTAGTAAGGCTAAATGGTGACATTCTATTTTATTCCAGGGTTCTCCCTAAAATGTTGGAGAGCGTAAGCTGGTTGTGGTTGCCATTCCCTCTCGTGTGACTCAAATCAAAGGACTCATTTCTCCTGTATATCTCGCGCTGCTGTGATTGCTTGTTGGGCGCGTTTCATGTCCTGCCCATGGATAGCATTGCTGTTTTGTTTGGTTTTGTTTTGTGCTGATTTTGCTTTACATTTTTTTACTTTGTTTTGGTTAAGTCAGCTTTATTTACGTTTGAAAATACGACTATTTGTTTTTTTGTTTTCTTTTTGCCTTTGCACATCCTGATTTATATTAATTTGCTTTCTATTTTGCAAGAACTTTATATTTTCCTTTCTTGGGGTTGTTCTCAGTGTATCTACCTTGTGTGGTTTATTTGATTCATCTTATAAATTGTAACTTCATTATTCTTTTGTATTTTTTTGGTTTGTTTTCCTGTTTAGTCAACTAGAGTAACCTGATTAAGATCAGTTTGGTTTATTCTTCTGTACCTCGTTAAACCTAGTTTACTGTTGGGACTAATTTGGTTTATTGTTCCATATACCAAGACCCTATTGTTTAGTTTTTGTTGCATCTCTTTAACTCTTTTGGTTGGTTGATTTATCTGTTTAATTCATGATTTGTATTGTGTGGGAATAATAGACCCTGTACATTTCTTTTCGTTAATTCTCATTTTGTATTTTTTTTTGTGGCTAACTTCATCAAAATCGAGCAATTCAGTGTTTTAATAATTCTGTGTGCCTGTGAGTGACTCACATTAAGACTGTTTTGTTCTTGTGCCACAGGATCTGGGGCCAAAGGCAGGGGGGGCCGACTCTATTCCCTCTAAGTGGTGGTGGTGTGTTCACAGTGTGCCGTGTCCATCCGTGGAGTAAGGTGTGAGTGTGTGTGTTTGTGTGCACTGGTGCAAGGAACGGTTTTTCGGTTATAAACCGTCTAATCCCCGATAGCTTGACCCTGCTGGTAAGCCCCAGGTAGCTGGTGCCTCTGTGGCCCATTTCAGAGTCGAACCCTTATGCTGAGCGATGGCTGAGTGATGTTTGACTGATGCCTGATTTATTTTAATGGTTGTTTTAAAATGATTGTGTAACTTAATAAAGTCAACTGTTTTGTATTGTTACCCGTGTCTCTGAGCAATTATTGATGAACGAACTTGCGTGTCCTTTTAGAGACACTACTTTCTCTGGGTGTAACTCCCTGAGTGGCGTAGTTAGCAATCAAGTGCACCTCCGGGTTGCCACAATAACAATGGCCTCCCTGTGCATCCACAACTTCCTCTGTGAGCGGAGGTCCGAGGCATATACACCTCCAGCCTTTGCAGACTGGGAAAATGCTGACCATGACATGGTTGATGGAGTCTGGAGGAATGATGGGATGGGGGCTTTTCAGCCGGTGGAGCATAGAAGAGAGCGCAATGCAACAGTAACAGCAAAAATGCAATCTTCTGCAATCATAAACCTTCACTACAACCTAATCCTACCCTAACCCTATAAGTAAATGTAGTTAATTATTATTACTGAAATATGTAATTATACAATAACAATGACGGATTAAAATAAAGTGTAACAGAGTTACTTTCATCTGCACTTAGAGTTTGTGGAACTTATTTCAGCAATGTGTAATGTTCAGTGCACGTCATCACGACATATTTAATCTGTTGTGTAGAATGTGTAACTTACAGTGGTTTCACATGGACGGTGAACAATGTAGCTTTTAATGAAATCCATGACTCGGAGGAGCCACCTTTGTCTTGGTGTCATTGGTTTGCTGCCACTCCCACTTGGTTTAGGTTTTAGCAACCTGCAGTACTGTGTTCGCAAGGATATTGCCCTGGTCTTAACGTCCTCAACTGAAGAAGGGGGAAAAAATAATACATTTAATAATTGTCAGTTGTTAATGCAGTCGTGAAATTCTTTGCCTGTTTCAAAGTGCCTTGGACAACGTGACAACAACAATCCAGCAATATGAATCAGGTACCATTAGGTCTAGATGCAGACCTTTTATTGTAGTCTTTTATGAAGTCTTTTATTGTAACATTTTAATTTTATTGAACCTATGTTTAGGTTACCATTACAGATTACAATAGAGATGCAATAAGTATGACATTTTCATCCTCACCTAATATAAAATCTGAATTGCAAAGACCACATCACCATTACAAAAACAATCCTGAAAATTGTAGCCTAATGCAAATGAATATAACAGCTACACCTTGACTAAAACTGTCACTGTAGCCTACATTTGATGAAAATAAACGTAAGTACAACAATTATGCTGAAATGTATAAAGTAATAGTTATGTTCATTGAAATATTAATACATACAATACTGTGTTATTACAACTCTACTTCAATCTATCTGTCATCGTGCAAATTAATTACGTATGTTTGACGTTAGCTCACCTGGCTGTTGAAGAGCATTAGCAACTTCTGTCCACCTCTTCTCTTTCTCTGCTCTGTTGTGGTACATGTCGTCAGAAACATCATAGAGGCAGCTATGCTCCTGCCACAGTTCTACTAATTGTTGCTCCATTTCTTGGCTCCATTTTTTCGAAGTCATTGCTGGTGCTAGTACTTTTCTTTCAGTGTATGCCTCAGCATATTCCTTGCTCTCTCATTGGTTGTAGCTCGCCACGACACGTGACACCACACGCTACCGAGTCGCACGACAGCTCCAGATATTTGGCATGCTAGATATTTGTGCGGCGTCGGCGACGCGTTGGCGATGTATCAGCAAGCGTTTTTGATGCGTCGTTTAATGTTTCACACATAAAGATTGGCGCGCGCGATCACCCACAGATTTGTGCGCGATTACAGCCCGATCTGTCGGCGAGCTCGTTATCTTGCAAATCGGGCTTAAATCGGGCTTTAAATCCTGTAGTGTGAACTAGGCATAAGGGAATGAGATGGTGGCGGGACCTCTTCTTGACCAGCCTCAGGATTGGTCTTCGATGACTTTCTTTTACTCCAAGCATCCCAAAAACCCACTTTTTGCGTCTCCAGGTGTTGGATACTCTCCCATGAGCATACTGTTAAAAAAACCAACAACAACAACAACAACAACATATTTTCTTAACATGGAACTAATATATCATTACATGTGAAGTAAGATATTTCATGCCTTTACTTGTTATAATTTTGATGAATATGGCTTACAGCTTATGGAAACCCCAAATTCAAATTTAGAATATTGTGAAAAGGTTTTCATAGCTTCATTGCAAAATTATAACAAATAAAGGCTTCAAATATCCATAGACAGTAAAATAAATGGACACAGCGACCCCATAGATTTCAACAGAGAAAAGTGAAGCCAATCAGAAGCAGTCACTTCCTGATGGCTGAGCGACTGCGCCAGCTCACACTGACCTGGACGGCGTAATGTCACATTAGCATCCTATATGTCTTCTAGTAGCTGTGCAGAGAGAAATCTGAATAATTCCCTTCCGAATCTCGCAGAGACGGAGAGCGTGAGCATTAGCTGTCCGTGAGCTAGCAGTAGGAGACACTTTATGACTCTCTATGGGCTTCTCCCTTGACTTAATTAGACTTTATGCCTCCACGTCCCCAAATTGTCTGCGAGCTTCTCCTCCATACGGTAAATTCTCGACTGTGCGACGGACAGTCGTGTGGTTATGATACAATCGTTGGCCTATTTTTACAAAAACTGCTTCTACGGGACCACAACGTAAGATACAAGGTAATGGAGCCTTTTATATATTGTTGTGTTTCTTTAGAAATAAATAATGGATGAATGGAGTCTTTGGACACCTCAGATGTAAAGTTATTCACTGTCAAAGTGACGCAAAAATGAATGAGAGTCAATGGAATGCTAACAGCGGGTGATGGTCTGCTACAGTGGCGGCGCCCGGGAGGCTTTAGTTTCCGGCTGGTGGAATACCCCCTTGGAAATATCTCACTTTGCATGTAATGAATCTATATATTATTTTTAGTTCAATTACTGAAATAAATGAACTTTTAAATTCTAATTTTTCGAGTTTCACCGGTAGAGCATACTATTTGCATTTGAGTTGGCAAATAGGAAGTTAGGGCTGATAAACATTCTAGTAGCAGAAGGCAACACAACAAAATAAGATAGTTTCTTACATCTTAATAATTATAGAATATCTTTCGTTTATGGCAGAAGTTCCTCTCATCAATGACAACAGACTCCATTTCATCTCCAAGTCGTTCTCCTGTTTTATTTTCATATCGCCTCATTGCATGTCTGCACACTCTTCTTACATGGGATAACATCTTTGAGAGTGTTGCTGAACTTTTAGCAATACCATCTGCCTTCATATCAACAAGCCTTGAGAAATTCACAAGCCTTGAGAAATTCACATGCCTCATTCACAAGCCTTGAGAAAACCTGACAAAGAAGAAAATTTACTTGAATATTAAACAAATACCGAGCAGCATAGAATTGTTATTGAGTAAAAAATAAAATGATTGTGTCTATCATTGACTATGTGCCTTAATATATGGAACACTGCAGAACACCACGATCCACTGTATGCCTAACAGTTTTACTGATCATGCTATTTAGCAAGGACCAAACATTGCAGGGTTTTGTGGGTATATATATATATATATATATATATATATATATATATATATATATATATATATATATAGTGTGTGTGTGTGTGTGTGTGTGTGTGTATAGAGACAGAGAGAGGGGGGAGGGGGACAGTGATAGAGTGGGAGATGTGTGTGTGAGAGAGAGAGAGAGAGAGAGAGAGAGAGAGAGAGAGAGAGAGAGAGAGAGAGAGACTACAGTAAGTACAATTGCATTACTTATCTGAATGTATGATTTGGATTACCTGTAAAAAAATTTCATCCATGAAAATAGTCTGCATCTTGACTTCTCAAAGATTGATCCTGATCTGACAGTCATATACAACCTTGGCGCATGACAATGTTTTTTCTTTGTTTTAATGTCTTAAAGTTTTGCTTTTGCTTTTATTGAAGGAGTGCTCTTAAAGTTTTTAAACTTAGGCGAAATGGATGCTTTTTATCTTCTTGCTTTATGGCTTGTGATGTACTGGATGGCTGCCGGTAAAATGTACGGGGCTTTATGCCAAACAAGGACAACATATACAAGAGAGACATTGTTGCAGCTCAAGAACATGAACATGAACAGTAACCCAGCTCGGGAAAACCAAATGCGGGAAGTACCAAATATTATCCGGAGGGATTACCAGGAAGCCCGGGGCACTGTCAAGAAAAGGAAAAGGGGCAAACGAGGCGGCGTAAAAACTCGCCTGAGGAAACAACGTTTCAACCGGGCTCCTTTGCCCTCGATGATTATGGGAAATGTACAATCACTTAGAAATAAAGTGGATGAGCTTCAAGGAAATGTCCACTATCAAAAGAACTTCATGAACTGCGGTATTATGGCATTTACTGAAACATGGTTCACCGA
Organism: Cyprinella venusta; assembly: GCA_038021265.1. NCBI lineage: Eukaryota > Metazoa > Chordata > Actinopteri > Cypriniformes > Leuciscidae > Cyprinella > Cyprinella venusta. Next base: position 10,663,101 of record CM075874.1, read on the forward strand.
GCGTGATCGGGACGCTGATCTGTGTATGGATGGATTCGGAGCCCCCTTTCGTTTGGATCGACAATCAGAGGTGACGGGGAAAGCCCAAGGAGGAGGGGTATGTTTTTACGTCAATAAGCGATATTGCTCATGTGTTACTGTCAGAGAGCGTATTTGTACACCTGACGTAGAACTTTTATCGTTGTCCTTGAGGCCGTTCTATCTACCCCGAGAGTTCCCTCAGATTTTTATTACAATTGTTTACATTCAACTGAAGGCGAACTCCGCATCGGCTACCAGCACAGTATTTGATGTAGTACAGAGGCTACAGTCAATCTCACCGGAGGCACCAAATTTCATTCTTGGGGATTTTAATCATATATCCTTAAAACAGACTCTTAAAACTTTCCATCAGTATGTCTCCTGCCCGACCAGACGAGGAAAGACTTTAGATCTGTGTTATGGATCGGTGAGAGGTGCATACAAAATCTGTCCCCTTGCCTCCCTTGGGCTCGTCAGATCACAATTGTGTACATCTGTTGCCAACATATAAGACTGTTTTAAAAAGGGAGAAAACTGTGACCAAGGACATCAGAATGTGGTCAGAAGATGCTGTGGCCTGTCTAAAAGACTGTTATAGCTGCACAGATTGGAACATTTTTAAATAGGACTGTGGTGACGATCTGGACTCGATGGTTGATGTTACATGTTCATATATGGCTTTTTGCAGGGACATGATAATTCCATGTAAAAAGGTAAAAATCTATTCGAACAATAAGCCTTGGGTTACTAAATCAGTAAAGTCCTGTTTACAAAGAAAAAAATGCATTTAAACATGGAACAACTATGGACTTACATGTGGCAACTAAGGATTTGAAGATTGAAATTCTGAAAGCTAAACAAAGCTATAAGAAAAAACGTCTCGGTTACAGATAACCCTCGTTCCCTGAGTAGGGAACGGAGACGTTACGTCAAGGAGTGACGGAGAATGGGGGTTTCGCATAGAAAGCCAATCCTCTTCGAGTATTTAACAACGAGCCAATGGCGTGAAAATGCCATGGGTCTGCGGAATTTGCATAGCGTACTCCGCCCACCCATGTGGGTATAAAAGGAGGAAGCAAACGCAACTGCAGTATGTCTTCGCTGAGGAGCCAAGACTGATCTCAGGCGTCACCCAGCGGTACAGCAGAAGTGGCAAGGAGACGTAACGTCTCCGTTCCCTACTCAGGGAACGAGGGTTACATCTGTAACCGAGACGTTCCCTTTCGTAGTCACTCCGACTTACGTCAAGGAGTGACGGAGAATGGGGGTCTATGCCATCACGCCATCTTCCAGCTGTCTTCCAGTGCTCTGCGAAAGTCTAGACCTCTGACACAATATTACAAAAAGGTCCCACTTTGACACAGAATTACCAAGGTACACTGGGAAACATATCCCGGGAGGGACATGCTACCAGATGCCTACCGAAGGGAGGACTTACAAAACACATATGGCCACTGGGGCTGCATATGGAGAATACTGGAGCGCCAACCGCAGGTGGCAACAAGCTCCAGGGGTGGCAGATGGCTTGCCAAGGGAAGACACATGCTCAGAGAGGCTTACAGTGGATAATACACGTGAGACAGTTACCAAAGGGGAACCGTGCACACGGAGGCACCTAGCCGGCACCAGAGCAAGCGCAGTGGTGCCCGCATCATAAGTGCTGGAGGACTCAGGGCTTCAAAGAAGGACAACTGAGGAAATATCGCACTTATCCAATCTGAGGAGTGGAGTGGCGAGCAAGCGAAGACACTCAAGCGGTTCCAGCACTAGCGGAGGCGAGTACGTGAGAGGAAACCGGCTCGATTCGCAAATTATAAAATCTTGCGAAGGTGTTAGGTGTCGCCCAGCCTGCAGCTCTGCAGATGTCTGTTAGCGAGGCGCCACGCGCTAAAGCCCAAGAGGAAGCCACACTCCGAGTGGAGTGGGCTGTCACACCAAGGGGGCACAGTCGACCTTGCTGCTGGTAAGACAAAACAATGGCGTCCACTAACCAGTGAGACAGCCGCTGTTTTGAGAGAGCCCTTCCCTTCTGGCTCCCCCCATAACAGACAAAGAGCTGATCTGAGGTCCTGAAACACCGCGTTCTGTCAACGTAGGTGCGGAGTGCACGCACCGGACAGAGCAGTGCCCAGGCTGGGTCTGCCTCCTCCAGGGGCAGCGCTTGCAAGGTCACCACCTGATCCCGGAAGGGAGTAGTGGGGACCTTGGGCACGTAACCGAGCCGGGGTCTCAGAACAACGTGAGAGTAAGCCGGCCCGAACTCTAGGCACGCTTCGTCAACGGAGAATGCGTGCAGGTCCCCTACCCTCTTGATGGAGGCCAACGCAACCAGGAGAGCTGTCTTCATAGACAGGAACTTAAACTCAACCGATTGCAAAGGCTCAAAGGGAGGCCTCTGCAGAGCACCTAACACTACCGAGAGGTCCCAAGAGGGCATGAGGGGAGGACGAGACGGATTTAGCCTCCTCGCTCCCCTCAGGAACCTGATGACCAGGTCGTGCTTTCCAACGGACTTACCTTCAACTGCATCATGAGAGGCGGAAATAGCCGCGACGTAAACTTTGAGGGTGGAGGGCGACAGCCTACGCTCCAACCCATCCTGCAGGAAGGAAAGCACAACACTGATCGAGCATCTCCTGGGGTCCTCTCTGCGAGAAGAGCACCAGTTGACGAAGAGGTTCCACTTCAACGCATACAGGTGTCTCGTAGACGACGCTCTAGCGGAAGTGATGGTTGCTGCCACCGCAGGTGGTAGCGAACTCAAACCTGCCTCGTGCCGTCCAGGAGCCACACATGTAGCCTCCATAGATCGGGACGAGGGTGCCACAGAGTGCCCCGTCTCTGAGTGAGCAGATCTTGTCTCAGAGGAATAGGCCAAGGAGGTGCTGTCGCGAGGAGCATGAGTTCGGAGAACCACGTCTTGGTGGGCCAATAAGGGGCTACCAGCAGGACCTGCTCCTCGTCCTCCTTGATCTTGCACAACACCCGTGCAAGGAGGCTCACTGGGGGAAACGCATACTTGCGTGGGCCCCGCGGCCAGCTGTGCGCCAGCGCATCTGTACCGAGCGTGCCCTCGGACAGGGAATAAAACTGGACGCAGTGGGAAGAGTCCCGGGAGGCGAACAGATCTATCTGAGCTTCCCCGAACTGGTCCCAGATCAGCTGGACCGTCTGGGGATGGAGTCGCCATTCGCCGGAGACAGGGCGGATCCGTGACAGCTCGTCGGCTGCCAGGTTCCGGGCTCCAGGAATGTACACAGCACGAAGGGACCTCAGGTGCTTCTGACTCCATAGTAGGAGGTGGCGAGCGAGCTGCGACATCCGACGTGAGCGTAGACCCCCCTGGTGGTTGATGTACGCAACTGTAGCGGTATTGTCTGAGCGGACAAGTACGTGTTGACCCCTGAGCAGTGCTCGAAAGCGGTGCAGGGCCAGGCGTACTGCCAGCAGCTCGAGGCAATTGATGTGCATGAGGCGCTGGGGTCCTGTCCAGGAACCCGCGGCTGCATGCCCATTGCACATGGCACCCCAACCCGTGGTAGATGCATCCGTGGAGACAACGAGATGCCTGGAAACTCGCTGGAGAGGGACACCTGCCCGAAGAAAGCTGAGGTTCAACCACGGGAAGAAGGTTCGGCGGCACGCTGGAGTTACTGGAACCCGGAGCGAGCCACGATGCCATGCCCACCTCGGGACTCGATCGCGAAGCCAGAGCTGAAGCGGTCTCATATGAAGCAATCCGAGTGGCGTAGCCGCGGCTGCGGATGCCATATGCCCCAGGAGCCTCTGAAAGAGTTTCAGTGGAACCGCACTCTTGCCGTCGAACTGTCGAAGACAAGTCAGCAGTGAGTGTGCGCGCTCGCTCGTAAGCTGCGCGGACATGGCGACCGAGTCTATCTCCATGCCGAGAAAAGAGATCCTCTGCACGGGGCAAAGTTTGCTCTTCTCCCGGTTGATCCGAAGGCCCAGACGGGCTAAGTGCTGAAGCACTAGATCTCTGTGTTCGCAAACCTGTTCTCGAGAGTGAGCCAAAATTAGCCAATCGTCGAGATAGTTCAGGATGCGAACCCCGTGTTCGCGAAGGGGAACAAGGGCTGCCTCGGCGATCTCCGTGAAGACGCGAGGGGACAGAGCTAACCCGAATGGGAGAACCGTGTACTGATATGCCTGGCCTTCGAAAGCGAACCGAAGAAACGGTCTGTGTCGAGGCAATATGGAGACATGGAAGTACGCATCCTTCAGGTCGATCGCTGCAAACCAATCCTGATGCCGAACACATTCGAAAATGCGTTTGGCCGTGAGCATTTTGAACGGCATTCGATGCAGAGTGCGGTTCAAAACGCGCAGGTCCAGGATCGGTCGTAACCCACCGGTCTTCTTGGGGACAATGAAGTAGGGGCTGTAAAAGCCGGACTTCACCTCGGCTGGAGGGACCGTCTCGATTGCACCCTTCGCCAGCAGGGTCGCAATCTCCGCTCTCAAAACCGGGGCATTGCCACCGATTATAGTGGAGCGGACTCCCCTGAAACGGGGAGGAGATCGTGCGAACTGAATCGCGTAGCCGAATCTGATCGTTCTGATGACCCAGCGGGACAGACCGGGGAGCTCGAGCCAAGCTCCGAGGAACCGAACCAGCGGGGTCATACGAGCCACAGACGTCCCCCCGGAGGGGCAGCGGGGCGGAGTGACTGGCATGCGCACGGGAGATACCACATGCGGGTGCGTAGTCGAGCTCCGCTCCCCGACAGAAGAGACCAGGGAAGGACCAGCGTTCCACGGGGGTCTGTTCTGCCGGGGGTCTGGCGACAGAGGGGGAGAGGAGCGATGCGGTCCGGGGACGACGCACGCTCCTCTCCGCGCCCTCAGAGACAGAGGGGAATGAGCGGGGCGACACTCTGGAGCATCGTGCGCGCTCATTCCGGTCTGTGTGCTCAGTGATAGTGTCAAGTCTTTCTTTAACCAACTCAGGGTGCTGCCCACCCGTGGGTGAGCAGCGGGGAGCGGAGAACAAAAGATTCTCCCCCGGCCCTCCACCGGGGGAAGGAGGGGGCCTGCTACCTCCTCCTGGGAAAAACTCGATGCCATCACTGAGCAGCCCGTCTCAGGAACGCCGCTTAGCCAGGCGTTTAGCGGGGGGCGGGGCCTGAGGGGGCTGTGACGCTCCTCTGCGACCGCCTCTACGGCGCGACCCGGGTGGAGGCTGCTGCTGGGGTCGCTCCGGAGGGAGGGGGGCCGCAGTGGAACGTCCTCGGCGGCGAGCAGACTGAGGCGGCTGCGGCGACGGCTGGGTGGAGGCAGCAGCTGGCCGTCGGGGCAGGATATGTTTAATCGCCTCTGTCTGCTTCTGGGCGGTCGAGAACTGCTGGGCAAAGTCCTCAACCGCACCGCCGAAAAGGCCAACCTGGGAAAGGGGGGCGTCGAGCAGACGGGTCCGCTCAGCGTCCCGCACTTCCGCCAGGTTGAGCCAAAGATGACGCTCCTGGACCACACTAGTGGCCATCACCTGACCAAGGGAACGAGCCGCCACTTTAGTCGCCCGGAGAGCGAGGTCGGTGGCCGCTCGCAGTTCATTGAACGACCCTTGATCAGTCCCGCCCTCGTGCATATCTCTGAGCAGTTTGGCTTGGAAAACCTGCAAAGTGCTCATCACATGCAGAGCGGCGGCCGCCCGTCCCGCCGCGCTATAGGATCGCGCCGCCATAGACGACGAGAACCTACAGGCTTTGGAGGGATGCTTGGGTGGCCCCCGGGAGGAGGCGCTCTGTGGACACAGTTGCATCGCGACAGAGCGCTCCACCGGAGGAACCCCAGCATACCCACGGGCAGCTGCGCCGTCGAGGGGAGGAAAGGCGGGGGAAGCTGACGGGCGAACGCGGGAAGACAAAGGAGCCTGCCACGTCTTCGTCAGTTCCGCATGCAGCTCGGGGAAGAATGGTATTGGGGTCGGCTGTGGCTTTGCAGCGGCGGCTTTGCCCAAAAACCATTCATCCATCCGTGAGTGATCGGGGTGGGCCGGAGGATTCCAGTCCAACCCGATACTCACGGCGGCCCGAGAGAGCATAGCCGTCATCTCGGGATCCGATACGGGCCGCGCTGGCACTCCCGAGGGAGGCAGCGCAGCCGCATCTTCACTTCCCGAGGAATTCAGCTCGCCTTGTGATGCCGCGATCGACATCACGTCCTCCTCTGGAGCGCCGAACGATACAGACGGTACCTGCGAACAGGCAGACGTCTGAACCGTTCCGGCGCTCGCTGGCTGCAACACCGTTGCGGTGGGTGGGACCCGAGGAGCTAGCGTCGGGGGTTTGTTCCACACCGTCACCGACAGATCACCCTGGCCGCGAGCCGAAGAGCTTCCCCGGGTAGAGGAAGCTGAACGGGTAGCGGAGACGGGGACTCTCACAGTAAGATCATTGAGTCTCGATCTAAGTGTTGAGATGGTCATATTACCACAAAAGGCACATGACTCATCCACGAATGCTGCTTTAGCATGACAAAGACCCAGACATACAAAGCAGCGATCGTGCCCATCAGAGGAGGACAGATATCGACCGCACCCAGAAGAACACGGGCGAACCATCTTTAAAAAGACGTGCCGCGTGCAGCTCTTTCAAAGGAGAGGAGGAAATTCACTCTTTCAGCGCCGAGGCGACCAGGGAGAAGCGCAAAGTCTGGCAGACCACTGCACAGATCGCAGGCAATGCAGAATCTCGCTGGGTACCGCCGTCACACCAACACTGAAGAGGACGCTCGTCTCGAAGAGGCTTAGTGATATGGCTTGTGGAGAGAAGAATGCTCTTGGCTCCGAAGCGAAAACATACTGCTGTTGCGTTTGCTTCCTCCTTTTATACCCACATGGGTGGGCGGAGTACGCTATGCAAATTCCGCAGACCCATGGCATTTTCACGCCATTGGCTCGTTGTTAAATACTCGAAGAGGATTGGCTTTCTATGCGAAACCCCCATTCTCCGTCACTCCTTGACGTAACTCGGAGTGACTACGAAAGGGAACTAGAAAATAAGATGGCATCCAAAAATCAGCATGGGCAAATATGAAAACCATAGTAGGCCTTCATAACTCAAACTGTAGTGATCAGATTACTTTAAATGGTTTTACTTCTGATTTTGAACTAGCAAATGCATTAAATGATTTCTACTGTCGTTTTGATAATCTGAATTTTAGTAAAGAAATCCAGGAGTTGAGTGCCAAGTTAATGGATGATCAGCATTTTTAACATCGACCTTCAGGATATTTAAACAGCTTTCAGACGTGTTAAGGCAAATAAAAGCCCAGCAGGTCCTGATGGTATCTGTGGTAGACTACTAAAATCATGTGCAAAAGAATTGAGCCCTGTATTTCAAGAAATTTATAATAAGTCTCTGAAGACACAACATGTACCGATCCTTTGGAAGGATGCGGTGGTCATTCCTGTCCCTAAAAGTAGTGGCCCTAAGATGATAAATGATTTTAGGCCAGTCGCTTTGACTTCCGTTTTAATGAAAATCCTTGAGAAATTCGTACGGTCTGAGATTTTGAGGCGGACAGAACATCAATTGGACCCTATGCAGTTTGCATACAGATCCCATAGAGGAGTACAGGACGCTACAGTCACAATGTTAAATTTTCTTTTAGGACACTTGGATGGACAGAGGACACATCCTAGACTTCTATTTGTTGATTTTTCTTCGGCGTTCAATACAATTCAACCACACATTTTAATTAAGAGGCTTTTAGATCAATTTGTGTTGAGTAATAATTTGATTGGTTGGATTTTGGATTTTTTAACAAATAGAACACAAAGAGTAAAAGTTAATGGTGTCTTATCTGAAAGGATGACTTCCTCTACAGGATCTCCCCAAGGATGTGTGCTGTCCCCACTTTTATTTATTTTATATACTAACATGTGCCAAAGCATGTATGAGAACAGATTTATTATAAAATATGCGGATGACTCAGTAATTCTGAGTTTACTTAATGACAATGAGACCTCACATGGTCCAATTATTGAGGATTTTGTTAACTGGTGTGATGAATCCAATTTACAGTTAAATATATTAAAGAAAAAGATATGCTGATCGATTTTAGAAAAAGTGCTCATCCAAGTGATCCTACTTTAATTAAAGGCCAAAAAATAGAGTGTGTACAATCATACAAATACCTGGGGACCATAATTGATGAGAAACTAAAATTCGAAGAGAATTGTGAGGCTCTGAACAAAAAGGGGCATCAGCGTTTGTATTGCCTAAGGAGATTATCGGTATTCAATCTTGACCAAACAATAAAGAAGATCTTTTATCATGCTTTTATAGAATCTGTTTTGTCTTTCTCCACTTTAGTATGGTATGGCCATATACCATTAAAGGCAAAAAATCAGCTGGACCAGATAGTAAAATGGTCTGGCCGTTTGATTGGTGAGTCAATACCAGGAGTAGCATCACTATATGCCAAACAGTTGCAGAGGATGGCCCTTTCAATTTTAAAAGATGAATCTCACCCTCTGAGAAATGAGTTTCAGCTACTACCGTCTGCGAGGAGGTATAAAGTCCCTAGGTGCAGAACGAAAAGATATAAAAGTAGTTTTGTACCCAGCGCGATTGATATGCTTAACAAATTGTAGAGATGTTTTTATTCAGATATGTACTAGGGGTCTTATGATTTTATTTTTATTTATTTATTCGTTCTTATGTGTTGTGTTGTGTGTGTTTTTTGTGTACTGGATGCCACAGTATCTCTCATTGCACTGTAAAACAAATTTACCTACGGGTATAAATAAAGTAAACAACAACAACAACAACAGTCTTGGTGCTTCTTTTGCCTCTGTGGCTATTATATCGGCACACCCTTGAGGAAACCAAAACAAAAATATATATATATATATATATATATATATATATATATATATATATGTGTGCAGCCTACGTAGCCTAAATTGAAAAAAAAAATAATAATAATAGGAGTTTAGCAAATATAAATTCAATAAGAAATGGTATGCTCTTTATGTTGGTTGAAGGCTTAAATGTCTTGGCTAACATGGATAGTTCACCCAAAGTTGTCTGACATAAATTTACTCACCCTTAAGTTGTTCCGAACCTGTATGAGTTTTCTTGTTCTGTTGAACACAAAGAAAGATATTTGGAGGAATGTTTGTAACTAAGCAGATCTCATCCCCTATTGACATATAGGAAATAGTAGGAAAAAATATACTATGGAAGTCAATGGGGGATGACATCTGCTTGGTTACAAACATTCCTCCAAATATCTTTCTTTGTGTTCAACAGAACAAAGAAACTCATAGGTTTGAAACAACTTGAGGGTGGGTAAATTATGACAAATTATGCCTGCAAAGAAAGATTCTAGAGCAGGGAGAGCTGCTGTATAATATTTGGTCTTCGCGTAACTTAGATAAATTAACGCCATCAAATTATTTCAAACAGCTGGACATAATCTCATTTTTATAAAACTAACATTCATGAATTAACTTAACCATGCACATAACTTACCATCTATAGATGTCTGTTGAGTTGTCTTTCTTCTTTAACTTCATCTTGTTCTGACACAACCTGCATCTTATTCTATTTTCCAACAGCTTCTTTTTCTGTAACCATTTAATTAATTTGACCGCCTTCCTCTTGGTTGTCTTTCCCTCCGTTAAAGACAATATTTTATTTTCTAAATGCATGGTTTTATGTTAGATTTTCTCTCAATTTAAAGTTAACAATGCAACTTCCACTTGCATCTTTGGGACTGTGGAGTTGGGGGCTAATTAAAATAACAAAGAAGAAAAAAAAAGGGCGCTAATTTTAAGGATATGCACAAACGTGCTCCGAGTGTGCACGCGCGTTATGTTAATGCGCATACGTTAACTGAACTACACGGTCCTCCAGTCCAGGGAATAATTATCGTGTAGGCAACTTAACATCCATGTATGATTTTTAAATTAAAATTGTATCTATTTGTGAGCGATTACTCTTAACTGGCTCATTCGTCTCAGGACATTCGCCCTTATAAGGTTGAAAACAAAATAACCTTCCTTTGTCGTCATCTGGATGGGACGTTTATTACCACCACTCACCCCCAATAGGCTCTATGCACAACTGCACTACTTCCTGAACTTCAGCCAGCTCCTTGTTTCCTGTATACCATTATTGGACAATTTGATTAATTCAGGTGTGCTTGACCTTAGTAGTCACGGCAACAATAATCAAACACACCTGAATTAATCAATGTGTCCAATAATGCCAGACAGGAAACAAGGAGCTGGCTGAAGTTCAGGAAGTAGTGGAGCTGTGCATAGAGCCTATTACGTCTGTGGTTGGTAACATGCTTTCAAAAAAAAAAAAAAAAAAACATTATTCCATTTCTTAATTATTTTAAACTATTTGGAGCCTGCTTTAGGCTGACAGAGATTTCATACTTTGATAATACTTTGGAAATCCAGCCCCCTAGAGAGCTCCTTTTAGAAATGAGGCTACGAACAAAAACAACCTCTGCAGTCATACGACTTGAGCCAGTCAGAAGAGAAGAGGAGGAGGAGGAGGAAGAAGAGGGGCGCGCCAAGTCCAAAAGCACACCTCGAGGTAATCACCTTAGTACTGTTAACATGGACTGTGTGGCTATGCGAAGAGGCAAAAGAAATATGAATTGCATTGGTATGTGGACTGACAACCTCACATGTGTCAATTGATGTAATGTTATGCATTAAGTTTATTTTTGTCTGAAATTTATGTCCACTAAGTTACTTCATAGCTAGAAAGCTGGCTCGCAAGTAACTACTAGCTAGCTGATTGATTATTCTTCTTTGTCGTTGGCCTTTCTTTAATGCCAGTTTAATAATCGGCTGCAAAAGTTTTTTCGCTCACGAATTGAATCAGTGGTCAGTCTCTAATTGTGCAATAGGTAAAAAATTAATATAAGCACTTTTAACACACTTTTCAAACACGTACTCTAGTTGACACGTACTCCACAGTACACCATGTGTTATTTTTAAAAATTAAAAAACAAATGGCCATAGATCTAGTTCCACTCCCAACTAACTGGTTTGGAATTGACCTATGGCTAAGCCACGCCCCCTCCACTCACTTGGACAAACGGTCAACATTCGGGAACAGGCGCTATTGGCAGCGGTCACAGTAGGAGACATTTCACAGGAGGTAATTGGTGATTTTTGGAGACTAGATTATACATCATCTTGAAGTCACCTAAAGGGCATTCCCTATGCATTGGAGGGTTATATTAATAATTTTATTGTTGAGAAGGTCGATGAAAAGCTTCAGCTCCAGGCAAAAATACAGTACAGGTCACAGTGTAAAGGTGATGAACCGCATATTGTTGCCATCACCGTGTGGTGCTACAGTATTTACATGAATCATTCAGCACAACATTGTTAACATTTGTTATCTTGGTAATTTACAGACACGTTAATGAAGCTAAGTGACATGATGTACAACGCAGCTAGAAGCTAACATTAATGTTTTGTATTGTAACGTTACGTCTAACGTTAGACTAACGTTACGTTAGAGATTTTAAAGATAACGTTCAAATACGTTGTGTCACGGTTGGTAAATCCTATGTCTACTTCTTGTCTCGTGCTTCTGTTATTGTTGTGTGTGTGTGCTGATTAGGGGGGCGTGGTGCTCTATCAGCACTCATCAGCAATCACCACTCACCAGCTGCAGTCTATCATCATGTGTATATATTCTCATCAACTTCTCATCTCCTTTGTCAGATCGTTGTTTGTGGTTCCCGGTGTGTGTCTGCTGTCTTGCTCAGTCGTGTTATTCCCTGGTTCTGGTTCTGGTTCATGTTTGCTGTCTCTTGGATTATTCATCGTTGGATTCTCACCACCACCCACCACCACTGCACGCTGCACCTGACCATTGGAGTCCCTGCGTCACTAACCTGTTTGCCTGGACTGACATTGTACTTTGTTCACTTTAATAAATAAAGCTTTCTGCAATTGCTTCCGTCTGTGATATCATGACAGAACGATCTGACCAAAGCATGGAAGCAGCGGGAGGCTCACCGAGTTCACTGAGCGAATTTGTGTCGAGCAGCCTTCAACGAATGGATACACAAGAGAAGAATCTCAACGATACGGCTCGCGCTGTCCAGGCGTTAGTGGCGCAGGTGTCTGGGCTCACCCAACAAATTCAACATCTTCGTATGCCCACTGCGCCACCCGCGCCGCTGATTCCCCCACCATCACCACCAGCGGACCCATCCCAGTCGGAGCCCCGTCTCCCGACTCCAGAGCCTTATGCAGGTGAAGCAAATTTCTGTCGAGCATTTCTGACCAGATGTACTATGCATTTCTCCCTGCAACCCAGAACCTTCCGTGAGGAACAGACCAAGGTGGCGTTTGTTCTGACGCTTCTCACTGGGAGAGCGGCGTTATGGGGAGCAGCGGTGTGGGAAAACCAAGACGAATGCTGTTCCTCGTTCCAGAAGCTCTCCGAAGAGATGCGGCGGGTATTCGATCGAGCCGCATCAGGAAGAGAGGCTGCCAGGGTGTTGACGGAACTTCGGCAGGGAGAGAGGTCCGTATCTGACTTTTCTATTGAATTTAGAACCCTGGCAGCCGAGAGCAAATGGAACGAGGAGGCGCAGTGGGACATGTTCCTGCATGGGCTGGCTGACCGCGTCCAGAAGGAGATCTACGCACTGGACCTGCCCACCGGACTGAATGATCTCATCGCACTGGCGCTAAGAGTGGACGCACGATTGTCTCGAGCCAACAGACGAAGTCAACACGTGGAGGGATTGAAGGGCAGCGTCCAGGGGGCGAAGGCGCGGTCAGCCCCATCCACGATCACGAGCCCATGCAGGTGGGTAGAGCCCGGCTCTCCCGGGAGGAGAAGGAGAGGCGGAGATCCCTGGGCCTTTGTTTATACTGTGGTGGAGCGGGACATTTTGCCTTCAATTGTCCGTTAAAAGGCCCAGCCCGGCAGTAAAGTTGAGGCTACTGTCGGGTGGGATCTCTGCCGAGAAGACCTCATCGACATCTACCTTCCTCCCGGTAAGGCTCCGATGGTCAACTCACCTTCACGATTGTCGAACACTACTGGACTCAGGGGCAGAAGGTAATTTCATGGACCATTCATTTGCACAAAGACTTCATATTCCCCTAAGACCCCTTTCACACCAGATCAATGTTCATGCTCTCAATGGCCAAAGTCTCCCCACGATTTCACAGACCACCGAAGACATCACCCTCATCACTTCTGGCAATCATTCCGAGACAATTTCTTTTTACATTTTGGACACTCCACTAGCACCCATCGTTCTTGGTCACCCATGGCTCACCCGTCACAACCCCAAAATAGACTGGCAACTCAAATCAGTTACATCATGGAGCAGTTTTTGTCATAAGTCCTGTCTTGTGTCTGCCTGTCCGTCTGTTTCTGTTCATGTGTTACAGGAGGAGACAGTGGATTTATCAAACGTGCCCACGGAGTATCGGGAACTGAAGGAGGTGTTCAGTAAGTCTCGGGCTGATTCTCTTCCTCCGCATCGTCCCTATGACTGTGCTATAGACTTATTGCCAGGTACGTCTCCGCCGAAAGGCAAGTTATATTCACTCTCTGTTCCAGAGAGGGAGGTCATGGAGAAATACATTTCTGATTCTCTGGCAACGGGATTCATCCGCCCTTCCTCTTCTCCAGCGGGGGCGGGGTTCTTTTTTGTGAAGAAGAAAGATGGATCCTTGCGACCTTGTATTGATTACCGGGGGCTGAACAACATCACGGTGAAGAATACTTATCCTTTGCCGTTGATGTCTTCAGCTTTCGAGAGGTTGCAAGGAGCATCTATCTTCACAAAACTGGATTTAAGGAATGCTTATCATTTGGTCCGCATCAGGGAGGGGGATGAATGGAAGACCGCTTTTAACACCCCTAGGGGGCACTTTGAATATTTGGTTATGCCTTTCGGTCTGTCCAATAGCCCAGCGGTCTTCCAAGCACTTGTCAATGATGTGTTGCGAGACATGGTAGATCAGTTCATATATGTTTACCTGGATGACATATTGATTTTTTCTTCGTCTCTCCAGGAACATGTGCAACACGTTCGACAAGTGCTTCAGAGGTTGTTAGAGAATGGGCTTTTTGTCAAGGCGGAGAAATGCGTTTTTCATGCACAGTCTGTTCCTTTTCTAGGTCACATCATCTCGGTTGAGGGAATGCGCATGGATCCTGACAAGGTTAAGGCTGTGGTGAATTGGCCAAGTCCAGACTCCCGTAAGGCCCTACTGAGGTTTCTGGGGTTCGCCAATTTTTACCGGCGTTTTATTCGCAATTTCAGCCGACTAGCCGCGCCTCTGACTTCCTTGACCTCCCCCAGAACGACGTTCAGGTGGTCAGACGCAGCGGAAGCTGCGTTTGCCAAACTGAAGGGTTGCTTTGTTTCAGCCCCCATCCTGATAACCCCTGATCCATCACGTCAGTTCGTGGTGGAGGTCGACGCGTCAGAGGTGGGGGTAGGTGCAGTGTTATCTCAGCGCTCTCCTTCAGACGACAAGATGCACCCTTGCGCGTTTTTTTCGCATCGTTTATCCCCTGCCGAGAGCAATTATGACATTGGCAACAGAAAGTTGTTGGCGGTCAAGTTAGCATTGGAGGAGTGGCGCCACTGGTTAGAAGGGTCAGGGGTACCTTTTATCGTCTGGACCGATCACAAGAATTTGGAATACATTCGTACTGCTAAAAGACTCAATTCCAGGCAGGCTCGGTGGGCTCTTTTTTTTGGACGTTTTGACTTTACTCTCTCGTACCGCCCGGGTTCCAAAAACATCAAACCCGATTCTTTATCATGCATTTTTGACCGTTCCGATCGCCCGTCTACTCCCGAGTGCATTTTACCAGAGAACCTATTCATCTCTACACTCACATGGGAGGTCGAATCGAAGGTCAAGAGGGCCTTAGAAGGGGTAACGCCTCCGACTCGTTGCCCACCGAACCGTTTGTTTGTGCCGGAGGGGTTACGGTCCAGCGTCATTCAGTGGGGTCATTGTTCTAATGTGGCCTGTCATCCAGGAGTAAATCGTACCATGTTTTTGGTTAAGCAACGATTCTGGTGGCCTCTCATGGCTCGTGATGTTCGCAGTTTTGTATTGGCTTGCTCAGTTTGTGCCACGGGTAAGACTTCCAATCGACCCCCAGATGGGTTACTTCAACCGCTGCCGGTGCCTTCGAGACCCTGGTCCCACATTGCGCTAGATTTTATCACCGCCCTCCCACCCTCCCAGGGTCACACGGTAGTTTTGACCATGGTGGACCGGTTCTCGAAGGCGGCCCATTTCATACCCTTGGCCAAATTACCTTCAGCCAAGGAGACAGCGGTGTGTGTCGTTGACCACGTCTTTCGGCTTCATGGCCTCCCGGCAGACGTGGTTTCTGACAGAGGACCCCAATTTGTGTCCAAATTTTGGCGAGAGTTTTGTAAACTTCTGGGGGCGACTGTCAGTCTGTCCTCTGGGTTCCATCCCCAGAGCAATGGTCAAACTGAGCGAGCCAACCAGGATTTGGAGAGAAC
This sequence comes from Cyprinella venusta, assembly GCA_038021265.1. NCBI lineage: Eukaryota > Metazoa > Chordata > Actinopteri > Cypriniformes > Leuciscidae > Cyprinella > Cyprinella venusta. The sequence goes on from CM075874.1 coordinate 10,678,650, forward strand.
GTTGCGATGTATAGTGTCTAAGAATCCTTCCTCCTGGAGCCAGCAATTGTCTATGGTGGAGTACGCCCACAACACGTTGCCAGTGTCATCCACGGGCCTATCACCATTTGAGTGTAGTCTAGGTTACCAGCCACCTATATTTCCTAGTCTGGAATCCGAAGTCGCGGTCCCCTCCGCCCACGCCTTCATCCAGCGGTGTCGCCGCACTTGGACTAGAGCCCGGGAGACTCTACTCCAAGTGGGGGCGCGCACCAAGGTCAAAGCCGATCGCCACCGGCGGAGACCTCCCGTATACGTCGTCGGTTCTAAAGTGTGGCTTTCTACCAAGGACATTCCTCTCCGTTCCGTTTCTAATAAACTTGCACCTAAATTCATTGGCCCGTTTGCTGTCACCAAAATCATTAGTCCGGTGACAGTCCGCCTGAATCTTCCTCCAGTGTACAGGAGGATTCATCCCGTCTTTCATGTTTCCAAAATTAAACCCGTCTTTTATGCACGCATTAATCCGCCAGTCCCGGTTCCCCCCCCCCCCCCCCCCCCCCGCCGCGTCTCGTAGATGGGGAACCCTCTTATTCGGTCAATCGTGTGCTGGATTCGAGACGGAGGGGGCGCGGATTCCAGTACCTGGTGGACTGGGAAGGTTACGGTCCGGAGGAGAGAAGTTGGGTACCAGTCAGAGACATCCTGGATCACTCCCTTATCGATGATTACAATCGGCAGGTAAGGGAGTCTGGGAACGCCAGGAGGCGTTCCTAGGGAAGGGGGTACTGTCACGGTTGGTAAATCCTATGTCTACTTCTTGTCTCGTGCTTCTGTTATTGTTGTGTGTGTGTGCTGATTAGGGGGGCGTGGCGCTCTATCAGCACTCATCAGCAATCACCACTCACCAGCTGCAGTCTATCATCATGTGTATATATTCTCATCAACTTCTCATCTCCTTTGTCAGATCGTTGTTTGTGGTTCCCGGTGTGTGTCTCCTGTCTTGCTCAGTCGTGTTATTCCCTGGTTCTGGTTCATGTTTGCTGTCTCTTGGATTATTCATCGTTGGATTCTCACCACCACCCACCACCACTGCACGCTGCACCTGACCATTGGAGTCCCTGCGTCACTAACCTGTTTGCCTGGACTGACATTGTACTTTGTTCACTTTAATAAATAGAGCTTTCTGCAATTGCTTCCGTCTGTGATATCATGACACGTTGTTGACTTAACTTAGATTAGATGTAGACATCCTTGTTAAATTTATCCGCGTTTAGTTGGTGTTGTGGTCTACCGCATAACTTAATCCAGAGCAGACACTTATCTTGGTTGAGATGTGGCTTGGGACAGGGTAAACGAAATGCACACCGTCTCGGGAACCTAGTGTCAGAGTTACATGTACCCCATACACAATGTTTGACCATTTTAAACTTAAAATAACAAGAAAAAACGAATGAAAACTGACTAACTGCAATGCATTTCAATGGAAGTGGAAGCAGAGAATGTCCGAGTGTATTGGGTTAGCTGCGCACTGTGATTGGCTCATCGCGTTTGAGGGCGTGGCTTAGCCAAAGGTCAATTGTGAACGGTGAACTGTAGTACAGCACTATTACTAGGCTGGTTCGATTTAATTGGATTCAACCATTAACTCTTTCTCTTGTTCTACAGTCAAAACCCCTGACGACTCCATCCGCCGCTACAACATGGTGTTGGAAAAGATTAAAAAGGAACGCATCAGCAAAGCCGAAGCATATACAAGGCTTGGGGACGATCGGAATACTATTGTGTTTCAGGCTACGATTGCAGAACTTGCAGCGACTAACCCAGATCTGTTCAACACATTGAGGTCCACTTTTAAAAGGAAGGACAGCCTCAAAAGGTTTGCTGAAACTTATAGGGGATTTTGCGAGCCTACAGCTTCAGCAATACTTAAAAAAAAGGATGATGGATCCTTGTTGGATATTTATAAAAAAGTAGTTTGTTTGTTTGTACATGTGTTTGTGCCATGTATTTGTTTAGTTTAGTTTTGTTCAGAATTAAATATTTCATGACATGGGGGAGTCCACAGCTGTAGCTTTATACAGGTGAAACTCAAAAAATTTGAATATCGTGCAAAAGTTCATTTATTTCAGTAATTCAATGTAAAATGTGAAACTAATATATTATATATATATATATATATATATATATATATATATATATATATATATATTATATATATATATATATTACATGTGAAGTGAGATATTTCAAGCCTTTATTTGTTATAATTTTGATGATTATGGCTTACAGCTTATGAAAACCCCAAATTCAAATTTAGAATATTGTGAAAAGGTTTTCATAAACTGTAAGCCATAATCATCAAAATTATAACAAATAAAGGCTTGAAATATCTCACTTCACATGTAATGAGTCTATAATATATTACTTTCACATTTTACATTGAATTATTGAAATAAATACACTTTTGCACGATATTCAAATTTTTTTAGTTTAACCTGTACATTAAAAGGTGACTCCTTACCCTAAAACCTTTTTTTTGCTTTCTTTTTTTGAAAAACAGCTTCATGGTTTTGTAAAGAGATATACAGGCACTTAAAATAAAGTCCATGGTGTATGTACTGAAGTCCTTCTCAGCTCTTCCCAGGTATTGTTGTGGATTTATCTGGTTTACACTGTTTCTGAATAAAGCAGTAAAGTTCAGATCAAACTCCATTTGTGTCCTCAGTCCATTGTTTGCAAAGGCTTTAACTTCCTTGTTCATATTCTTGTCATTTCTCAGTTATGCCACCATTAATAGCACATTGTTCATCAGTGTTTCAAAGGACCAAGTCATCACTTTAGTTGAGGGGCCACACACATGATGAAGTCATTTAAAGATAATGGTTAGTTAATAATGACTAGTGTATTTGAATGCCAACAGAATTTATGTGCTACGAGCTGTGATTGGTCTATTTTGGGGTCTGTCCATTTACCTGCAGGCTATATGAAGACATGAACATGCTGGATAACTCAGATCACAATGAAAACACATTGTTTATCAGCGTTTCAAAGGACCAAGTCATCACTTTAGTTGAGGGGCCACACACATGATGAAGTCATCAAAAGATTATGCTTAGTTAATGATGACTTCTGTATTTGAATGTCAACATAATTTGTGCACTATTTGCTGTTGGGGTCTGTCCATTTACCTGCAGGCTATGAAGAAGACATGAACATGCTTGGAAACTAATCATTCGAAGAGTAGTCTTGCATTCATGAATTAATGCTTTTTTTAAGTGTTACCCCTTTTTGTTATGCATGAGTTCATGATGATTCAGGTACCATAACTGTAGCTTTATCCACAATGGATAGTAAAGACAATTTTGTTTTGTGAACAAAGAAAACATCATGATCATGCGTAATAAATCATAATTCATGATGATGTACTCATCTTAGTTAATGTTTTAATTAAGGTGTTGTTCATTCATGAAGTCATGAATCAAAAACGTTGAACTTGTGATGATTCCTGATGATTCATGAGATATTAATGCATAAATTAATGTCTAATTCATACATGAATTCATGATAATTCATGTACCCTTACCATAAAGTGTTACCGTATAAGGGAACAATATGTTAAGTTTGGAGTAATAAAGGGGTAACAAGCAGATATACAACCTGCAAATAACTTTGTAAGTACACTGAAATTACGGTGTAAGTTTCTGTAATTATAGTGTACTTCCGTGTAGGTATAAGGGAGCAATATGTTAAGTTTGGGGTAATAAGGGGGTAACAAGCAGATATACAACCTGCAAATAACTTTGTAAGTACACTGAAATTACGGTGTAAGTTTCTGTAATTATAGTGTACTTCCGTGTAGGTATAAGGGAGCAATATGTTAAGTTTGGGGTAATAAGGGGGTAACAAGCAGATATAAAAGCAAATTATTTAATTAGTTAAAAAAAATACTGGTAACTATTCTTTTATCATATTCCAGGCAAAAATTGTACATCTGTTGTTTATAAAATGTATCAAATTTCTGGCTAAATATGTTCTTGTGCAATTGTGCAATGTTACAGGGTAATTTTGACATCTGTGGGTTGAAAATTAAACATATATATATATATATATATATATATATATATATATATATATATATATATATATATATATATATATAGGTATATATATACACTATAATAAAAATTAAATTATTGGCTTTTCTTACTAGATTACTTAACATAAAGTCAAAATTATTAGTTTCTGTTGTGATTTTAATTTAGAGCGTACCATGTGGTAATTAGTACTTGCCTTATCCCATTTAATTGCAATGACACTTAAATGTTATTGCCATTGTCATTGGTGGTACACTTACCCTGTAACTACACAGAACAAGGGGGTAACAAGCACCACTTTAATTTACAGCCCGCAGGAGTTACACTTACCCTGTAACTACACAGAACAAGGGGGTAACAAGCACCACTTTAATTTACAGCCCGCAGGGGTTACACTTACCCTGTATCTACACAGAACAAGGGGGAAACAAGCACCACTTTAATTTACAGCCCCCAGGGGTTACACTTACCCTGTATCTACACAGAACAAGGGGGTAACAAGCACCACTTTAATTTACAGCCCGCAGGGGTTACACTTACCCTGTAACTACACAGAACAAGGGGGTAACAAGCACCACTTTAATTTACAGCCCGCAGGAGTTACACTTACCCTGTAATTACACAGAACAAGGGGGTAACAAACGCTACTTACTATGTAGCAATACGAAACAACACTATCTGCTCTGTAATTACAGAGAACGGTACTGTTATCAAGAAAAAAACAACAACAACAACAACAAAAAGTTTTAATTACACAGTATATTTTATATTTATATTCACAGTACATTTAAGTGTCATTGCAATTCAATGGGATAAGGTAAGTACTAATTACCACTTGGTATGGTCTAAATTAAAATCAAAACAGAAACTAATTATTTTGACTTAACATTAAGTAATCTAATAAGAAAAGCCAAAAAAAAGAGAATTTTTATCATATATATATAAAAATTTTAATATTAAAAATAAAAATATTAATTTTCGCCCACAGATACATTTTATAAACAACAGACGTACAATTTTTTCCTGGAATATATTAAAAGAATAGTTACCAGTTATTTTTTAACTAATTAAATAATTTGCTTGTATATCTACTTGTTACCCCCTTATTACCCCAAACTTAACATATTGCTCCCTTATACCTACACGGAAGTACACTATAATTACAGAAACGTATGCCGCAATTTCAGTGTACTTACAAAGTTATTTGCAGGTTGTATATCTGCTTGTTACCCCTTTATTACCCCAAACTTAACATATTGTACCCTTGTACTTACACGGAAGTACACTATAATTACAGAAACGTACGCCGTAATTTCTGTGTACTTACCCAGTTGTTTGCGGGTCGTAAAATAAAGTGTTACCGGGTTTTGTCTTGTTCCTTGTACTTGTCTGTCATGTGATTCCCTCTTTGTCATGTGATCCTGCCGTGTGTCTTGTCCCATGTTCAGCTGTTTCCCAATATGTTGATTAGTCTTCCCAAGTGTATCAGTTTAATCACGCCCCTTTGTTATCTTATAAATCAACAGGAACATCCAAGGCACTCTCTTTAGAAAAGTTAAAACGCCTTTATTTCTATGGCTTGCTCATAATCAACACTATGAAAACACTCCGACACGTTTCGGCATACAAGCCTTTATCGGCATACGAGCCCTTGTTATCTTGTTTAGCTTGTGTTCCCTTGTGTTTAAGCCCTGTGTTTTAGTTCAGTCCTTGAGTTCTTGATGTTGTAATGTTTGTTGTCTCATTGTTCCCATTCTGAATTCCCTGTTCCTGTTCTGAGTGTTCTGTCGTTTACCCTGGTTTACCTGTTTTTTTGTTTTTTTGTTTGTTTATTAAAGTGCTTGTGATTGGATTCAATCTCAGCTTCATTCCTGCCTGCATCGTTATAGAATGTGCACATTCTCAATATGTACATATATTTTGATATAAACAACATGTACATATATTTCAATATAATTTTACATATATTTAAAATATATTCCACAATATATTGACCACATATCTATACATATATTTGATTTATATATTTCCATAGAATTTCATATATATATTGAAATGTATTCTACTATATATTAAACATACATGGCACATTATATCTTTACATATATAACCAATGCATTATCCCATGCAAATTATAATACATTATGGTGGATATTAATAAATATAAAATTGCATATATTTTCAGATATATAGTTAGATGTATTTTATATTCATTTGTAATGAGGCTGGAGACTTCATAGAATCCATTTGCAGCTTTATTAAAGTCACGTCAAACAGGCAGGGGTCAGAGAACAGTAAAACAGGGTTTTCAGAGAGCGGGCACAGAGAGTAGTCAGATAACAGGCAGAAGATCAGGGCAGGTGTCACAGGCTGAGGGGAGGAATGCTATTCGGAGGGCCAACCACCCCCCCCCCCCCCCTTCTGAGCCACCACCGTGAGGAGCCGACACCACAGGCACACAACAGAGGACCACGGAGACAGAGGTAAACTTCAAAGGAGTAACAATCTTTATTGAACAATATAGCGAGGCGCGTCAATTGAATGGGTTTCACTGTCCTCTAGACCCTGCCGCCACGGTCGGACGTGGATCAACCAATTTCGGAACTCCGTTCACCAGTGGTGCGGCGGACTTCCAGCATTTCCCCAGCGGTGCTGCAGGTTTCAGCGTTGCTGCATGCTCCTGGACTCAGACAGTAAGTAAAACAGGTAAGAATCTTCACAGTGCAAAGCACTCTCTTCAGTGCACAGTAAACAGACAGTGAGTTAAAAGGTTACTTCACCAGCGTTGCTGCATGCTTCTGGACTCAGACAGTCAGTAAAACAGGTAAGAATCTTCACAGTGCACAGCACTCTCTTCAGTTCACAGTAAACAGACAGTGAGTTAAAAGGTTACTTCACCAGCGTTGCTGCATGCTTCTAGACTCAGACGGTAAGTAGAACAGGTAAGAATCTTCACAGTGCAAAGCACTCTCTTCAGTTCACAGTAAACAGACAGTGAGTTAAAAGGTTTCTTCACCAGCGTTGCTGCATGCTTCTAGACTCAGACGGTAAGTAGAGCAGGTAAGGATCTTCACTGTACAAAGTACACTCTTCAGTTTACAGGGGGGAGGCAGTGGATTAGAGGATTACTTCACCAGCGTTGCTGCATGCTACTAGACTCAAACAGTAAGTAAAGCAGGTAAGGATCTTCACTGTACAAAGTACACTCTTCAGTTTACAGGGGGGGAGGCAGTGGATTAGAGGATTACTTCACCAGCGTTGCTGCATGCTAGACTCAAACAGTGGGTAGAACAGGTAAGGATCTTCACAGTAGGCTTCTAATGGAGAGCGGATCTAATAGCTTTCAACAAACGTGCAAACGTGGGTTAGGGCTACTTCTCAGCAAGGGCACATCACACTTGTGTTCACTTCAATTCCACAGCCATAAATCAATGTGTATCAATAAGGCAAAAGCACTGCAATTCACTCACACGATAGGGTTGATCAGAGGCCTCACTCCGTTTGTTGCGCTCGTTTACAGGGGTTTCACTTTTAATTCCTCCTCATCACACTCTGAAACACATAGCTCCTCCAACAGTCATATCCACATTTACTGTATCCTCTTCAAGCGGTTTAAATGTTCATAAGATGAAATCAATTCACTTATTTTTCCTCTCTCCTTCCACAGCACAGATCCAGTCGATAGCTCAGTCCAGCAGCCTTCCTACGAACGATCACTCTGATCCAGCAACTCGGCGATCTCCCTGCCCCAACGATCTTCCCGAGGAAGCTTGCATCCAGCACGAGCACTTCAAAACTCCCCTTTCCCCACACGCACCGTCCAGCATGCGCCAAGCGCCCCCATTGCTCTTCACCGGGCGTCTCTCCCTTTCCCCTGTTCCTTCCCCGTCTGTCTCTCCCGTCTGTGTCCCCCGTCTGTGTCCCCCGTTTGTGTCCCCCTCTTCCCTTCAGTCTGCCTCCTTTTATCTTGACTCGTCAAACAGGAAACCTGTGTGAGCGCCGCTTCTCTCTCTCTCGCACCTGTAGTGCATTAGCGCTAATCAGTGCGCGCATGATTCCATCACGCCTGGAACCGCAGTGGCGTGTTACACACAATCCGTTCCCCTAGGAAACTTGTGACTCTGAGGAGAGTTCCTGATCGCCAAGCGATTTTGTCACCCGTGACACAGGCAGCAAACAATGGTAATCCAAAGCAAACCAAGTCAAGAGAGGCGACAAACAGGCAGTAGTAATATAGCTTTCCAGGGTCAGTAAACAGAAACAGCAAAACAGGGAAAAACGCTCAGTCATTACAGGCTGTGGCAATGCAATACTTCGCACTGAACTTCAGTTTGAGTGTGGGTTTATAGTGAGTCTGAATGAGGTGCAAGTGTGTGTGCAATCAGTCCCAGGAATGAAGCATTATGGGAATCAGAGTTCCAGAGTAAACTAGTATTCTGGTGAAGGCTCCCTCTGGTGGTGAAGAGGAGGCGGTGCTGGAGCCTGCTCCATAACAGAGCCCCCCTCCTGCGAGCAGCTCCTGAGATGAGAAGGCAGATGACGCCGGGGTCTTCCACGGGGTCTAGGGGCCGTTTTTTCCGGATAAGTCTGATGAAACTCCTCAGTGAGTGATGGGTCCAGGATATCTCTGGCATTGACCCAAGATTGTTCCTCCCGACCGTACCCCTCCCAGTCCACCAGGTATTGGAGGACGTTACCCCAGCGCCTGGAGTCCAGCACTTCGTGCACCCGATACACCTCCTCGCCGTCAATCAGGAGGGGTGAAGAGTCTGAGGCTGTGACTCCCACTTCCGACACTCTTCTCAGCCCACCAGCAGGTTTCAACAGAGATACATGAAATGTAGGAGAGATGTGGTAATTATCAGGCAAATCCAAACGAAAAGATACAGGGGAAACTTGTTTCAATATCTGAAATGGTCCAACATACCTGGGACTGAGTTTGCGGCAGGGAAGTTGAAGTCTCAGATCTCTTGTGGAGAGTAGAGGTCTTCACAGTGCACCCGAGACCCGTCGGCCCAGGACCCGACCCGGGACCCGTACGGGTTCGGGTCTGTATTTTAAATGATCAGCAGGGTCCGGGTCGGGTCCGGGTCGGGTCCGAATCTATTACTTCGGGTCCCGGGTCTGTTTAACATTGTGTGTAATACCAACGCATTCTCATCCTTTAGCGTCATATAGGACGCTATATGACAAAACGGCGAAATACTACTCACATGGCACCCGTTATCGTTGATATAACACGCGCAGAGAATGGGCTGGGCCGTGCGATCGGAGTGCAATCTCAAGCGCGTGTCATGTTTCTATGGCAACCAGAGCAGAGTTTCCGCCAAACCGCGCATTACATTTTCTCCAATGTTTATAATAATATAAATGAACCGTCTTGTTTAGTCTTAAAGTTTTGGTGGTCAGATTCAGACTCAATGAAGAGCAGAGAGCTCAGATATGATCAAGCTGAACAAGCAACAATCAATCGTTATTTAAAAGGGCAAACAGTTAAAGTTATTATGGGAGTTAACTTGAGTCAGAATGTACATGTGCAAGGCTGCATTTGTCATCCATCACCGTGACATCAAGTGGACTTTTAAAGCTGAAATAATGAGTGGATTAAGCTTGGAATAACAAGAGAAATAACATGGATAGAACTGTCTTGTTGGTGGATTGTAATGCATATCAGTCAGTCAGGTAAGGAAGTGATACGACGGCTTCTAAAATTAGGTAAGACAAAAAGTTTTATTCTTCGAAACTCGTGTGAAATAATATGTGACAATCGGGTCCAGTCGGGTTTGTGTCTTCCTGCCGGGTTCGGGTCCAATTTTCAAATAATAGACGGGTCCAGGTCGGGTCGGGGCAGTACATTTATGTCATTTCTCGGGTCTGCACGGGTCCGGGTCCAACTTTTGAAATGAACGACGGGTCCGGGTCGGTTCGGTGTAGCACATTACGGGTCGGGCATGAATTTTTGGACCCGTGAAGACCTCTAGTGGAGAGCCACACCCACTGACCAGCGCTGCACTTCGGGGCAGGGCACCGATGACGATTGGCCTGTTGTTCTTGTCGTCTGACTGCATGAAGGAGATGAGTATAAGCCTGATCCCAGATCGCTTCGCTCTTGCGTAGCCATTGTGTGACAGATGGTTGTTCCGTTGGTTCCCCTGACCAAGGGAACAAAGGTGGTTGAAAGCCCAAGATGCATTTGAACGGAGTAATACCTGTTTTGATCAGTGGATTTTGTGCATATTCAGCCCAGAATAGATACCGGCTCCACTCGGTTTGTTCCTTCTGGCAGTAAGATCTTAGGAAACGTGTGACATCCTGGTTCAGACGTTCTGTTTGTCCGTTGGATTGTGGATGGTATCCTGAGGTCAAACTGATGTTGACATTCAGACTCTTGAAGAATGCAGTCCAAACTCTAGACGTGAATTGAGGACCCCGATCGGAAACAATATCCTCAGGTAACCCATACAAGCGAAACACTTGGTTGCACAGAATCTCAGCTGTTTCTAGAGCAGTCAGGAGCTTGGGTAAAGGTATGAGACGGCAGGCCTTGGAGAATTGATCAACAATGGTGAGTATGGTAGTGTGTCCTTGTGATTTAGGTAGATCTGTGATGAAATTAATTGCAATATGGGACCAGGGGCGGTGTGGTGTGGGAAGTGGTGTTAACAGTCCAGCAGGTAATTGTCTAGGTGATTTGGACATATTGCAGCTGACACAGTTCTTTACTTGCATAGTGGTGTTGACCTGAAACGTCGGCCACCAGAAGCGATTTTGTAAGAGGTGAATGGTAGCCGTGATGCCTGGATGCCCTGAACTGGGATTGGAGTGCACACGATCAAGGAGCCGTGCCCGGAGTGGTTCTGGAACAAACAAAAAGTTGTCCGGACTTTCAGAAGGGGGTTTCACCTGACTATTAGCCTGTTGAATCTCTGTGACCATATCCCACTGTACTGGAGCTACCAGTAGATTGGTCTGAATTATGCTCTCTGGAGTGTGATTCTGAATAGTACCTTCTGTTTGACATGATAGAGCATCTGCTTTGATGTTCTTGGATCCTGGTCGATACGTGACGGTGAATTGGAATCGAGTAAAAAATAATGCCCATCTGGCCTGTCGTGGATTTAGACGTTTAGCTGACTGTAGATATTCCAGGTTCTTGTGATCAGTGAGGATGACAAAAGGTTGACTTGCTCCCTCCAGCCAGTGTCGCCACGCCTCCAGTGCTAATTTCATTGCGAGCAGTGATAGTACTGCCCCGACTCCTGTTTTAGAAGCGTCTACTTCCACAATAAATTGGCGTTCAGGGTCTGGATGATGGAGGATGTGTGCGGATGTGAGTCGAGACTTGAGTTCCTGGAAAGCCTGTTCCGCTTCCTCTGACCATTTTAATCTGGACGAATGACGTTTGGTCATCGCGGTTAATGGAGCTGCAATGATGCTGAAATTTTGAATAAATCTCCTGTAGAAGTTGGCGAACCCCAGGAAACGTTTTAATTCATGAAGAGTTTTAGATAACGGCCAGTCCAGAACTCCCTTTACCTTCCTTTCGTCCATGGCGACCCCTTCGTGACTGATAATGTAATGTACTTGTCTAATGAAATTCACATTTCTTAGCTTTGGCATAGAGTTGATGTTGCATGAGACGTTCAAGGACCAGCCTGACCTGTTGAATGTGTTCCTCCATGGAATTGGAATAAATGAGAATGTCGCCATTTGTCTAGCATGTCTCCGAAAATGTCTTTCATAAAGGATTGGAACACGGACGGACTGTTGGACAAATCGAAAGGCATCACGAAATATTCATAGTGCCCACTAGTGGTGGAAAACGCTGTCTTCCACTTGTCCCCCTCACGAATACGGATCAGATTATAGGCGTTGCGTGAGTCCAGTTTAGTGCAAAACCGTGCCTTGCGGAGTTGTTCGAGTGCCGCAGGCACCAGTGGTAGGGGATAGCGGAACTTGACAGTGATATCATTTAATGCTCGGTAGTCAATGCAGGGCGTAGACCACCGTCCTTTTTCTTGACAAAGAAAAATCCAGCGGCAGCAGGGGAAGTTGAGGGTCTGATGAAACCTTTGACTAGTTCCTCCTGGATGTAGTTTTTCATGGCTTCGGATTCGGGTTGAGATAGAGGAAATATCCGTCCACAAGGTGAAGAAGTACCCGGGAGGAGGTCTATGGGACAGTCAGTTGAGCGATGTTCGGGGAGCTGAGGTGCCTTCTTTTTGCTAAAGGCTTTGAGGAGGTCTGTGTATACAGTTGGAATTTTTGTTTCTTCATGAGATGAGGATTCAGGTTCTGTATCTTGCAAAGGGAGGTGATTCATTCTCTGTAGTTGACGATTAGGGTCGATTGGATTCGATGATTCACTTCTTGTCTCGTGAAGCGGGATACGAGTCACAGGAGTCAGGCAGCGGTCATGACTTAAAGAATCCCACTGTATGATTTGTCCCTCCTTCCAGGAGATGTGTGGGTTATGAGCTTGTAGCCAGGGAAGCCCCAATATAACGGGATGATGGGGTGATTTAATTACATAGAAACTGATGATCTCAGTGTGCAAGGGGCCAACATGATGAAGTTTTATCTCTTCGGTGGTGTCCTGAATCCTTCCCTCTCCGAGGGGCCGGCCGTCTAACGCCTCCACTGCCAAGGAGGAAAGACAAGGCAGTAAATTGAGTTTGCATTGTTCTGCAAAAGTACGAGATATGAAATTTCCAGCAGCTCCAGAATCGATGAGAGCTGTGGTTCTGAACTTCTTTCCTCTTATCGCGATAATTACTGGCAATTTAAAGCTTGATGGATTGCTCCGTAACACATTTACCATATATTTCAATATATTGAAAGTGGCAATCATTTGTATATTTTGCAATATATTACAATATATTTAATATATTGTATAATATATGTATCATCAATATATTACTCCATGTATTTCCAATATATAATATATTGGAAAATGAAAAGGAAAATAATATATTACAATATATTACAATATATTTCAAGTAATATATTGGTAAATATATTTTTCTTTCATAAGGGCGAGCTGCTGCTGAGATTGTGGGGTACACAAATTAATCTCACTGAGGCATTAGAGATGGGCGCCGCCTTTTCTCTGCCTTTATCTGTGGGATCCAGTGCTCTCTCGTTGGGATCGGAGGCCTGCACTCTCTTCTTCTGCCCAGGTAGAGAGTCCTGTGCTTCAGCTATCCAGCTCTAATGAGGTGGATGTGTTGAGCATTGAAGCAGCGGAAGAGGATTCACCAACTCTTTTGCCAGCATACAAGAAGCTAGTGGAGGTTGTTACTCGTGCTGTGTCTAAACTAAACATGAAATGGCCAGCCAAGAAACAGGGTGCTCTTCCTTAAAGCAAGTTGGATGAGCACTTTTTGTCGTCTATTACAATACCACTGCCAAGGGGCCTGTCATTTTTCCTGATCTCCATAATAAGTTATTGAGCTAACAATCCATTCTCGTCCCGTCTTTCAGCTCCCAAGTGCATGTGCATTCAGATAAAAGGGGTTTGAAAGAGGATGGCTATGGTGCAATTCCTAGGGTTGAACTGACACTCACAAGTTATCTGTCCCCTTGCTTAGCATTGTCACTGAAGGCCCTGCTGCACTTAGCTACTAAGAACATCATCAGCCCAGGTGGGTAAAACGTTCACGGCAGCAGGTCAGGCGATGGTGAGGGAGGGGGTAGGGCCTGATGCAGTTCGAGAACTGCGTTGGGCCACAGATTTGTTTCTCAGGGCCACCAAGGTGAACACTAGAGCTATGGCAGAAAGACAGAGAGACATCTCTGGCTCAATCTATCAGATGTAAGAAAAATGGAGCCTTTTAAATTGACGCTCCGCTATAGAAAAATACCCATATTTAAAACTTAAATATGGGTATTTTAAAATAAATAACTAGCTTCCGGCAGATGGCCTATGCAAGTCAATTTATGCCAAAAGAGTAAACCCTGACGCAATGTAGGAGTAGCATAAGCTTTGACGCCTCTCACTGTTCAAACAAATAGGGCTGGGAAACAAACCACTGACATTTCTCTTAAAAAAATCTAATTTTAGACTGGAGCCAATGGAATTACATTTATGTTAGATGGACTTTTGGGCTATAAAATCTCATCCTTCATTCAATGCCATTTATAAAGTTTTTAATATTCGTCTGAAAGAAGAAAGTCATATATACTTAGGATGGCTTGAGGGCGAGTAAATCATGGGGTAATTTAAATTTTTGGGTGAACTATCCCTTTAATAGTAGGCAAAGGTTCACTGTGAGACACTGAGGGGCAGTTAGTCACTTATATTCAGAGTTTGGGCAGCTTCCTGTTAGAGGAAAGGGCAGAAAATGTGTCATGTTCCACTGGAAATGCTAAAGAATCTCAAAAATCATTATTGCAAAATTCAGTCCACCATGATTTGTAGACTTGTTTTTTCTCTCTGCTTACCAGAAACATGAGTCCTACAGTATGCAACAATTTTGTGTTCCTCAAGTAAGACATCTATGATTTAAGCATGTTTGTTTACTAACTCTCTATGTTATATTTTGGGTTTATTAACCCATTTATATGTTGTGTATGTGTGCAGATATCTATGGGAACTGTGCAAACCCTTTGGTCATTAAGTTCATTCAAACGAATGAGGGTCGACGTGACACCAAATTCTGAGAAGATAAGCAGCCCCCAGCTATGCTGCGATCAAAGTGATTAACTGTGTCATTAGTAAACATCAGGTTTTCTAAACCCTGACATTCTTATTAACATTCAGACAATTTTCACCATGCTCCAAGTAACACAAATTACTTAAGAACTTCAGTGCACAAAACAATATCTGACAAGTTTAACAATTTTAAGATTCAATTTCAGAGAACCACATTTTCAGTGTATCCGTTTCTAATATGAATGTCCATTAAACAGAATTCATAAACACCCATCCAAAGAATCAATGATAACAGACTCTTCTTTGAAATCCTCTACTAGCGCTGTCTTACCTTCAAGTGGAAAGGCATTTTTTAAAATCTGATTTATAAGTCAGTCAATGAGGCATCTAAGGCCCTCTGTCTATAGATTTGGAAATAAAATGCATCTTCATGCTTTAAGCAATATACATTATGTGTGTTTATGTATAGGTCAAAAAGCCTACAGTAACATCCAGAAAGCATTTTGGAAATATCCATATGGGATGCAAATTTGCCACAGACTGTCCCCAGCAGAGTCAATTTGGAGGATCTCCATCTGAGCCTTATTAAAGATTCAGTTTATAAATGGCAGCTTATTAACTGTTTTAAAAAACTTGTTATTTACTGTGAATTCTGTATGGTATTCTTTCTCTTGTACTTGTTGCAAAACTCAGATGCAAAACTAGCATCTGACAACCACCTTAAAGGATAAACAAAGAAGCTGTGCGAGGGAAGAAAGCTGAATCTAGAAGCTGTCAAGGGAGATGGGGGTGGAGGTGGTAGAGAAGGAGGAGGGGAACGTACAGTATGGAAAAGACAAGAGAGTTTAATCTATGCTTTCAACGCAAAAGAATTCAGAGCTATAGTTTGTGTTATCCTGGGCAGTTTTATTGTTTTATTTGTGTACAAATTTGTAATTCACTGACCAAAATACAGTAAACTACTTGTAATTTTAGCAGATTTGCAACATCAAGAAAATCAGAATCCCAGATTACCTAAGGCTAGGATTACTTATCAGGCTGTACATCTCCTTGTCTATGCTTTTGTTATCAGACTAGACTTTTAATCTGCCTTGCTGTCTACAGAAAGCAAATCTCTGCAAATTAACTAGAATGTGATGGCATGGTCTTTAACTCAAGAGTACATATTACACCTCTCTGTCTTAATTCACTAACTGCCAGTGGCTCAAATTCAAGGCAAAGATGCTTGTATTAAGAGCATCTATGTGGTCTGTACCCTCCTACCTCCTCTCACTTGCAAATCTACATTGCCTCCGGAAGTCCAGAAGCATTTCTCTCCCAAACATTCATATTCAATGTATTTTTTTTTAATCCAGCACCACCCTTTCCTGCCCGACATTAGTCTTTGTACACCTGCCCTCTGCTTACATTGATTTTTTTCCAGTCCACTCCCGCTTAATTTAGATCCAAAGTCTGACTACATCGTGTCCACACTTTGATCTGTCATTGCAACCCGATCATACTAAATGGGTCTTTATAGCACACATGTGTATTGTCGTGTAATTTAAACGGTAAAGTGAGTTTTTACGTGCATAGGCTATGCATGGGTTGGTTAGGGTAGGTTTAGTACTGGTGTTGGGTAAGTTTGTATTACACGCAAATGAACTGAGTATCAAATATACGCGAAAACTGCATCTCATATGCATGTAAAAACTCATTTCCGCGTATAAATTACACGACAATACACAATGCGTGTTATAGAGATGCATTTATGGGAGAACAGGCTGGTCATTGTACTAATGAACCACCTGCTCTTAGCCTGCTCTTAAGGCTGGCTTATTTGACGCATGTGCTGCTGTGTACATGGCTGCATGGTTTATGATACTATCGCCCTCTGTTTTTTTAACAAATACGTAAATTTTTTTTTAATTAAAGGCCACTGCCAGGCCGCTCGTTCGCGCCTATAGAAGTCCTGCACATTTCTATCTTTAATCAACTCTAATTTAATCCTGCACCACAAGAAATATAATTGTGTCCCATGGGAATGCAGGCCTCCAAATTAAATCTCATTTGTGGTATATTTAGACACATTGCACCAGTTGTAACCTCATATACACCTTTTGCATGTCAAAAATGAGATTTGAAATCTCCAGCACAAAGGGAAGGCTGGACTATTTTTATAATACTTAAATTGTTCTTTTCAGAGAATCTACTATCTATTTCCTTGTATGTAAAACAGAGGCTTTGAAATTCTATTCTGACAAATAAAGCAGGGCTGAAACAACTTGATAAGTAAATTATGAAAAAATGGGGTGAACAATAAAACCTAGCACATCATCTTGATAGGAAACTCGGTAACACTTTACAATACGGGTGCACTAATATGCATTAATTCATGCTTAACTAATGCACAGATAATACTGAGTTTATGTATAACTCATGAAGAACTAAACCATTTTTAATGATTACTGCATCAGCAACTAATAAAGAGTCTATATGATTAATAGATTAAGTATTACATGAATTGCTATTAATTCAATGTGTCATTGTGTATTAATTCCTTAATAACATATTTTATGAACTAATAGTGTAAATTAATGTGTTAATTACCACAATTAGTCAAAGCTATGCACTTCACCTTCCAGTTGTCTGCTTTAATTAATCATTAGCTAATGATTTGCAAAGGTATCATTATGTTATGACTTAACTTGTTGGGGCACATCATTATTAACTAGTCATTTAGTAATTGTAGTAATTTGCACATGAATTTGCACTAACAATTAAGTAATTAATCATGCATTAATGCTTATTAGTGTATCTGTCATATTATCTGGAAGTTGAAATACAAGGCTTTGGCTCATTCTGGTAATTAACATATTAATTGACACTATTAGTTAAAAAATTGAGCTATTATGTAATTAATCCACAATTACATATTTAATTAATAACAATTCATGTATTAACTAATACATTAACCTTACATACTCTTAATTAGTTCCTAATGTGGTAATCATTAATGAATAGCTTAAATAATCATTAGTTACACATTATTTGTGCATTAGTTAAGCATGAAATAATGCTTATTAGTGCACACGTATTGTAAAGTGTTACCGGAAACTCTTTCCACCCCTCCATCCCTGTCTGGCCTTTCTCTCTCTGTCTTTCTCATTCACATTCGCGTTCTACTTCTCTCCTTGCCTCAATCCAGACCCTCCCTCTACCCATTCTCTCTCTCTCTCTCTTTCTGCCTCGCACATACATACTCGCACACACACACTGCCTCCTTTCAGTCTCACTCTGCCAGTCTGCAGTTCAACATGTTGCCTGAGCGATGCTGCGCTCCACAATGGAAGCCATCCTGCCGGTGTACCGGTCGCGCACCACAGCCCGAGCTTCAGTGCTCCATCTGAAGGACCTGTGTGAGGAGGAGCGCAACCCTCACAAACCCCAGCCACCGTCCGAAAGAGAGGAACACCACGCCAGCTCCATGTGGAGGGAGGCCATGCGTAAGCGGACCTACTTGCTGGAGAGGGGCTCCCGGACAGGAGGAGATGTAACAGGAGGAGGAGGTGTGCGTGGCCGGAGACAAAGGTCCCCAGACTGGCTGTATGACTCGTACTATCTTATGAGCCAGCAGCATCCACTTTTTGTTTTTCTGCTCCTCATTGTGATGGGTGCCTGCCTGGCTCTGTTGGCTGTCTTCTTCGCCTCTGGGCTGGTGAGTGTTTGGAGACTGGGGTGACTGGGGAAGGTGACTGGGGAAAAGGCAGAAAAGGATGGGAACAGTGTTTTTAGGTTGGTTGAGGGAGAGAGTCCTGTTGCTACTGTACTGAGCAAGTGACAGGATAGGGTATACAATTAATATTTTGCTTATTTCTTTAAGGGGTTTTAAAACAGTTAACAATACTTCTTCAAGCCCACACCTGGAAATTTTTGTGGCATGTGTGTAGGAAAATACATTTCCTCTGCCCAAAAACATCACACTTAAGAGGAAGTTCCATCCAATCAGCTCTGTTTGTACGGACTACAGGAACCATATGTCTCTGTTTACCTTAAGCAGTATGTAATCTCTTTTCAAAGCATAATTTCTGTGATTCGTGTAAAAGTCATAAAGAAGCAGCAGGGAGTAATCAATGTTTGGAAGGAAAGGGAATACATTTGGAAACTCATGGGTCATGGGTAATGAAGCAGAACAGATTAGAAACTATTAACCTGTCAACAATAAAGCTGTTTGCATTTTTGACCAGCTCAGCTGGAGCAAAATTGAAATCCCTGTCAATTCAAATCTAATAATTTTCTCTAATTCAATCAATGATTTGTTAACCATTAGCTGTGTAATTTGTATTATATGGAAAACATATCCAGAAATCTAATAAACTATGTATGTTCATTCATAGAGCGCAGTGCCAGATTTCTTTTGATTAAATTAGGCTTTTATTCTGCAGGCAGATGTTTGAGTTATGTACTAATTCTATCACAATATCAACATTGATTCATTTAAATTTTTTGACATTTCAGAAGATTCTATAGGTGCCACTTGTATATGAAGCAGATAGCGATCATGGGACCGAGGAGAACTAGCAGCTTTAGTGTTGTCAGGGTGTCTGAATCAGAGTTTTGTACATATTGCTGGCTCACGTGCCAAGACAGTTTACACAGGTTTTCCCAGAAGTTTTGAGGTATTTTCATCACAGTTCGACTGTCTGGCCTAAAAACAGAATTCACATGGACAGGACACAGGAGTTGCTGTCCAAAAGTTCTGTTTGCTTTTCCCTCAATTTTAAGGCCAATCATTTTGCAAAATAGCTGGAATCTACATTGAAATATAGGTTTCGCCTGATTAAATCAGCCCTAATGCATTAGGGAGACCAGAAAATGAATAAGTAAGCGACGTTTCACAGTATGACATCAACCCCAGTGTAGATACACGCTCTCAATGCGTGTGCTACTTTCTCTCTTGTCTTTTGACTGCCTGACCTAAATATCACATCATAGTGGCTGTTGAGCCCGTCTTGGGTTGCTGGAATGCTCTCCGTGACTCCCATGGTTGCACACATCACATTGATTGTGAAAAAAAAAAGCTTTTTTATAATCGTACTCTGAAACCCTGACGTTTTTTTCCCCCCATGACCTGTTTTCACTCAGCCTCACACATCCGATAAGTGGCCGCAGGGCTAACGTTTCCCGTGCATGCTTTGTGGCATTTAGTGGAAGATCGTGCTTGTGGGTTTAGGCTATTGCAGGCCTGTTCTGTGTCCTCTATGATAAAATAGATAGGATAGTGGCTAAAACCTCCAATTTCTATTACGTTTTCAATTTCTTATGCGCTTCTAAAAGCTGTTCTGCATCAATTATGCATGAGTCTTGGGCAGTTTTCCCTCGCTATTAGTGGTTTTGTGTGTTCTGGCTATGAGTACTTCAATGCTGCAACAGTGGGGATTATAGAAAAGAGAAGCAAATGTTGTCGCTGTGAAAAAAACAGATGAGACACCATCAAAATCACACCATGTCACTTTAGCCTGACACCATGACTTTTAACAAAGATAATTTTAGGGTGTCAATATAGTGGTGCCAGCAGAGGTTTAGTTTTGCTCCTAAGTGAGAAAATGATTGCAGAAAATTTGCTGATAATCAGGGTCTGTGTCTTGCTGTCTTACTTTGTAGCTTTAATTATAATGCTATGAGGTGAAAAGGCTTTTCACAGACATCCTGGGCTCTTTAAACACTGAAACTTTTTAGAGGCTACTGATTATAGCTTGAATCCATTTAGATGTCCCTGTTTGGAGTTTAATGTTTATTGCTGGTTCATTTTGAGAATGTTGAGTTACATTTTGGTGTGCTATAGTCAATAGTGCTGTTCCAAAACGTGAGCTTCTGGAGAAAGCATTGTCTGGCATTTTCATCTACACACAATATTTTTTTCCTAATTGTAGGCAACTTAATTATGCTGCCACCTTGTTCTTTTTAATGTTATTAATAATGCATATTGCATTTAATGCTGAAAAATGACTTAAAAAATTCAAAAAAATTTAGTCTATTTAAAATGGATTTGTTTATTAATATTTACATTAAAAATGCATTGTACATACATCTGTACATACAACAAATCAGATAAACAGATGTATGTACAGATATACAATGTCTTTTTATTTTAAATATAGTAGGAACAGTAATAAAACAGTAATTACTGACTTCTTTCCATACGAAGGGAACTGAAAAAAAATGTATCATTAATTTAAAAATCATTAAAAAACTGTGTATCATAAAACAAGGTCAGTAATAATGCCCATTATTATAAAAATTTAAAATAATAATAATAATAATAATAATAATAATAATAATAATAATAATAATAATAATAAAATGTATTGCAAGGCCAAATATAACCATACCATAAATCCCAAAGTTACACAAAAAAACTATTCTGCTAAACAAAGACAGAACAGTCACTGTAGGGGTCATGAGCTGTCAACTTACCCACCCAAATAAATGCTTTTAGCTGATTTAGACAGACACAAACCGAATTCTGTGTAGTCTGACTCCGTAAGGTCTGTGCTATTTGGATAACTATCAAAAGCAAAATTCAGTGCAGAAATCGAGTCACTGATAGACTTTTTAAATTTTACATTTTAAATAACAGATGATTTTCATGATACTAAGAGGAACAGGCTTGATTTACTAAAAGCGATAAACAATTTTGTGACAAAATGTCTGACTGTACATAAGTTCTTTATATATCAAAATAATGAGTAATCAGAGATTAGAACGAACTTTGTTACCTATCTTTGGGCATTAATGTTGGGTCCATTTCTTTTGGTAAAAAATATGTTTGCAAAGCTAGCATTTTATTCCAACTGGTACCAACACACAATGAAATGAACCTAACAAACAAATAATGCTCTTCTGGGACTTTCACATTGTTGAAAATAAACAACCACTTTCCATTAGATCCTATTGAAGGCAATGCTATTTTTAGTCCAGTGATCCTGTTGTAGTTATTTTGTCTTTACATGTAACGTGTGAGTGGGCTAAAGAGGCAATGATGAGGCTTTTATCTGTCTGTGCAGGCAGTCTTGTGCTTATGTATTTATCTCTATTATGCATTAAAAATCCAGAAGTAGAAAATTAGTAGTTTTGGCAAATTGGTTTAAATAAAAGTTTTTGGAGTAACAAGGAAGTTTTGAATTCTGAAAGACATGTTCACACTATAACGATAACCATGTTAGCATCCACACCAATGCATATTGTTGTTTATTATAACTGCACGCAGTTATGTCATCTGCCGCTTTAAATGCTTGAGCTCTTTAAAGCAGGATGAATTTTGATCAATGTTTTTATCGCTTGTCTGGAAACTAATCGTTCAGAAAGTGATTCCAAAAATATCGTTCCTTTGCATTATTGTTGTGGTGATATATTAAGATTGCTGCAAATAATTATAATAAAAGTAATTGTGTAATTGTGACTTTTTTCCCAAAGAAATAATCTTGAATAAAACAAATAATATTATTATTATTTAGCTCAGTTTTTTATAGTCATACTTTTTTTTCTCATGTTAAGCTCAAATCAAACAATATTTTGTGAAATACATGCTATTAATAATAATAATAATAATAATAATTGAAAACAAAGAAGATATTTGCTTGCATGTTTCATGACAGTTTCAAAGTTACATGTCCAGTAAGTTGTGGTAAAAGCACATTTAGTTTTATCCATGTCATGGGGCAACCAATAGTTCCGACTGAGTATTTTCAGCATTAAAGCGTATATCTTTTCAGTGTTTCTCAAGCACACTCACTGTTGATGAAATGACTGCTGATGAAATTTATTTGTTGACATTTTAAGGCATTAGTTGACCTCTTAAAGGAGCACTTCACCCATTTCAACATTAATGTATATTGAAAGTGGATCATAGATGTAGTCAAAATGTAAAAGTATTTTTGAATTTGGTGCCCTCTTGACCGAGAAAAGACAGAAAATAACCGAAGGGTGCATTTGTATGTACAGTAAGACAACAACTCCCTCAATGCACCACATTGCACATCTCCGCAAGCCACACCCACTAATCCGGAACAGCTCAAAACATCAGAGAAATCACTCTTACGTCTACAAGACTAACGCTAGCTGCCACCAGAGTTTGAAATTCATTTCACACTAAATTTCTTAGTTGGCTGTGGCAAGAAGGGCGAGGGCAACTGGGCGAGGGATGTGAGAGCAGCGCGAGGCTGGTGACGTCAGTGATAATGAAAGAATCCTGTGAGACACACTGGTCTTGCATCTCTCACGGAGGAGTGGAGGCATAAAAGGAGGAGTGACGACAGTGCAGATCTAGAGATGAACAGGGCCGGATTTTATGTTGTGTTTTGTTTCTGTTGTGTAGACAGCAGTAGTCAATGAGGGGCTGCTGGCTTATACTTTTGTTTTGTATTTGTTCATTTAACTATTAAAATGTTTAAATGTTCGCTGGTTCCACCTCCTCCTTCCCACAACAACGAACCCCGTTAACGTTACATTGGCAAACTCATTAGTGAATTACTCCTCGGTTGTTTTTCTTTCTATATGGTGAATTCCTGCATGATACCTGGATTCAGTCAGGTGAAACTAGGATGGTTCACATCACAACACAAATGTCTGTGTGCTCGTCTGTTCTCGGCAAATTTTGCAAATCCTAAAAGAATTCTCTGATCCTAGGCTAAAATTTTAAGTATTTTATCGTTAGTTTGACATGTTCACCGACAGCTGATTAATGACCATTGCGATCATTTTTTTTCCACAATGAAATTCTGGCAGTGTCAGAAGATTTGCCTCACAGTCCACAACTGTGTGACTTCTACGACGACCATAAAATTGTCTTTGTTTTTCAAAACAAACAATAGACAATCAATGACCAAAACTATTGTTAGACATTTCTTTGTAGCCAGCATTTCAATCCTGTGTGTAATGCAACTCAAAGTCACTGAACATTGACTGATGATGTAAAACTCCGGACAAGCTCCCTTTCGAGGGAATTCACACTGCGTCGATACGACACTTTGGGGGATGTGATTTGATACTTTTTTGATGTTGATGGTCTTGATGTTTTTTGTCCTGTGGGAACATGAATTGTTACCATAAGCACAGCTGAAAGCTGAAAACAAAATGGTGGAATATTTGACTTTGAGCTAAATATTTCAGCCTACAATTCAGACCATGTTTTACTTTTTTAAAAGATGTGTTTTTTTGAAAAATATGAAATAATCATCTGACTAAGCTGGGAGCAGATTATGCATGCACAGTTCTCAAGGAGGCTGCTTGTGCACATTATAAGCCGAGCTCCTAGTTTAAGCTGCAGCGAATGAGTGGTTGCCTCTCAAGCCCCCATTTGAGGAAACCTGGGGGTCAAAGCAACACTCTTGCCTGACACGTTCCAAAGAGAAAACAGATCTGAGGACTGTTATTTTCTTGAAGACGGCTTCGGGGAAGGTCCTGTCGCTCTGTGCAGACCTCTGAAGTTTTCGCTCCTCCATGGAGCCCTAAGGAAATTGATTAGGGCTGTCAAACGATTAATCGCGATTAATCGCATCCAAAACAAAAGTTTGTGTTTACATAGTATATGTGGGTGCACTGTGTATAATTATTTTGTATATATATAAATACACACACATGCATGTATATTTAAGAAAAAAAATATTATTTATATATAAAATATTTATATTTATATATAATATAAATTATATATAAATCTATATACAGTATATACATGAAAATAATTCTTAAATATATAAAAGCATGTGTGTGTATTTATATATATAAAATAATTATACACAGTGCACCCACATATATTATGTAAACACAAACTTTTATTTTGGATGCGATTAATCGCGATTAATCGTTTGACAGCCCTAAAATTGATGTTTATATTCTGCAGTAAAGTGTGCTTCAGGACACATCGGTTTCCAGCGGAAGTCAACCCACAGCAGGAGCAAGAAGTAAACTCTTTGTAGGCAAAGGAGGCTATAGAAAGTGTTCCTCCGCTGGAACAGGGAGTTTGGGTTTTACAGCCACATAGTTTCCAAGAAGGCTGGTGGGTTGCGTCCAATTCTATATCTAAGGCACTTGAATCAGTCTCTGAGGAGATTCAGGTCCAAGATGCTAACTATTCCCACCACTGTAAGCCAAATCAAATCCAAGGATTGGTTTGTCACGATAGTTCTACCAGAAAGACTCAGGAGATAAATTGATGTAACAAGGCATCCATTTATTGGCAGCCCAGCAGGCAATTATTTGCAAAGTTCTTTGGCTTAGGCCCCATCCATATATCGTAATCCAAGGGTAGCGGAACATCATTTCCTGCCTAAAGACAAAGGCAGGGGCGCAGCCAGGGAAGTATAGACACACTCTAAAAAATGCTGGGTTGTTTTAACCCAATTTTGGGTCAAATATGGACCAACCCAAATGATGGGTTAAAAATGTAATGTAAAAATTTAACCCAACAGCTGGGTATGTCCATATTTGACCCAAAATTGGGTTGAAACAACCCAGCATTTTTTAGAGTGCAGGACCATCCTGGTGGTGGGGAGGGTGGAGGTTGTTGTCGCGTCGGCATCTGCAAACTCAAACATGTACCGATCTTTTATACGACAAGAATAAGAACGTGATTGGATAACCTTAAGGTGACAAGTGACACGGTTATTAATTAGCCTTCCTGGCAGAACTTATGCTAAAGCTTTCATATCATAGACTTCGAATGCTCTCTTCCAATGTATACTTGGCTTGTGGATTTGCCATACATGATTCTGATTGCGTTTACAATTTCTGATGGAATTCCGTAATGACATAGGATGGCAAACATCATATCTCGATCAATTGAATCAAACACTTTCTTGAAGTCGAAAAAGGTAGTATACATTGGGATGTCTTGTGCTTCCATCCATGAACCTACGAAGGATGTGCATCTGTTGAAAACATCCTCGGCCTGTTCTGAAACCTGCTTGGTTGTTTCTGAACAGTTTGTCGACCGGAACTCTTATGCGATTGAGAATTACTCTATTGTAAACTTTGGCTGCTATGGACATTAGGCTGATTCCTCAATAGTTAGGCATGAGCTGTGGGTTACCTTTGTTTGGGATTGGCTTTATCAAGCTTGATGTCCATTGTGTTGGTGCTGTGAGATGTTCGTAGACCAACTGACAGATGTTGTGAAGTTGATTTACCACAAATTCACCTCAGTCTTTTAATACTTCAGCTGTCATAGCATAATCTGGGCCGGGCGTTTTGTTATGGTTGAGTGTAGTGATGGTGTCATCAACTTCTGCTTTTGTTATTTTACCCAATTTTATACCTGGGACATCCACTGTTGGAATTGGGCAGTTGTTCGGTTGATTTTGGAACTCTTGTTGTTCAGGAGTGTTGAGAAGTAGTTTGCCCATTCTTTTAAAAGATCTTCTGAAAGATCTGAATTTGCGAGAGGAAGCGTTTTTGGACTTTTCACTGACTTTATGAATAAGCTTCCAAACTTTGCGATTTTCATGTTTGTTGACTGCTCACTCTAGGGCATCGAGTTTAGAGTTGATATGAGCCTCGTTGTCCATATAGAATGCTTTCGAAACCTCTTTTTCTGCAGTGGCTCAGTGGTTCATGTAGGTTGTCTACAAACCGGAAGTTTGGTGGTTTAATCCCCGGTTCCACCTGACCAAGTGTCGAGGTGTCCATGAGCAAGACACCTAACCCCAGCTGCTCACAATCTGCATGGCGTCTTGCATGGCCGCCACCGCCATTGGTGTATGAATGAATGAGTGAATGGGTGAATGTGAGGCAATATGTAAATTGCCATTGGGTCTGTGAAAGCGCCATATAAAAGCAATCCGTTTACCATTTTTTGCTTTTCACACCATTCTTCTTTGTCTTTTGAATTTTGTGTGTGCTCGTATTTTGCCTTGAGAACTCCTTCTTCATTGATTAGCTTGATGGTGTTGGGGCTAATCAAGCTTAGTTGTTTGGATTTTAGCCTTTTCTCCAGAATTTTCTCAAAGAAAAAAAATTCAATTTTCGTAGGCAGAGCTCGAACTTGTTGCACACAATTTTATGGTCAGAGCCAATGTCTCAGGTATTATCTGCACGGCAACAGAAGTCCACCACTTTGTGTCATATGGGCGGTCATGGCACAAAAATACAATTAAAACTTAATTTTGGAAAAATACTTTGTATTAAAAATATTTGTATTAACTGGCTTTCTGTTAATACAATGGCTTTCTGTTAATACAATACAGTGAATGACACCCATATGAGGTATACCAGTGGCTGACATAGCCATGGCAGTTTAGCGTTAAGTGATCAATATACAGTACACCAAAACAAAAGATAACGTGTATAACATCATTTCTAATAAGATTATTTTTGTCTTACATTTCATAATGGACAATCTCAGCACCAAATTGCTTTCCATCAGTTCTTTTTCGTGAAGTTGGAATGTGTGCAAAGGGTTGTGGGTGATTTAAGGACAAGGATACACTTCAAAATGATCTGAATGAAGGACATGAAACAAAGTCTGCTTTCCAAGGATCCTTCAAATTGAGACAGCCTTCAGCAGCACTTCATGACATGGCAGTTGAGATATGCAGCTTTATAAAAAGTACCACACACTTTCTCCTGTCTGCTGTCAATCCCACAATTCAATGCATGAACTTGAAGCCCAACTCTCATCGGAATGAATTGAAAATGCTTCCTCTGCTCCATGACATTGGACACACCGTTAAGCTGCATATCTCGACTGCCACATCATCAAGCTCTATCAAAGGAGGTTTTAATTTAAAGGTGTAGAAAGATTAGTGTTTGATTAGGGATGCAACTAAACTGTAATAATTGTGGAAAATGATTCAGGGAATGCATTTAATCAAAAGAACCTTAATTAAGACAATAAAACAAGCTAAAGCAGTTAATTAAAAAGTGTAGTCTCGCATAGCCAGACCATAGACTGTAAAAAATATGTACAAAGCGTCTGTGTTGTCACCCATAGACTCTCTGAAGAATGGGTTTGAAGCTGTTTATGGGGGGTATGGGCGGCGCCATACTGGAAAATCTTGGGAAAAGCAAAATACAAAAGTTTCAGAAAGGATACAGAGGTGGTATGATGTGTTGTGTCAGATCATGGCTGAGACGTCAAATTCACTCGGTACAGCCCATATCAGCTATCAATCAACAGGGCTCCAGACTAACTTTTTGCCTTGGTTGCACTGGTGCGCCTAACTTTTTTATTTAGGTGCACCAGCACAAAATTTAGGTGCACTCAAATTTTTTCTCGTCTTGCGTCACCTTTAACGCCACAATTTCAAGGTCACCTTTTTATCACGCTCCATATATTCATATATATTATGTATATGCTTTTAAAAAAGAATAAGATGTAGTTTTTTTGTTTTGTTTTTTTGAAGCACAATTATACTGTATAAAAATATAAATCTTTAAAAAAAATAAAAATTTAAAGTGCTGTTTTTACATTGTTCAAGTTAGGGCAGGGTATTGACACCAATTTCACAATTCGATTCAATATTGATTATTTTGGATATCAGGTACAATACATGGCAAATTTTCTCAAGGAAAATAAATCTCAACTAATGCTGTAAACTGGGAGTCAGTTGTAGCCCACTATGTTTCATTAGCCTACTATAATATTGAAGGTAAAAATTACCTGATTTGTACACAAACACTTAAATTACACTTTTATTTATTTTATAATAATATGAAATATAAACATTTAAATGGTGACTGCATAAAAGCTTGCCAGATTTTTTTCAAACAACATGCATTAAATATTGAAAAACGTTAAAAAAAATTATAATGAATATGTAATATGGTGCATACTCTGGTGAAATGCTGCTCTAGAGTTAAATTTTTCTAGCTGGCTAACGAGTTTATGGTCACTGGATTTTTTTTTTCTGAGGTAAATGTGATGTTACATTACAGTGTTTACACGCCTTTTACTGACGTCTTTCCACGGCTGAATCACTGATTGAGCGATTCTATGTGAAAGATACGGATTTCGATAAGTTGTACTCTATCTTTTAACACACTTTCAGATGCTCGTTCATGTTTATTTCGCGCTGTAACTGGTATTATTAAGGCAGAAGAGAAGCTCATGTGCACTCCGCGCTGCTGATTCTCTTGAGCTGAGCCAGAGCGATCTCACGCCACAGCGTCAATACACTATTTATGTTTTCAAATTTCGTAAGAAAATTGACCTAATTTGAAATCTGAGACTTTGTTTCATATCAATAGTAACAAAACACAAAGATTATTGCGATTGGACGAGATGCGCGCTACAATCTTCCATTCATTCATCAACTGAAAACAGCATAGCCCAACGGGTTCGTAAAATGAGAATTAGTTTTTGAATATGAGAATATATTTTACCTAGCCCTATAAAATAGTCGCCAACATTTTTAAAAGTTTCTTCGTCGTCTGTTTCTTCTGCTGCTGATTGCCGTTACTGATTCTCTGGTGTTCAGGTCGCAATTTATTTTGTATCACACAGCACGGAGCATTTACCATACGTGCAAGGAGAACAAAAGACTCGTTTGGGGAGAGTCAACGGATGCAATCATGCGAGAACGTCAGGTGCACTGGTGCGACCTAGGAAAAATTTTGGTCGCACCTTTTCAAATTTTGGTCGCATGTGCGACCAAATTGGTCGCACTCTAGAGCCCTGATCAAAGTTCCCCTTCAGGGACTATCGCTGCGTGTAATCGCAGTGGGAACGCCCCTAGCGTAGCGCGTCTGAAGCATGAATGAAATCAGTCAATGGAGAGAGTGAGCGTACGGCGAGTGACGTCATTGACCAGGAAGCTATAAGTATCCCCTGAGCACACCAGACGCCAGCTCTGTTACTTCAGCAAGCTCTGAGTGTGTCTGAGATCTGTCGATTGTGTTTGTCTGATATTTCAGGAGTTTTTCACTATATATATATATATATATATATATATATAAACCAAAAAATGAGTGAGAAAAGAGAACAGTATATAAAGTGTGTTCCCCCCTGTACTCGGTACATCACGGGTGGGGATTCACACGAGTTGTCTGTGGCTTGTTTGGGAGTGCAGCACGCCCAGTCGGCTCTCGAGGGATTGCATTGCATTGTTCTTCGAGGAGAGCAGTATGCTGCGAGCTCCCCAGGGCTCGGGTCCCGCTTCTGGGTGGCGACGCTTGTCTTGGGGATCGCAGATGGATCTCACCGGCGAGGTTGAGACGGGCTCCGCCCTATCTCAGCTTTCTCCGGCGGGATCCAGTGCCTCTCACCCGGCTCTGGAAGCACGCACTGCGGCGGTTACTTCTGCCCGGGTGGAGGCACAGGTTGATGATGATGTGCACTTGAGACTATCCAGTTCTGAGGAGGTGGATGTCGAGAGTTTTGCATCAGAAGAAAGTTTGTCACACTGTACTGTAAAGGATGAAGGGTTGATGGATGTTTTGTGTCGTGCGGTCGAAAAGCTTAGTATCGAGAGGCCATCTGATAAACAGGAGTCTCAATTCAAAAGCAAATTAGACGATAGATTTCTGTCTGCACGACCTCAACCCTCTCGCCGGTGCTTGCCGTTCTTCCCAGATCTTCATGCTGAGGTATCGAAGACCTGGGTTAGACCGGTTTCCAGCAGAATTCACACATATTGATCGAATGTATATGGTAATATCCTTGGAGTAAAGTCTGCTGGATACGTGACGATGCCGAAGGTGGAGGAGACGCTCGCGAGCTATCTCTCTCCGGCTTCGGCGTCTTCACTTAAAGCACCGGCGCTTCCATCCAGACCACTGAAAAACACTTCTGCGCTGGTGGGGAAAGCTTACTCGGCGGCTGGGCAGGCGGCTGCGTGCTTGCATACTATGGCCATTATGCAGGCTTATCAGGCTGATATGCTAAAAGATGTGTGCGAGGGGGGCGAGATTTCTGCAGATACTGTCATCGAGCTTAGGCAGACCGCGGATTTCGCCCTCCGCGCTACTAAGGAGTCTGCAAAATTAATCGGCCGGTCTATGGCAGCTTTGGTGGCTACAGAGAGGCACTTATGGTTAAGCCAAACATCAATGAAAGAGAAAGATAAGGCTCTCTTTTTAAACGCTCCACTTTCGCCGGCGGGACTCTTCAGTGACGCGTTGCACTCAGTCACGGAGAAATTCCAAGAGGAAAAAAGCAGGCAGCTGCCTTTCACAAATATATTCCACTTAAAGTGCGTGTCTCCGCGGCTGCTGATAGAACGCAGCCCCAGCAGTTGAGTTCGTCTCACAAGAGAACGCAGCAGATGCAGAGTGTCGCGTCTCATGCCCCCCCACAGAGAAACTGGAGGGACGAGGCGAGGCGCTCTCCGGCGCGGCCGTCTCGGGGCAGGACTGATCTGAGGAGAGTCATTGTCGCCAAGAAGGCCGCGTCGAAAAAATCCTGATGGTCTGAACGTCAGGACTCTGAGGGTGGTCCCCATAGGCAAAGACTTGAGTTCACCGCACAAGAACACGGTGCCCTGTCTTTCTCGATGCCCTCAGGGGTCTGTTCTACTAACCCTGCCTATACAGGGCGTAGAGAGACTCGGCGAGCGATTTCCAGAGGGACGCTCGCAGCTTCCGAGGGGGGTTGTGGAGTGCTCAGACCAGCTGTTTCCTGCCAATATGTTACAGGGCGCTATGTCTGTCACTCGGGATGTTCATCCAGAGGACAGCCTCGAGAGGCTGGTTCCCTTAGTAGAGTTCCTGGCGGAATGGGAAATGCTTCCCAATGTTTCTCAGTGGGTCCTGAATATTATAAAGAAAGGGTACGCTATTCAGTTCAGAAACGCGTCCACCTCGGTTCCCATTCAGGGAACTTCGAGCTGCGTGTAACCGCTACGGGAACGCCCCTGCGTGATGAGTCATGAAGCATGTATGAAATCAGCCCAATGGCGAGACGGAACGTCATAGGTGGGGTGACGTATTGACCAGGAAACTATAAAGCATACTAGAAACACAAGCGCGACAGCTTCTGAGTCTTCAGCAAGCGCTTTATGTATGAAAATTATGTCTATTTGTCTTTGTCTGTCTAGAAAAGCACTATATATATATTATGGTGAGCAAACAGCAGCAGTTCAGAAAGTGTGTTCATCCCAGCCCACGCTACATCACGGGTGGGGATACACACACGATCTGGGTGTTGTGTGTATGGGAGTGCAGCATGCTCAGTCAGCTCTCGAGGGGGCTGGCTGTCAGCATTGCGAACGTTTGCCCATGAAAACGCTCTGCTCCCGCCGGGCACTTTTCGAGGAGAGTGGCTCGGTTTGTGCTCCCCGCGGTTCGGGTCCCGCTGCTGCCGAGGCACAGCGACGGCTTGCATCGTGGGGATCGCAGATGGATCTGTCAGCGGGGATGGAGACAGGCTCTGCCTCTGCCTTTTCTCTGCCCTTACCTGATAGATCCAGCACCTCAGATCTCGGGCGGGGGTCCGCGCTGTGGTTTCTCCTGCCCGGGCTGAGGCTCCATCACTATCCAGTTCCGAGGAACTGGATGTTGAAAGTGTGGATGTTGAATCTATTGACACAAATAAAAAAGTGGAGATCGGGGACTCGCCAATCCAGTCTCCCGCGAGTGAAAGAAAAAGTGGAGGTTTTGACTCAGGCTGTAGGAAAATTAAGTATTGAGTGGCCAGTCGAAAAACAGCAGACTAGAGTGAAGAGTAAATTAGATGAGAGATATTTACCGTCTCACTCTCTGCCTCCACGCCGGTGTTTGCCCTTCTGAAATAAACCAGTGTCAGCGAGAATTCTAACGCACCACTATGTACTCTGATATTGTTGGGTCTAAGAGTCAGGGTTATGGGGCGATGCCGAGGACGGAGGAGATGGCGAGCCATCTTTCTCCTAATACGGCATCGTCTTTTTACCACCGGCGTTGCTCACCAAGCCACTTAGAAAAAAAAATATACATCGGCTTTGGTGGGCAAAGCTTATTCGGCGGCGGGACAAGCAGCATCATGTTTGCATACGATGGCTATCCTCCAAGTGTATCAAGCAGATCTATTAAAAGATATGAGTGAGGGGGAGGTTGTGAACACTGAAAGTGTTATTAAATAACTGCGTCAGGCAGGATATTTCTCTCCGTGCCACCAAGGAGAAGGCCAGATCAAAGCTCTTCCTTTGGATGTGCCGCTGTCGACCGATGGTCTTTTTTGTGGCTGTGAATTCGGTCATCGAAAGACTTCAAAAAAAAAAAAAAAGCAGGCAGCGGTGCTCCATAAATATTATATATATTATATTTTATATATTATATATATCTCCCCCTCCGTGTGCATGTCCCCGGGGCTGCTGGGCAGGAGCAGCCCCGCCCGTCGGGTACCTCTTCAAAAGAAGAAGAGTGTCGCATCTCGCGCTCCTCCCCAGCAAAACTGGGCCGAGACGCGGCGTTCTCGGGCGGGGTCTTCCCGGGACAAAACCGATCTGAGGACGGTTATTGTCGCCAGGGAGGCCTCGTCGAAGAGGTCCTGACAACAAAGGTGTCAGGATGCTGAGGGTGGTCCCCACCGCGAGAGAGGGGTGTTTGCCGCTGAAGACGGCACCCGCTCTCTCCCGGTGCCCTCAGGGGCCCGTTCTGCCAACCCTGCCGGTATGGTGGGGCGTAGACGGTCCCAGCAAGTGTTTTCCCGAGGGACGCTCGTTTGCTCAGAGTAGCGATACAGAACGGTCATTAAACCCTGCCTGTGCGCGGTCACAGGGCGCTGTTTCTGTTTTAAAAACTACTCCAGAGGCCAGCCTCGAGAGACTGGTACCCTTAATAGAATTTTTGGTGGAGTGGAAGTTCCTGAGGTTCGCTTTCGGGGGCGAAGCGTACCAATATCGGGTTCTTCTGTTCGGCCTAGCTCTGTCTCCCTGAACCTTCACGAAATGCACGGAGGCAGCTCTGGCTCTGGTTGATCCTGGCTCAATCGGAGCATCAGGCGGTTCAGCATAAAGGTGTCGCTCTCGCCCATATCAGAAGGTTGGGGTTAAGACTCAACGCCAAGAAGAGTGTGCTTTCTCCAGTACAGAGGACCACTTTTCTGGGCGTGGCTTGAGATTCGACGACGATGCAGGCACGTCTGTCACCTGCTCTTATAGTTTCGATTCTCTCAGCTGTCAAGCAAGCTAAGTCAGGCCAGTCACACACTGTAAAAGAATATCAGAGAGTTCTGGGTCTGATGGCAGCAGCGTCCAACGTGTTACCGTGCGGCCTGTTGTACATGAGACCACTGCAGTGGTGGCTCAGGACCAAGTGGTTCGCCCCGAGGGGAAACCCGCTCCGCAAGATCAGGGTCATGCGACGTTGTCTCCGTGCCCTGGCTATGTGGAAAGAACCTTGGTTCCTATCCCTGGGACCTGTGCTGGGAGTTCCGTGTCGTCGTGTAACTCTAACGACGGACGCCTTCCTCACGGGCTGGGGGGCAATCATGAGTGGTCGCTCGGCCGGGGTCTGTGGCAGGGTCATCATCTTCATTTGCATATAAATTGTCTAGAAATGATGGCGGTGTTTCAGGCTCTGAAGCACTTCCTCCCAGACCTGAGGGGTCACCATGATCTTGTCCGGTCAGACAACACATCGGTGATCTGTTATTTTATATCCCAGGATATTTATATCGGGAGCAGACATCCTGACGAGGCAGGGGCCAAGGCCCGGGGAGTGGAGACTCCACCCCGAGGTGGTAGAGCTCCTATGGAGTCATTTCGTTCATGCTGAGGTAGACCTATTTGCATCCACCAGCCCCTCTGGGGTTGGATGCGATGGTACAGGAGTGGCCGAGGTCACCCCTGAACGCATTTCCCCCGATTGCTCTGCTCCCAGGAGTTCTGGAGAGGGTTCGCCGAGACGGGGTCAGTCTACTGTTAGTAGCCCCGTATTGGCCGGCCCGAGTATGGTTTGCGGACCTAATTTCTCTCCTTGACGGTTCTCCTTTGGAGGTTCCGTTCAGGAAGGACCTTCTATCTCTAGCATGTGGGTCGATACTTCACCCCCGCTCAGATCTATGGAGGTTGTGGGCTGGGCCTTTGAGAGGGCCCAGTTCATAGAATCGGGTCTCTCGACTGAGGTCGTGGAGACCATCCTCCAGTCCAGAGCTCCGTCCACGAGGAGATTTTATGCCTCGAGGTGGAAATTGTTCACCTCTTGGTGTGGAGAACACCAGTTGGACCCTGTTAACTGCCCGGTGTTGGCGGTGCTGGGATTCCTTCAGGAGCGTTTCTCCACAGGGTTATCCCACTCCACACTAAAGGTGTATGTGGCGGCCTTATCTGCTCACCACGTCCCTTTGAGTGGAGCTCTCTCGGGAGACTACCACTTGTGATTCATTTCCTTCGTGGTATCCTGAGGCTTTCTGTCCTCCTCTGCTAACAGACCAAGAGAAACTATATCTGCTGCCCTGTGAGGGCGCTAGATGCGTATGTCCACAGAGCTGCCCTGTGGAGAAAGCCTGAACAGTTATTTTTTGTTTTGGACCTCCGAGGAAGGTTGTCCCGCATCTAAGCAGAGGTTGAGCAAGTGGGTGGTTGAGGCCATCTCACTTGCATATGAGTCTGCCGGTCAGCCTTCTCCTTTGGCTGTCCGGGCTCACTCAACCAGGGGTATGGCTGCCTGGCTTTCTGTCAGGAGTTCCTATTACTCTACTACATTTGGGATGCGGCAGGATGGTCATCACCGCACACATTTGTAAAACTTTATCATCTTGACTTTATCTCCACTCCGGGGGCGCAGGTGCTTTCCTCTGAATATGCGCTCTGATTTCATACAACGGACACCTGCTCACATGGCGGCGTTGGTATTAGCGTTCCCGTAGCGGTTACACGCAGCTCGAAGTTCCCTGAATGGGAACGTCTCTAGTTACGCATGTAACCTTAGTTCCCTGAAGGGAACGAGACGCTGTGTGTCCATGCCATACTCCCAGCATGCCCGTGAGCGCTTGCTTCAGTCTCTTCGAAGTTGTCGCGCTTGTGTTTCTAGTGCTTTATAGTTTCCTGGTCGACACGTCACCCCGCCTATGACGTTCTGTCTCGCCATTGGGCTGATTTCATACGTGCTTCATGACTCATCATGCAGGGGCGTTCCTGTAGCGGTTACACGCAGCGTCTCATTCCCTTCAGGGAACTAAGGTTACATGCGTAACCAGAGACGTTCAGAGGGGTTCTGCTCACGGTGGTGGGCCCCGAGCAGGCTCTGGTTTTAGAACAGGAGGTAAAAACTCTGCTGCAGAAAGGGGCTATAGAACGGGTTCCTCCACCCAGGAGGGAATTAGGGTATTACAGCCGGTACTTCATCGTTCCGAAAAAAGATGGAGGGCTACGTCCCATTTTAGATCTGCGTCTCTTAAATCGCACTGTAGGAAAGCTCAAGTTCAAGATGCTCACTCTAAAACAGATCGTGTCACAAATCAGATCCGAGGACTGGTTTGTCACGATAGATCTAAAAGACGCTTACTTCCATGTATCTATCCTCCCTCAACACAGGAAGTTCCTGAGGTTTGCTTTCGGGGGCGAAGCATAGCAATATCGGGTTCTTCCGTTCGGCCTAGCACTGTCACCCCGCACATTCACGAAGTGTATGGATGCAGCTATAGCTCCACTCAGGCTGCAGGGCATCCATATTCTGAATTATATAGACGATTGGTTGATTCTAGCTCAATCGGAGCAGCAGGCGGTTCGACATCGAGATGTCGTTCTTGCTCACATCAAGAGATTGGGGTTGAGACTCAACGACAAGAAGAGTGTTCTTTCTCCATTACAGAGAACCACTTTTCTCGGTGTAGTGTGGGATTCGACGACGATGCAGGCACGATTGTCACCTGCTCGTGTGGCTTCGATTCTCACTGCAGTAGATCAGATAAAGCTAGGCCAGTCATTCACTGTAAAACATTTCCAGAGACTGTTAGGTCTCATGGCAGCTGCGTCCAACATGATACCTTTTGGCCTCCTGCACATGAGACCATTACCGTGGTGGCTCAGAACCAAGGGATTCTCCCCGAGGGGAAATCCGTTTCACATGATCAGGAGTTTGCGACGGCGTCATCGCGCCCTTGTTATGTGGAAGGATCCTTGTTTCCTGTCCCAAGGCCCTGTGTTGGGAGCTCCTTGTCGTTGTGTTATGCTAACGACAGATGCCTCTCTCACGGGTTGGGGGGCGATCATGAGTGGTCGCCCAGCTCGGGGTCTGTGGAAGGACCATCACCGTCTATGGCACATAAACTGTCTAGAGATGTTGGCAGTGTTTCAGGCTCTGAAACACTTCCTCCCAGACCTAAGGGGCCACCATGTCCTTGTCCGAACAGACAACACATCGGTGGTCTCTTATATCAACCATCAGGGGGGTCTGCGTTCTCGCACACTCTACAAACTGGCACGTCAGATTCTCCTATGGTCCCAGGGGAGAATTCTTTCTCTGAAAGCTATTTATCTTCCGGGGTATTTAAATCAGGGAGCAGACATCCTGTCGAGACAGGGGCCGAGGCCCAGGGAATGGAGTCTGCACCCCGAGGTGGTGGAGCTCCTATGGAAACGTTTCGGTCGTGCCGAGGTAGACCTTTTTGCTTCTCGAGAAACATCACACTGCCCGCTGTGGTTCTCTCTCAGCCATCCAGCCCCGCTGGGGTTGGATGCGATGGTACATCCGTGACCGAGGTCACGGTTGTACGCATTTCCCCCGATCGCTCTGCTCCCGGGAGTTCTGGAGAGGGTTCGCCGGGATGGGCTCAATCTCCTGCTGATTGCCCCGTTCTGGCCGGCTCGAGTGTGGTTTGCGGACCTGTTTTCTCTCCTCGACGGCTCTCCCATGGAGATACCGGTCAGGAGAGACCTACTCTCTCAGGTGAGCGGGTCAATCCTTCACCCCCGCCCAGAACTGTGGAGGCTGTGGGCTTGGCCTCTGAGGGGGCCCAGCTCATAGATTCCAGTCTCTCGGCTGAGGTCGTTGAGACCATCCTCCAGTCTAGAGCTCCCGCCACGAGGAGGTTATATGCTGCAAGGTGGAAACTTTTCACCTCTTGGTGTGGAGAGCGCCAGCAGGACCCAGTTAACTGCCCGATTGGTACAGTGCTGGATTTCCTGCAGGACCGTCTCTCCACTGGGTTATCCCACTCCACACTGAAGGTGTACGTGGCGGCCTTAGCTGCTTACCACGCCCCTTCAAGTGGAGGGTCCCTCGGGAGACACCCACTAATATCTCGCTTCCTTTGTGGCACCTTGAGGCTGAGGCCCGCAGTTCGCACGAGGGTACCATCTTGGGATCTGGCCATAGTCTTAGAGCGTCTCTCCTTAGCTCCTTTCGAGCCTATCGAGGAAGTTTCAGAAAAGTTTTTGACACTTAAGACTATTCTTCTTCTCGCTATCTCGTCTTTAAAAAGAATTGGAGATATTCAAGCACTGTCGGTGGCTCCCTCGTGCCTGGAATTTGCTCCTGGTATGGTAAAGGCTTTTCTCTGTAAAAGACCGGGTTATGTTCCTAAGGTACCAACCACTTCGGTTGGACCTTTAGTACTGCAGGCTTTCTGTCCTCCTCCTTTTTTGACGTCAGACCAGTTAGGGCTTTAGATGCATATGTCCACAGATCGGCCCCATGGAGGAAATCAGAACAGTTGTTTGTCTGTTTTGGGTCATCTAGGAAGGGGTGTCCGGCATCTAAGCAAAGGATGAGCAAGTGGGTGGTCGAGGCCATCTCACTTGCTTACGTTTCGGCCGGTCAGGCTTCACCTTTGGCCGTAAGGGCCCATTCTACTAGGAGTATGGCTGCCTCTACAGCTCTTCTTTCAGGAGTTTCTTTTCATGACGTTTGTGATACGGCAGGTTGGTCATCACCGAAAAATACAATAAAATTTCATGGGACCAAACTGTAAACATATGAATTTATGCTGTGAAAACGGATATTTTAATATGACGTCTATGGATATTTGCTCCCTTTTGGGACCGGCCTCTAGCAGATTTGAGATGTATTGCAGTTTTTCGCACTTCCGGGTAGGCTTCATCTTTCAGATTAGAATGTTGCCGCTTGAGCCAGACCTTCAGACTGACGGCAGAAGTTCTGGACTCTATCACAGCATTTCTTGGCCAAGGACCACTCAAGAGGACGTTTGACTGACATGTAACACAACATTACATTTCGTTTTGTTTCACGTCTTGTTTTGGGGCTTGACAATATAATGTCGATGTCCCTACAATAACAGACACCTGTGCATCTAATAAATTATGAATTCAAGAACATTGTGCAAGTTTACTGCATCAATGGAGCTGCAAACTTAATGTACTTTTGAAAATTTAGCATTTACATTTACATTTATTCATTTAGCTGACACTTTTATCCAAATCGACTTACAATTGCTATATATGTCTGAGGTCACACTCCTCTGGAGCAACTAGGGGTTAAGTGTCTTGCTCAGGGACACATTGGTGTCTCACAGTGGATTCGAATTCAGGTCTCTCACCAAAGGCATGTGTCTTAACCACTGTGCCATCACCACTCCTTAGTTGATCTTGGTAAGCGCTCATTGTCACAGTTGTAAACACGTCTTTCTTCCATGAGGGATTTTGGCATCACAGCATTTGTTTTCCATGGAGCACATCTCCCGGAAATCCTGTAGAATTCAACCAATCAGATCGCGACTTCGAAACTCTGGAAGTCTTTCCAGAAATGTGTACCATATGCATCAGACATTCAGCGAACAGTCTGTGAGACTAATCCAAGAGAGACCACAATGATGTAGTTCTACAATACCAAATTTCATTATATACAGTACACCAGTATAGCAATACTGGAGAAAACATGTAAGTGCATTACAGACACAAGTATAAGTAATGATTATTATTTATAACCTACATTTAATACACTTAATGTGTAATTATTTTGTGCCACTGCTAATGATTATACATTATATCTGTTGTTATAACCACTGTGTATTGTTAATGGTAACAGGGACACTGTGTAACCTATAGGGGAAACAAATTAACTAGCAAAGGTCACTGCTCAGTTCCTCAGTTTGACGGTAGAATATGTGGGGTTTGAGTTGATAGGCAGTCTCTAGTTTATCTGATAAACTATTATCTAGTGGCTGTCATGCAGGTGCAGTTGGAAGGTGGAGTTAAATGTATTTTTGTAACACCGCAATCTCTCCACAGGGTATCAAGGATCACATCGCCTTTGTTATCACTGTCCCCACTGCGCTGGCTATTTTCCTCACTATCTTTGTTCTGGTCTGCATCGAGTCCGTCTTCAAAAAGCTGCTCCATGTATTTTCCTTGGTGATCTGGGCCTGCCTGGTTGCCATGGGTTACCTCTTTATGTTTTTTGGAGGAATCATCTGTCCCTGGGATCAGGTAAGACAACTGCGTTATCAGCACCCTAAGGTTGTTTTCATTCATCGGCCTTTTGCCTGATATAGCTCAGATCAGATGGGTTGAGAACCAGTGGGAAAAAGTAACAAAAGATTGACTGGAGAGAAAAACAGCACAATACTTAAAAAAAAAAAGAATGTGTAAGTGTACTGGTGTATAGGATAGACCCAAGTGAGCAAATAAAATTTTGGTTCAGAGTCACTTTTACTATAGGTAATTGAGCCTTTGTCAAGTTAACCGCTTTTCTGTGATGCATAGAAATGATTTTAGGACAGAGGTCTACATTTTCTAAAACCCGTTCTAGAATTTTGTTGGAATCCCAGCGAATCAAAATTTAAGATATCCAGAAAGATAAACAGAAAATATTTTAGTGAAGAACAGAAAAAAAGTTCTTTATTTATTTACATTACATTTTTGAGGCTAAGTGTATACTATTTCATCAATACTATTTCAGCAGTACTATTTCATCCCAAATATCAACTGACATGCATATGACTGCAGCTTATTTAGTGAAAACCTTGAAACTCTTCTGATCAGTCATACTGGCAAGTTAGTGGCAATAAATGCTAAGTCAAAATCTTTTATTTATTTATTTACTTAATTACTTCATTTCTGAATCTATTCTACTTTGTAAGTTTTGACCGTCAAACATGTCCAAATGCATGACAGATTGAACTGTTAAAATGTTACATTTTGTACATTTTTTATTGACACACACATCTTACATACTTCTAAAATGAAATGTGAATTATCCAGCTTTATCCTCCCTTGTTAATGATGATTAAATAAAGTTTATGTGTGCTACTCCCATGGCAGCTGAGCCACCCGCATGTTGACCTGCACGTCCAGTGAGGATAATTGTGTTCAACATTAATCAAAATGCTGCAAATGTGTCACTAGACTTGGGAATTCAGACAGTAATCAGAAGTCTACCCTGGCTATTCTGAACTTTCCTATTAAGGATGAACAATTTACTAAGGATTAAGGATGAAATAAACAGTAGCCAGTTTGTCAAGTAAAATAACATAAAAAGTCATTAAATGAAGAATATAAGCTGCTAATAACTTGCTGTATTAAAATAAGAACCAGTATTTGTCACTGACATATTGTATCTCTGGAGTTGGCGGCATATGGTGAAAGACAAACAAGGCTGATGTCAGACGTGTAGGGAAGGACGACATCCTGTTTTAGTCAATATCTCTGCTTGGTTCCAGATTAAGGGCTGATAGGGCAATTCTCAATACATAGACCCCATGTTAATTCACCACACAACAATTGGACCTCATAACATATTTCAGGAAAAGTGTGGGTAACTCTTTATTTGAAGGGGTGTGCATAAGACTGACATGACACTGTCATAAACATGACATAACACCTGTCATGAACATGAAGGAGTCCTTATGAATGTTTATGACTTTTGTCATTAAGTGTCATTCGGTAAATTATGACACTTCTAATGCAAAGTTGACATTGTTTAAAATGTCTTTGTTATGACAACTTGATATTAACCAAGACAAAAATGTCTTGATTATGACAACTTGACATTAACACAGAAATGTCTTTCTTATGACAACTTGACATTAACCAAGAAATCATAACCTGTCACAAATAACAAATAACAGGTCTAATTATCAAACTTAAAGAAGTTATTTAGCTTTGCGTTAACATTACATTACCCTGTCATATGTGTTTGGTTTTGACTTTGGCCATCATGACACCATAACTCTGTCATGAATATTTTACTTTTCCTCAAGTAAAGTGGAACACATTGTACTAGTTATAAAGATGTCATTAAGGGTTATTACTCTGTCAAATGCTGTCAAAAAACAGTGTCATTAATATTTTCCCTTACCTCAAGTAAAGTGGAACACGTTGGACTAGTTATAAAGATGTTAGGTTGACAGGTTATGATTTCTTGGTTAATGTCAAGTTGTCATGAAAAAGACATTTCTGTCTTTGTTAATGTCAAGTTGTCATAATCAAGACATTTTTTTGTCTTTGTTAATGTCAAGTTGTCATAAAAAAGACAATTTAAACAATGTCAACTTTGCATTAAAAGTGTCATAATTTACCGAATGACACTTAATGACAACAGTCATAAACATTCATAAAGACTCCTTCATGTTCATGACAGGTGTTATATCATGTTTATGACACTGTCATGTCAGTCTTATGCACACCCCTTCAAATAAAGTGTTACCAAAGTGGGTAATATTCACTAACCAATTGCAATTAAGTTCAACTTGCTACTGAATATATACACAGACGTAGTGCTGTGCCATGAGTATTGAAATTTCTTAATACAAATTAGGTTTATTATAGAATCCCGATTAAGCCTTGAGGCCTGTTCACACCAGTGATGCACATAATTTATTTGAAGTTTTAAATATTGTTCTTCTGATGACGAAAGATAAAAACAAAGAGCCAATTCACCTAGCTAATAAAAAATATGTATTATGTTTATATTTTTCCCATTAAGTTATGAGAAAGTTATTTCTGATATTTTCTGTTTATGTTCTCTGAACATTCAAAATGTCAAGTTTTTGTAAATGATTTAAAACATGTTTTTTTTTTGTTTTTTTTTTTTTTGGTTATGCGAACATTAAAGGAAATGTTCCATTCTGCAAACACTTTGAACGTTATTTTTGAATGTTCTCTGAACATTCTTAAATATGTAGTAACATTTTAAAAAAATATTTTTTTTCCTTTGTGATAACATTTTTGAGAACGTTATAAAAGGCCAGCTAACTTTGAAAGAACGTTATATTAATTCTTCAGGAAGTCTGAATTTGGAAAAAAAAAATAGAGAACCTGGCCAGAACATTAGAAACATTTCTAAAAACGTTCCCCGTTACCTGGGCCAATCAGAATTCATTTGGCATTAATGAGCTTGAGCATTTAAAGCAGCAGACGGCATTACAGCAGAACATACAATAAACAGGACTGTATCGCCAGTTGGTGTGGACACTGATATATTTATCATTATTGATATCTTAATAGTTATTGGTGTTCTTGGTATTTTACACGTTCTCCTGGCCAAGCATGACAAAGGCACATGCAGTAAAAGGTTACTCTATGCTGCATTCACATTAAGTGATGAAATCACAGAGGATTAGTCTCTGAGCTAGTGGCTTCTAGTTGGTCTTACTCAGCCATGGTATCCAACTGTATCAGTCTGCAGATGGCTCTCTGTTTTCCCATTGGTAGTTAACTCATCGCTTTTATGACGGAGCCCTGCACTTGCTGAAATCTCATTGAGCGAAGTATCACTCCTCAAATATATAGTAACCTATCAAATTGATTGTGTAATTAGATATTATATAAGAAAGTTTCACAAGGCAGAGTATAGTAATTATCCTAAGCATTTAACTGCTGCATTGCAAGACCCAGAGAGCTTATAGATCCCACAACGCAGTGTATGATAGCACGCTTTCAGCATTTTTAAGAGTTGAAGCAGGTACAAGAGGTGGAGTGACAATGTATAGTCCTAAAATATGTCATATCGCTACACATACGCCATTTCATGAGATCAGTCTGCATATCACTGTGGTCTGTTGGTTCCTGCACAGCCTACAGCTTTCAGGAACAACCGGCAAGATTGGGAATAGTTTTATATAGTTCCTTTCTAGAACCTAAGGTCACTTTAGAACAAATATATCAAAAACTTAGAACATACTGTAGATATAGGGTGAAGAAATATGATACCCACACATAAAATGTGAATACTGAAAATAGTGATAACAGTAAAATAAAGAGTAATAAAACATGATGCGAAAGCCAATGTATTGACAATTGTTGTGGACATGAAAGAGTTAATGTTTTTTTTTTTTTTGGTTTTTTTTTTATTGTCACCTGATCCTGGTGGCGGGTCACGTGATTACCTGTAAATGTGAATATTAG
The DNA here is from genome assembly GCA_038021265.1 of Cyprinella venusta. NCBI lineage: Eukaryota > Metazoa > Chordata > Actinopteri > Cypriniformes > Leuciscidae > Cyprinella > Cyprinella venusta. Next base: position 10,722,581 of record CM075874.1, read on the forward strand.
TCACCTGTTCACTGATTAAGTTAGGGTGAGAGGGGGTGAGCAGGGACGATGTATTCTATGTTGACCAGTAAACTTTGAGCAGCAAACCTTGTACCATCAATATACATCAGCCAGCAATAAAGAAATGCTAGTAAAAAATAATTTGCCTCATCAATATGTGTTTCTGCGTCACTCAGTTGCAAACAGTCCCTGTCTTAGTCTCTCAGCGGTAACATCATTGGATTCAAGCCGCTACAACAATTCTTAGCTTGTGTGTTAGTAAACATAAATTGACCATGTTCTCTACCTTCAATAGTGTGGTTAAAGAAATTAAATCAAATTAGTAATGTCAGATGCCAGATTGTGGAATGCCAGAGTGTTGAATTATTCTAAATGTTCCAATCCAAACTGACTTCCCCATATGAAAAAAACTGCATGGTTCATATACAGCAACCATATATCTTCCTTGCTTAAATTGGCCAAAATTACCTTACGTCTTTCATGTAAGACCAATACATGTCCTATAAAAAATCAGACCGATTATGGCCCCTTTCATACTAAATAGCACACATACAACTTATAGGGGATTTTTGCATCATATATGAATACTGTAAAAGTCTTATATGAGTTGTACATGACAAAAGTATGCAATTGTGTATGGTATTTGTAGAAAACACACAATATTCATATACAAATCATTTAAAGTTCTTATATTGAATTATACGAATTTTACATGTCAAACATATGCAATGGTATATGGTTTTATTAGAAAATAATTTAAATTCATATACACATCATTTAAAGTTCTTATATTGAATCATATGCTAGTCAAATTAAAGTCATATAGGATTTATACACATTTTGTGTCATTTTTTTATACTCGTTATAAGTGTGTCATACAGATTTCATGTTTAGATGACCAACATCACTTATATGAAGTTTGCAAATTTAGAAATTGTACAGTGCAGAATTCTGTTTATTAAAAGTAAAAAAAGGCAAAATACAAACAGTGGTTTTAACAAACTATTTATTTTATTAACGAACAAGCCCCTTTACATCATAGGTTAACCTTTAAAATAAACAATAAATGCACAATATAGGCATTTCTGTCAAATGGTCTGTCATACTTCAAATCCTGAACAGTGAATGTAAGTCCAGTGTCAGTTAAGTTGATTCAGTACCTTCGACTCTGCAACAGTACAGCAGTGCTCAACTCAACAACATTCAGCAGATGAAGAACAGTTCAAGGGTACGAGAGGATCAGTCGCAGGGTACGAGTGGATCAGTTGTGTCCAGTTGCTAACAGTAGAGTTTCATAGAGCAGGAACGGCTGTGCAGATCCAACTTCCTCGAAAAATCCTGGAGTGCTGGTTCTCTAGACAACACAACACAAAACCAGATCGATTACAATTAATACAATTTGTGTTTTATAAATACAGCAAGTTTATGGTGGAAAAAGTTCAATCCTCTTAGACTTTGAGTCACACAAGAAACTATTTTGGTTAGATTAAGACTAGAATTTACTGATTTTCAAGTAAATTAAAGACTTCATTCATCCAAAAATGTCAATTCTGTCATTATTCACTCACATGTTGTTCCAAGTTTTGCTCATCTTCGGAACACTTAACGAAGTTATGTTTAATGAAATCTAAGAGATTTCTGTCCCTCCATTGATAGCCTATTCAACTACCACTTCCAAAGCCACGGAAAGGAAATCAAGTCAAAACCACGTCCTTAGTGGTAAACTTGAGGAACGCCCATCAAAGTACAAATGTACTCAGTCGCGTCGCGACAGTCGTGTCGCAAAAGTGGATCTATACCGTCAGTCAATGCAAAGACGCGTTACACGCATAAAAATTCCTGTTGAAAAACTTTGCCGTCAATTTGCGCAATGCTAAAAAAATGAGCCTGCCTGCGATGCACGAATGGATTCAAAGTGTTCAAGCCTATACATGTGAACGCAGCATAATGATGTACCTTTATACCAGTGATCTCAAACTCAATTCCTGGAGGGCCACAGCTCTGCACAGTCTAGCTCCAACTCACACCTGTAAGGAAGTTTCTAGTAATCCTGAAGGCCTTGATTAGCTCAATGGATCTGGATCAGGTGTGTTTGATTAGGTTTGGAGCAAAACTGTGCAGACTTGTGGCCCACCAGGAATTGAGTTTGAGATCACTGCTTTACCTTTCTGGGGCTTGAAAGTGGTAGTTGCATAGGGCAGGAAGCTCTTAGATTTCATTAAAAATATCTTTATTTGTGTTGTGAAGATGAAAGAAATTCTTACATGTTTGGAACAACATGAGGGTGAGTAATTAATGACAGACATAAATTTAGACACCCACTTTAATAAATCTCCCTAATAGTCAGCCGCCGGAAGAATCTGTGTTCCCTTCTTGTGGCTCTGATGTTGGACAGGTGATAGGCAGATATTTCCCAGTCAGTAGAGTCTAAAATTAAACAGCAAGAAAACATCTACATGTCAAGTCATGAAAACAATTGGTTTGAAAACTAATTTTAAGTAAAAAAATAAAAATTACATTTGTAAAGTTATTTGACTGAAGAAATTCAAAATGATTGCTATGAAACACAGAAAATCTTAGTTATACCAAATAGCAACAAAGCTATGATTTTTTTTTTTGTGCCCATGATGATTCACTCATGTTGTCTGTTAAATCTTACCATCACCAAGTTCTAGTCTGTACAGTCTTTAAACACCAAGCCTGGATATAGCCTTAGCCACTCTGTGCATCATAGAAATGCTCATAGAAAACACAAACAGCTAAATCAATAACTTGCATTTAAACATGAAAGCATAACCACCCAACATCAAAAGTTATTCTGATAAGTACATTTTGCATAAATACTTAATCTGAAAGAATTAATTACCCATTCTAAGAAAATTGGGCCTCCAAAAAAGGAAATAAAGTGACAATTTCACGTGCATTGTTGATCTGCAGTCTGTGGAGTTGTTCTTCTATTTTTCAGTAAACTTACAGTAGGTGTGCTAGTAAACAAGAGTAAAAGATAGTTTGAGGATAAATACATACTTGTAATATTTGCACATCACAAATATTGTCATAAACAATACAAAACACATATTGTAATGAGTTAAAACACATAGGCCTACTATTTGTTTTTACTGCTAAAAGCACTCCATGTCAGCACTGTGTCACGAGTCAAAGAAGATGCAGGCCTAACTTAATCTGTGAGAAAGGTTTAAGCACGCACATCACATAGTTAAATATTGTTACAAAACAATAATGCCATGAAATACATTTTGTAGATTAGATTAAAAACACTTAACTTACTTTCTGTGTTTTTCCTGTTAACGTTACAAGCAAGCAAACCTCCCTCGTCGTCAGCTCAGTATTGAATCAAAGAAGATCGTCGCCTTAGAGAAAATATGTGTCTCGTTTAAGCGCACAAAGCATTTAAATATCGCTATAAATCAATATATTATGAAATACATATTGTAAAGTAGATAAAACACTTACTTTCGCCGTTTCCCTGTTAAAAAGCAAACCCATCCTGGCTAGGTCAGCTCTGCATCGGGCGTCGACGGAAATGCCCCCCTGAGAGCAGTTTAGCCACGCACCGCAAATACACATTGTTATAAAACAATAAGACGTTATACAATGCATATTTAAATGCGATAAAACACGTATTCCATGCGTTTTCCCTCATCTAATGCCTTGCATCGCGAATCAAAGAAAATGGCGTCTGTGTAAAAACTGTCTCTGCACGTTTCGTCGCGCTCAGCAAGTAAAAGTCCCGGATGTAATTTATCACATTGTTTATTTAAATCAGAGGCGTCAAATATGTTTCTAGAACAGTGAATAAAATGTTGAAAATTGGCTAGAATGTTTTATGTGACAAACTCTGGTGGTGATATGCATAAAAATAACTTAAGGAAAGTTTTATGATTGTACTAGGTTAAGAATAGTATTATATTTTATTAATTTTTTTATTTTTTTATTGAGAAAACGTTAAAGGGAAATAAAGAGACATTTGAATCCATGAAACAAAAATAATCACAATTCTGCATCTTATTTCACATTAATCATCTTTCTAATACATTAAGTATCCTTTTCAGGTTAAGAATAGTAGTACTAACTTAGTAGGCCTACTGTGATAAAGTTTACAGAAATTGTCACAAATGAAAATGAAATCTGGTGATACAGAATTTAAAATACAACTATTGATATATGTAAAATATTCAACTGTATCTTGTAGAATACACTCTAATAAATATTTTTTGTAATTTAAATGTGTGCTTGTGTGTGTAGTTTTCTATTAAGTTTCATCAAATGTTGATTATACAGTATATGAGCATGATTGACTATAGGCATATAGGGCTCCACTTAGGGCTCTATAAGATAAGAGCAAGAGCTTGAGTGAACTGCAGCCTTACACTGATTGGTAAACTGCACTGTTTTATTAACACCCCCCCCCCCCCCCCCCCCCCCCAATTCTGATAATTTACTCACCCTGATGTCAAAGATATCCATGTCTTTCTTTCTTAAGTCGAAAATAAATTAAGGTTGTTGAGGAAAACATCCTAGGATTTTTCTACACAGAATGGACTTCAATGGTAACCAAAGATTCAAATTTTCAAAGAAGGTTCAAATGTCCGTCTCAATGTAGCTTCGAAGTCTCGACACGATCCCAGTCAAGAAATAAGGGTCTAATCTAGCGAAACGATCGGTCATTAAAAAAAAAATAATAATTAAAAAATTACTAAAAATAATATATATATATATATATATATATATATATATATACTTTTGAAACTTCTTTGAACATTTGAAAGTTGGTGAAGTCCATTCTGTGTATAAAAAATTTAAGTGATACTTGGATATCTTGGATGACATCAGGGTGAGTTTGAAAGTCAACTTAATACTTTAAGATGCTGGACATGAATATTAAATTAGCATTATTTTCCTAAGTTTTTACATCAAGAAAATCTATATGGCTTTTGTGTAGGACATGCAGTATATGACATATATGATTAAAAAATATATTAACATTATGCAATTTATATGTGGATTTTGCAGCATATATGTCCCTTACAATATTCTGTTGGAACATATAATCACAGGTGTTTTTAGCAAACCTTTTCCATATGCTATGCCTGAATCATAATCATACACTGTTTGTTCATTGACCAGAGGAGATCTGCCCCAGTGACTTGGCTTTGCGTTATCCAGGGTTGTTTAAGACAAAACACACTAGAACTATCCTCAACATATGCAGTTTCATGTCTCTGATTTTATCTAGTGTTGCGTGTCAGTGTGGTTGATTATGTTATGTGTTGACTGAGAAACGTTTTTGTTATATACAAGCTATTTAAAATGTAAAGTGGAGTGTCTCCAAATGGAATTGGAAAAATAGTGATTTTTTTTCCATTTTTTTTTCAAAGAGGTTTCCCAAGCACTCCCCCTTATGCTATTGTACAGTCCCCCTTCCTTAAACTAATGGAATTGGTTGAGCCAATGTTGCTGTAACTTGTTTGTGGCTACGCACATCTTGGCATATAAAACAAATACATCCAACTATGACCTCTGTGTTTAATGCCCTGTACATGGAGACGAGAGTGATGGGGTTACAACTTTTTCATTTCACACAGCTCTGAGGTTACTCAGATGTCAAAGGTGCATTTAAAGCTTCAGTGGGGAGCTCTCTTAAATACTTAACTTCTTCTCAGCCACATACAGCTGCCATTGCTCTGTTGCCCCCTGAACTCTTCCAACATCAAAAGTTCTGCTCTCTGGGACAGTCTGCAGCTGCACAGTGAACTGTAAAATCTATGAGCACACATTTTCTGCGATCTCTTGGCACAACAGCCAACTGCCCGTGCCAGCTGCTGCTGGAATGCTTTATGCACCTCAGGGATTGTAGAAAGCAGTGGAAACCAGACAATGTTTCTGCACATAATGGCTCCTCCCCGGTGTCAGGTCACAGCAGTGCACACATTTTTGATAATTACACCTGAAATTGCATTTGAAATGCCAAGTGGATTCATGGCTCTATCAGAGGACTTTCATTCTAAGTTCCCTTCATCTTAAGTCAGATACGGAGAAGACTGGGCACTAAAAGGGCTCTTCTCTCACTCAGTTAAAATAACTGCCACTAATGTTTGGTAACCATGTTTCCGAGGGCATTTCATTTCCCTGAGAAACGAGATGAAAACCCAAAAGGCAGGTAATCAATTGGGTTATTTTGTAAGGTGACAAAAACAAACAAAAAAAAAAAACCCAATAAATCGAACAACGATTAAAAGATTGCTTCTGAGTCTACATTCTATTTCATTTCGATTACAAAGGTCATTAAGATGCTTGGATGCTCTTCTATCTCTGCTGTTTGAAAACAGACCTTATTCGCAAACATCGGAAGTAGCTAACCGCGGCCATATTGTTGACATGACGTCTGTCCTCCTGCTGCCCTTAGCAGCGCACAGATTTGAGTTGTGAGGGAGCTTCATCTCGTCGGTATCAAGAGAAGATAAGCTTAATTGGTGTGGACCCACATCAAAATTAAATAATAGCATTAAGTAAAGATCCGTGCTTATTGCCAGCCGTAACCTATCCGGATATTTATAATGATCTCGATCATACAGTATCCGTATAACGGATAAACTACAATTTACCTCAAAAAGGCAACATGAACGACACTCGTCTCATTCGTGGAGGTGGAAAAACAAGTGCTTTGTGACATGCAAGATTTGTTGTATTAAAATGTAAGTGCAAAAGAAAAGGCATGAGAGTCGGTTGTTTTTGTCAATTTTAAGTTTTCATTTAAAATGTTTGATTTTAATATAAGTACATGGTTACATATTTGACCATTTGCTTGAGCAACTTAATGCATGGAATAATTGACTTACGTTGTTGAAATAATGAGTATGTGTAAAAATAAAAATAGTGAGTTCCGGGGTGTTCGTGGTAACGTTACAGCCGCGGATCAGTTATGCACTGCAAACGCAGCATATTTAAAGCACTTGCGTCCTGCTTCTGTGCCGTATACACACCGCACATGCATTGCACATGTATTATGTGTGAAACAATAAGAAGAGACTTTTCTGTGGGGAGTTGGCTGAAAGTTTAGCCTATTTATCCTAGCTAGCCTCTCCTGCACTGTCTCAACCCTGTCTCCTTCCCTTCACGTTTTCTGACAGTCGGTCTCTTATCGCATAAAAACTAACGTTAACTCTGATGTTCTTATTGCTGTTGTTAGAACAGCCGTGTAATACACAACACCATCACGCTGTTTAAAAAAAAAAAAATTCTGACGCTACCTCGCTCTTGTCCATTTACAGACTGACAGTTTCCGTGGTTTCTATGTCAACAAAATGGCCGCCCCAAACACTGATGACGCAGATTGAATAAGGTCTATTGTTGTTAGTGTTATGGTGGTGTCGGATAAACCCAAGAGCAGACAGTATGCAATCACACAACGTTTATTGTAGACAGAAAACAGGGAAAACAAAACCCACGAGGGGGTAAAACAAGGGCAAAACTGACAAGGGAAGACTAAACTAGACTAACATTTGACAAACTGGACTATAAACTAACAACAGAAACAGGATCAGTAATTCACCAGACAGAACTCTCACAAGGTACTCACAGTAAGTTAACACGCAGGAAAGAATCACAGTGTCAAACAATGAACCGACACAGGACAGCAAACACAAGGGGATTATAAAGGGAACACTAATGACGAGGACAGGAGAAACTGACTAGACAATAATGACAAGACGAGGGTAACAAGGGGGCGGAGTTACATAACAAGACAACACAAGCACATGGCCCAAATAACAGACCATGCGCTTGTACACAAAACATGATTCTGTCATGATCCTGCCTCACGACTAGGGAAAATCAAGGACATTAAGGCAGAATCATTACAGTAAGCCGATGATCCCGTCGAGACAAGGATGCATAGTAATTTCCCTGTGACATTACTTAAAGGGCACCTATTATGCCCCTTTGTACAAGATGTAATATTGGTCTCGGGTGTCCCCAGAATGTATTTGTGAAGTTTCAGCTCAAAATACCCCATAGTTAATTTATTATAACCATTTGAAAATGTCATTTTGGGGCCTGTTTAAAAATGAGCTGTTTTGGGTGTATACCACTTTAAATGCAAATGAGCTGCATATCCCCGCCCTGCCTTTGGACAGGGGAGAGTGAGAGACGCGCTGTTTTGTCTGTCATTCAGCGTATTTGAATCGGAATATATAAATAGTACGAAGAGACTCCCGCAGAATAAACACAAATGAGAATGGATCAGTACATCTCGATATGGTTATTTGATACATTTATGTAGGGGAGACCGGGGACGGTTGTAACACTTTTTTTCTCATTACCTAAAACTACCTCTTTTTTTAGCTACACATCTAAAACTTTTAGGCAAAGTACCCATTTTTGTCTACTACAAATTGCAACAATTTAAATTTCTTAAAAATTATCACAGACTTTGTGAGATGATCATGAATACAAGGTGGTCTTTTGTTACAACCTACCCCACCACTGGGGTAGGTTGTAACACATACTGGGGTCAGTTGTAACAGGTAGACAAAATGCACAATAACTAAGGGTACTCCAAGTCATATGCCACAACATTTTTATTTTAAATTAATGGCTGCAACAATAAAATATGTGTGAATATGGAGAGTGTATATGCATATTTTGTGTGTTTGCGACAGTCTATGGTTTGTGCATGCACAAATGTGCGTTTGTGTGTGCATGTCTCTATGTGCTCATTCATGTGTGTGTGTGTGTGTGTGGTCATGTTTTCTATCCCAGTGGGGACTTAAACCTGAATACAAACAGACTCTTTGGGACTTGTGTCACTGTGGGGACCTAAAGTGAGACCCAATGGGTAAACATGCTTAAATCATACAGAATTATTATTATTTTAAATGTAAAAATGCAAAAATTCTTTGTCACCTGAGTACTAGCCATTCTGTATAATTATCAAAATCACAAAAATGTTCATAGTTGTGTGTATGGGGATGGTTGTAACACGTTAAAAACACGTGTTACAACCTACCCTGCCACTGTCAAAATTGTTTAAATAGCTGTATCAGAGTGCTTTAAAATTAGCAGGAGGTTGACACACCATTTTTTAGTGTAGAACCTATAGTTTGACCTAATATAACTCATACAGCATTATCAACAACAGTAGCAGAAAAAAAAAATTTCTTAAGTTTTTTTTTTACTTTCTTACATCAGAAATTGATTTTTTGCTGTAGCTTAATGAGAGATAGCAACACAGACTTAAAAACCTCCATGTGAGATCGTGAACAAAGCCCGAGGAAACTGAAACTGTCACATGACTCACATGACTGACTGTAGTGTTACAACTAACCCCGTGTTACAACTGTCCCCGGTCTTCCCTACTTATAGAGTTGTAATAGTGTCTTTTTGCAAGTATGGATGTGCAACACACACACAATAACGCTGGTGCCATTTTTTGAAACTACATACACATTCTGTGATAAAGTTTGCTACGTACAAGCGAAATTACATTTATGCGAGGGACCTGTGGCGTCATGTTTACTTGTCATACAGGTGCTGTGGCAAATGTGAGAACTTGAACCTAATGATGCTAACTTAAAGAACAACAACACATATGCAGTTTTTAATACAATATCTTTAAATATATATTTATAAATGTGTGGTTACACACTATACAAACAAGGTTTAAATTATATACACAGACATCCTACAACGACAACAACTTTAGACGCATTTGTTGTTGAATTGGCTGACAGACTGAAATGACTATTTGCTCAAAAATCATAAAATACACTAGAGGTGACGTTGGATTGCAAACTGTAGACTACGATCCACACCTTGAGGATTAACTTTTAAGCCACAACAACAGGATTAACCCGAGTCCACGACAGAACACTTATGTTTCCAAGAGACATTACTGGCTGTCAGTCATTGAAACAATGAAGGATGGTACAGATCACAGAGGGCGGGGTTTAGGCCACAACTACACTGTCAATCAAACCCCTTGGTCAATTCTACGTAACAAAGAGCTGAATCTTAGAACAGCCCGTTCTGAGACAGTGCATATGATTTATTGAGATTGTAAAAAAAACACTGGGTGGATTTTTATCTTTTTAGGGTGGTTTTGCTCACACACTGCTAACACACATTTATGTTCAAAGTTCAAACACCATGTAAAAGTAAATTTTCCATAATAGGTGCCCTTTAAATATGTTAGTTTAAAGACCCATTAAATGCCTTGATGGGCACAGGTTTTGTTCATGTAATTATTTTTTTTCTATCAGAGCAGTTGCAAAGGAATACTTCTTTGATTAAACAAAAAAAATTTGGGTAACACTTTACAATAAGGTTCATTGGTAAACATTAGTTAATGTATTAGCTTATATGAACTAACAATGAGCAATACAGTTTTTGTTAAAAAAATTGTTACAGTTTTTATTAATCTTTATTAATGAGTTAATAAAAATACATTATATATTACATGTTCATTGTTTGTTCATGTTAGTTCACAGTCCATTAATTAATGTTAACAATTACAATCTGTGATTTTATTAACGTATTAGTAAATGTTGAAATTAATATTAACTAAGATTTATAAATGCTAATGTTAACAAATGAACCATATTGTAAAGTGTTTCCAAAATTGGGATATCCTCATTGAAGAAGCATTATCACATATTGTTTCTCTGTTTTTGAGGTAGACTGCTTTAATTAATTTCATTTGGTCAATGTTTGGGAGTAGCCTAAAGCCTACAGTAGCATAAAGATTGAACTAAAGCAGAGACAGACTGAATTCTACACAGTATGTGAAATGTGATCCACAGATGAGGTTATAGGTTTTGAATTTGACAAAAATAATCACTAAGACAATTTTACATTAAAGGGGTCATGAACTGGCTTTTAAAATGTTATTATATTGTTGTCTGAGGTCAACTTATGACGTTCGCTTGGTTTTTGCATTCAAAAACATCAAAATGAATAAGTATAGGCTATTTTAGGCTATTTTGTACCCAAGTTGTGAGCCTTCCTGAAAAACGCTCGGTTTTTATGGGCGTGTCGCACTGAAGACTTGGAAATAAACGCCCACTGCTGTGAGTGGATAACAGTTTTGCATATTATAATGAGTTTAACTCACCCGTCGGTGTACGTGGGGGAAAACGTCCAATGTTGTCAAATGGCAACCGGATTTGCCCATACATGTTCAACCAAGAGTCCGTGTGTTGCACAATTCCTGTCAGATCCAATATAGGCGGCACAGCACGTTCTTTACTCTTAATCGTCTGCAAATCCAGTCTTGTTTACAAAACAATCCTCAGTGAAATGAAGCGAACAGACGACGATGTTTTACCCTCATCAGCTGGAATGTCATTAAAAATAAAGTTTATCCATGCAGTCCTATTGGAATCCAGAGGAAGCTTATGCAGCGACTGTCTTCTTCCACAACCAGGCACTGCACAATATTCTGCATTGCTTGTTAGATCGATCCGGTTTGTCATCACGAGGTAGGCATGTATGTTAGGCTACTAATGCTGGGTACACACCAAAAGATAATCGGGCTGATTTTGGGCCGATTTTCCCCCTTCCGACAATCCTAGGTATGTCCCAATTATCTTGATGGTTCTACAGATTATCTTATCAGATTCTCCCTTGGTGTGAGGTGTCTTAAGAGTGCACGAACCTGCTCGGAAGAACATCAGAGCCGCTCCGATCGCGAATCGTAAATATTCAACATGTTGATTCAAATCCTGATGTGTGGGGGGAACCCCGAGGACAAACGCGAGCGCGTTCTGGAGATTATCACATGAAACGAAACAATATCCAATTGGAAAGCGAGATGATGGAAGACGGAAGCATTACAAACGCAGTCATGGCGCAGCACAACGTGAACTTGATGTGGAGAGCAGAGATGGAGGATCAGCTTGTTGATTTGTGGCTCAGAAAATGTAATAAGCTCAGTATAAAAACCATTCCATATAAGGATAGGTGTATGTGTGTGTGTGTGTGTGTGTGAGAGAGAGAGAGAGAGAGAGAGAGAGAGAGAGAGAGAGAGAGAGAGAGAGAGAGAGAGACGGAAAATGAACCATGGTTTTATTATTATTTTAGGCGTATGGCGTATTGAACATTTGTATAACCAAATAAATACTAGTTCAATTTTTTTAGTGAAACTGTGGTTAATTTGTGGTCATTCCTAAAACGATTCTGAAGTCTCATGAGATTTTGCGAGATTTCCTGTGTTCACAGTCTAGACTCTGGTTGAAAAACTTTTTGTGTGTGGTGTACTGTCTTTGTCACATCATGGCACACCACACTCTATAGGAGCAAAACGGTTGAATCTAGGATTTTTTCTCCTCATGTGTGTGGTCTATCACATTTTGAAAATCTTATAAGATGTAAAAAATCCTTTGGTGTATACCCAGCATTAGCTATGCGTGTAATGCATGAATCGGTGGGCGGGGCTAAACCGGCTGTGTTGAATCAGGCGTTGATCTTCTTCTGCGGGGGTGGTGTTTTAACCCCTTCGACGTCATAGTTTTCCACTTTTAAAAACGAGTCGTTTTCAGAGGCTGGTGTCAATAAAAGCTTTTATTGGACTAACAAGGACGTTTTCAGTTCTGAAACTTATAGGATATTCGGTTACACTTTATTTCGATAGTCACTTTAGACATTCTACAAACTATAAGTAACTTTTCAACTACTGTCAACTAACTCTCATTACAGTATTAGTAGACTATAGTAGACTGTCAATAGACTGTTAGGTTATGGTTAGGTGTTAGGGTTTGGGTTAGGAGAATAAGTGTACTTGTAGTCGCCAAGTTACTTTTAGTCAGTTGAATGTCTGTTGAGGGATCAATAAAATTAAGTGTTAACAGATATTAAGCTGACAGTCTACTAATACCCTAATGACAGTTAGTTGACATGTAGTTGAAAAGTTACTTATAGTTTGTAGAATGTCTAAAGTGGACTATCGAAATAAAGTGTTACCGGATATTCTTATATGACCTCTTATGCCTAGTTCACACTACATGATTTTAAAACGTCGGGCTGAACTGTGTGGTTCACACTACATGACTTGCTCTCGGTGAAATCAGGAGTGTTCAAGTTGTTCAGCTGTTCACACCACACAACACAACGTGATTGATCCACAACAGGAGGTAACTCACTACACGAGTTGCCAACGCACTGCATAGAGATACAAACACGATCAGATGATAAGAGCAAATCATTTGTGACTCAGTGAGAGCTGTTTCAGTACTATGTTACGGTCTAAATCCTGAAAATAATCAAATAAATAACGAGTGGACAACAACTCTGTCAGCAAACGATTCTATCTTGTCTACAAACCACGTTTTGTCACGAAAAAAAAAACACGCAATAAATAAATAAATAAATATTGCGCCCCAGCAAAGAAGAGAACACAACACGTGAATATGGACGTCAGACAGAAACTAGTGCTGCACACTGTTTGCGCGACGATCTGCTCTGAGGGAAAAAATGCAAAAAAAGAAGAAAAACTAAAGATTTACCTGGTGTCCTCAATCCATGCGTTGCTATGATTGGCTGTCCTCATGACATCACTGAGTTTGAGTCGCGCGACGGCTCTGGATATCTAGCAGGCTAGATATTTTTCTGGGCTCGGCGAGGCGTCTGCGAGGCGTCCGCGAGCGTTTTCGCTGCGTTGTTGGCTCTTTCATACTAACAGATTGGCGAGCGTTCATCGTCCGCTAATCGCCCGCGATTTGCACGTGATAACACCCTGACTTGTCGGCGACACAACGATTTGCAAATCGGGCTTAAATCGGGCTTAAAATCATGTAGTGTGAACTAGGCATTAGATGTCAAAAGCTCAAGGAAAATTTGATTTCTCAGTTCATCACCCCTTTAATGCCCCATTTGGATGTTTTAAATTTTTCTTATGTAAACATCTGTAAAAATAAATTTTTCGTGGCACCACAGTGATAAAACTCATGCATTCGGATCAAAATCATGTTGGAGGAGTGATCCGGAAACTCACATGGTCAGTCACACAATAGTCTGCTGTAAATAAAATGTCATATATGCTTTGTGTAATAAATAAATTCAATTCCTATTTAATTTAATAAGAAGAAAATTATATCCTATTTATCATTTGATTCTTTAAATCTCCTGTTTAATAGACAACAGTTATTATATGATGCTCTGCAGGTCAAAAAGGGTTTGAATAGGACTCTTCTTAAACTCAGAGATGTGGATTCGGACAGCAATAAAATTCCCACACAACCTTGGTGTTTGTCTAAAAAAAAAACCAAGGTAATTCTGGGGGATTTTTATTTGGATGGAGAGATAAAAACACTAACATTCTGGATCCGGACAGCAATAAAATCACAGACTAGCCCCAGTAAATGTTAATAAAAGCCCCCCGAATGTTAATGGCAAGTGCGATTAGGGTCCAAGAGTTAAAATTTTCACAGTCCTTGATTTACCAACCAACACAGAATCTCTAGTGTGCCCCAGAGCTGAGCTGAGCTGCTGCTTTAAATGCAGAGAGGCTTCCGTGTCATCTGAGTCGTGCTGGCTGCAGGGAAAAGAAAAGAGTTACAGATCACAGCAAGGCTTGATAATCTGCCACAGTCTACACTTATTATGAGTCTGCTGTATATCAATACAGTTCTCAATAAATTGATAATTTATTATGTGTGTCACAGTATATGTATAAAAAGAACAGCGGTATTGTAAATTTAGATTATATAAATGGCACATTGTATTTTATCCAATTTTAAATGTGATCACATGCATTTATTCATTAAATGTAATATCCATTTATTTATTAAATTTGTTCCCAGTCTCTGATTGTCTGTTTCACTTTAGTTTGATACTGAGAGCATCTACTGAGCTAAATTAGGAAAAATCCAATCAGAAAAATCTGATTATGTAGTAGGGATGTGTATTATTCTTAAAGATCTAAAAACGATGATCTCTACCTTGTATCATTAATACTTTCATACATCACTCAAGCCATTCATTTGCATTTTTTAAATTCATTTAATCATTTCAGGAACAAACACATTTTCACATTTCATGCTATTTTAATTTAAGATAGCAGATATGACAAGCCTCCTCCACGTTCAATACCATGACGGTTTTACAGACAGATCTTATTAAGAGTCTGCCCCAGTCTTAATAAGTAGATTCTACAGACAACAGTCTGGATGGAAAAATCAATATTTACTTAGTTATATGTGGAGCACTAAAATCACATGCAGAAAGACGAGACCTATTGAAGATATGGTACATGAAAAAGTGCTCTTGCCTAGACCAAAAGGAGTGTCCAGGCTGACACACTAGTCTCATACAAGTATAAAATGCAGTTTACTCTCTCTCTCTGCTGATAAATACTAACCTTTTCTGATGTTTTTTCCCCTTTCCTTCTCTTAGCTTGAGAGTTGATTTTACTCTTTTTCTGGGTGTCAAAGTGGTAACTAGGAAACCTAAGTAAATGTCAAGATACTGGTCACGTGTGCCTGAGCCAGGGTGATATGCTTTCCATCTAACAAGCTCTTTTATGCCTATCTCTTGCGGCTTTATGGCTGTTGACATCTGCTTCATTATTTGGTTGGTTTTGTCGAAAACAAGCCATTTCCTGAACAAGGTTCAGTCATCATAAATGAGTAGATTTGACAGATGACCAAAGCTACACTGAAGATTTCAGCACAGGAACAAATTGCATTATAATTTATAACTGTTGTAGGTCAAGAGGAGAGGATGGGGGTTTCCAGGGTCGAGGACGTTAGTATGTTGTGATAATAAAAATCGCATTAAGACAGTGTATAGTCAGTCATCCTGGAAACACAGTTTTCCTTTTTTCTCTTCTATCTCTATCGTTCGCATTAATAGAGTTGCATGTGGTGGAGAGAGAAGTTTCTCAGCAGGGGGTGTCATAGCATTGTTAATGTCTTGAGCTTGGCTGAGGCGACTAGTATCGTCTAGTCTCTTAACGGCTCTTAATCACGTTATCTCTGTGTGAGGTTCATGAGATGTTTGGTAGAGTAACAGATATCATGGGGATAATTGTATACCCTAAAAGGAAAGAAAAAAAATTCACTTGTAAAAAGATGAGAAAAGGGCCAATATTTGTTGTGGCCGACCCACCTCTATTGCCGACAATGAAACAAATATAACTATATATAAATAAATGAGGAGATTCCCTCCTTCTATGTAAATGCTTTGAATGCTGAGAAAAGCACTATATAAATGTAACAAATTATTATTATAACATCACTCATGAAATGTTACATTTACAATATGGCATTTGGCAGATGCCTTCATCCAAAGCAACTTACATTGAAAGGATACCTTTTAATTTATTTCATGCATTCAAATATTATACTTTGTGCATTACCTGGGAATCAAACCTATAACCTTGTTGTTGCTAGCACAATGCTCTACAGTTTAAGCTACAGTAATGCAGTCTTAATTTGTGGAGAGATACATTTTAAACACATTCAAAAGTAAATTATGTTAATAATTAGCACACAATTATTGAAGTGACAGTACAGAAATGTCAATTTCACTCTATTATTTAGGTCATCATAGATTTAATAATATTTTCATAATGGATTTTCATAGGTTCTGATTGAAAACCAAGGACGAGGGTAGTCTGTTTAAATAATGATCCACCTAATAGAACATAAAAGTGCCTGTAGTTTATGTATGGCAGTCATTCCTCCTAAATGAATTGGAATGACCTCTTTAGTTTGAGCATCACTATAATAAACAGCAGGTGCAGAAGTGCATTGAAAACTACCCGCAGATTCACTAGGCAGACCATAGGTCAAACTGAGGGTAATTCAGATTGACATTAACTCTGGATTGCTATGCTGCAGTCATTACCTTACTGTGAGCCTGCTTCAATGCACACAGCTGTAGACATATTGTCTGACTCTTCAAGCCACAAGTGAAAGATTCACAGTGTGTTCACACTTGGCATGTTTGGTTTGATTAAAATGAACCCATAGTGCGATTGCTCTGCGACCTTTTTTTTTAATAAATGTGAAAGCTGCCATCTGAACAAGCGGACTGAGACTGTTAAAAATATGGGTCTCAGTTCGCTTCCAAATGTACTCTGGTAGGGTTCAAATGAAATATAAACACAACATGGACTAAAGACATGTAAAAAAAAAAAAAAAAAAAAGGGACATGATGTCACCCTAAAACCATTTTTTTCTCATCATAGTCATGATGTTGCCCATCACCAGTGGTGGAAAAAGTACTAATACATTTACTTAAGTAAAATTATTAAATCTTACTTTAATATGATTCAAGTAAGAGTAAATAAGTCATTTGCTTTAAAACTACTTAAGTATGTTACAAAGTACTTATTTAGTATTATTTATCTATTTTTACCCAAAATTGGGAGATGATAGCAATAGAGAGCGCTAAACACTCTCCTGTCATATCTTTTTAATTCATACTGGAAGCCCAGTACAATACACACATTTAGGCCTATACTTAGTGCAGAAAGTCCACAAGTGAGATTCATAAAATTATTAAACTTATGGGGCCCTATCTTGCACCCGGCGCAAATGACATTATACACAAACACATTAATCATTCCTATTTTGCACCAGCGCATAGCGGGCTTTTCCTTCCACAGACGCACGTCGGTAAACTAGGGAATGAACTTGTGCTTCCTGGGCGGGACGGCGCAAAAAAGGAGGCGTGTTTCGGCGCAAACATTCCCCAGTGCTATTTTACAGTTCCAGAAAACAATTGCGCCACTGACCAGAAAAAAAATGAGTCTAAAGTCAGTGGCGCGTTGCGAGTAGGCTACTTTCAGATGCTATTTTAAGCAAGCATGCTTGGCCAGTGTGAACAACGCGCATACACTGTAGATGATTCTCTCATCTACACAGATGCATTTTACTTTTAGCAAATGATACATTATTATAAGGAAAACTATTAAAACACAAGAGAAATTATTGTTGTGTTCATGACAATGGGGAAAAATGGAAGCTTACACGTTTACCCAAATTACCCCCCAAAAAAGCTAATTTGGGTGTGTGTCCCATCCCCAATGTCACATCTCTTTCTTTTACGGCCCTGATGAGAACATCAATCTCCTCGGCTGTGAACCGATTGTGAAGCGTGTCTGGTAAGTGCGCCGTTAACAGTATTGCGCCATGGAACAAGCGCACGTCGTTCATCATGCTCTTAAAGGGAATGTGAGATGATGCTCTGATTGGCTTATTTCACGTTACGCCCAAACCACACCTATGAATAATGAAGCTACTTCAGACCAACCCCTTTTAGATTTGCGCCAGGCGCAAGGGGCATTTATCCCACCAGGAAAATAGCTACAGCGCCGGGATCTGCCCACAAAGTTATTGTGCTTTGCGCTTTGACACTTGCGTTTCAGATCGTTAAAATTGATGTTTCAAGAAGTGCCTTACATGGATACATTAACATGCAAAGACATTTGACTGATGAAACATGAAGACAACACATGATAGCGATAATATCTGTGTTCATCAAGCTTTCTCTGGTATTTTCATAAGAATGATGTATGTCTTTAAAGGGATAGTTCACCCAAAAGATAAAATTAGCCCATGATTTACTCACCCTCAAGCCAGGTGTATATGAAATTCTTCTTTCAGACAAATACAATCAGAGTTAAATAAAAAAAAATGTCCTGGCTCTTCCAAGCTTTATAATTGCAGTGAATGGCTGGAGGAATTTGAAGCCAAAAAAAGTGCATCCATCCATTATAAAAGTGCTCCACTTTTACTCCAGGGGGTTAGTAAAGGCCTTCTGAAGTGAAGCCCTGCGTTTGTATAAGGAAAATACCCATATTTAAAACTTTATAAACTATAATCACTATCTTCCGCCATACGGCCGTATGCATCAATTAACGGTGGAAGACTAACCCCTGAGATCACAGGCATCAGAACCACGTCTCCTGGCAATAGATCTTCGTTTGTGTGTGACTGAGGGATTTGCTGCTGTTTTATCTTCTTCACACATTTTATAAGCTCTTCGCAAGTTGTCAGCTGTCCAAAAAGCCATCATATGTAGGCTACGGACACACAACAAGCTCATTTTTGACATTATCACAGATAATGGAACGCATTTGCCAAATAGATTCTGACATAGCGAACATTAAACCCATGTGACTAATCGGCTGTTTCAGCTGATGGTGTTTTATTCACCGTTGTTTACTACAGTAGTTTACCAATACCACCGTCATCCACTCAAACAACTTGGAAACGCACCTAATTCACATTTAGTTTGTTAACTTTCTAAAGATTTGCATCACGTTTGGATGCAAAAACAGCAATTGTCGTGAAATATAGGCTATAAAAAAGCAAAAATCAGGTTGTGAACATATCCCTATTCATTTAAGTTTGTTGTTAAAATGCTAATGTGATCCCTAAGCGGACTAGGACTAAATGTTTTTTTTTTTTTTTTTTTTTTTTTGCCCGGACCAAAACAAAGCGAACTGAACAACAAGTGTGAACACCGTCAAATTTGAATATCTTTTCAGGAGTATGTATGTAAGAAATGTAGATTTCTTCATAAAAATCTATGCTTGACTTCAATCGCTGTGATGACTCTTGACACTAATTAGTGTAGAGCAAATGCTGTGTGAAAAGACTATGCTCATAAAAAGGAAACAAAGTAATTTATATGTTCTGGCTCTGCAGTTCAGATTTTTATTTGCCCTGCCAACATAACACAGTCTCATCCCAATTCGTCATATAACTGACGTTTTGGGACGTCTTTTGACCATTCGTCAATATATGACTTTTTAGGGCCCCCTTAAACGTCGGTAGATGACGATCCTGGGTCGTCATACAACTGACGCTTTACCTTTAACGTCGGTTAGGTGACGAGTTGGGTTTAGGGTTAGGTTTAGGTATGGGGTAGAGTTAGGATCCCATAACGTCATCTACCGACGTTTAAGGGGGCCCTAAAAAGTCGTATATTGACGAATGGTCAAAAGACGTCCCAAAACGTCAGTTATATGACGAATTGGGATGAGACCGGGTTGGCCAACATATTCACTGGCCTATCAGAACACATATGATTGTGTTGTGTGAGGCACTGAACCCAGTCTTTAAGTATTATCTAATATCTAATAATTTAACTGGAAAGTTTTCCATGAAATCTAACAATTTTGGGGCACATGAGGGTCTAAATATGATAAATAATGGGTTATGCTGAGCCTTCTCTCCATGTACAAAACACCATTTTCATTTTATGTTTAAATCAAATGAATCCCTTATCCCGAGCCCACAAAGTCCTCTCGGTCTCCCTGAAGTGGGAAAAGGGCTTATCTGCTGAGGTCAGCCCAGCACCCCTGCTGAGAGGAGGGCTCGGGAAGGCTCTCTCCGGTTCCCACCCCTAGCAAATAGCTACACCCAACCAGAGCAAAGATTTACTAGTAATTTAAACATTACACAGGACAGTGACATGCATGTCATGCTTAACCATGAGCCAACACAGAGCAGTAAGTTTATGGGCACTGTCTTGCACCAGGCGCAAATGACTTTATTCACTGACGCATTTACCATTCCTATTTTGCGCTCCCGCAAAGCGGGCTTTTTCACACGCGCATTGGTAAACTAGTAAATGAACTTGCGCTCCACGGGCGGGTTGGCACAAAAAGGAGGCCTGTGTCGGTGCAAACAATCCCTGGTGCTATTTTGCAGTTCCAGAAGCTAATTTGGGTGTATTTGTCCCATCCCCAATGTCACTTCTCTTTCTTTTACGGCCCTGACGAGAACATCGATCTCCTCGGCTGTGAACCGATTGAAGCGTGCCTGGTAAATGCGGCGTTATAATAGTATTGTGCCACGCAACAAGCGCACCTCGTTCATCACGCTCTTAAAGGGAATGTGATGACGCTCTTATTGGTTTGTTTGCCGTTACAGCCAAACCACACCTATGAATAATGAAGCTACTCCAGACCAACCCCTTTTAGATTTGCGCCAGGCGCAAGCATAGACAGTATAAGAAATGGACAGAGCGATCTCATTGGAACTCCATTGAGACGATTGAAGCCCGTTTTTGGCGATTTTTTAGCACTTCCGTCCCTGACGCGCAGACTCAAACAGAGCTTGCCGACGTAGGTGTGACGAGAGCACCCCGTCTGTCTTCTAGTGCTGTGGCATGAGAAATCTGAATCATTTCCTTCCGAAACTCGCAGAGGCGGAGAGTGTGAGTAGGAGCTGTCCATGAGCTAGGAGAATGAGACAATTTTGTTAGGTATTCTGATTAATTATTTTGTCATTTTGCCTCCACGTTTCCCCACGTGTGTTTCAGATCGTTAAAATAGGGCCCTATTTCTTCATTGAATTGTTTATGTAAGTATTTCTTCAGTTGGACAGTTAAGTTCAAAGATTCCCTTTGGCGCAGTGTAGTTTACTACATTTGTTAGTAAATAACAAGAGTAAAGCAAAGTAAAGTTAGTGGACTCCTTTATCCAAAGCGATCTACTACATTTTATCAGTACCAATGTCCTGTGGGAAATTACCCACAGGTAAAATTGTAAATAGGGCTGCGTGTTCACATTTATCCACAATTAGCATAATCCCCACCTATGAATTACAACTACTGTATGTAAATTATGTGTTCAGAAATGCTATGGAGTCTTCTGGGCTCCCTTCTCAGGTTTGGCTCCAGTATATTGCATAAACGCTAAAGAGTAATTGGCAGGGGTGATGTTTTTCCAGCTCGGACACTTTGGTTGCCAATGCCTAGTTCACACTACATGATTTTAAGCCCGATTTAAGCCAGATTTGCAAATCGTTGAGCTCGCCGACAGGTCAGGGTATTATCGCATGCAAATCACGGGGGATTAGCGGGCGATGAACGCTCGCCAATCTTAGAAAGAGCCAACAACGCATCAAAGATGCTCGCAGATGTCTCGCAGAAGCGTTGCCAAGTCCAGAAAAATATCTAGGATGCTAGATATCTGAGCTGTCGCACGACTCCACCTCAGTGATGTCATGAGCTACAGCCAATCAGAGCAAGGCATGAGTTGAGGTCAGTATTCTTCTCTGGGTATTGGCACGCATGATTTTTCGCATCATTTCCAGTTCTTTTTATCACATGGTTTTTCGTGACAAAGCGTGTTTTGTAGACAAGATAGAATCGTTTGGGTGACAGAGTTATGCGTGTAGTGCGTGTAGTGCGTTACCCCCTATTGCGGATCAATCACGCTGTGTAGTGTGGTGTGAACAGCTCAACAACTTGAACACTCCTGATTTCACGGATGTGTAATCACATCATGAAATCACATCACTGTCATGTAGTGTGAACCGCACAGTTCAGCCCGACGTTTTAAAATCATGCAGTGTGAACAAGGCTTTGGATGATACGGAATATGCCGGGCAGTAATGTGCATCAACATGTAATCTCATTTTGAAGAATATTACTGATTATAAAAACACAGAAACCAGCAATATTAACTTCTCCATTGTTGTTAAGTCGTTGTACAAGTAGGATGGTTGGTCGGTGTAGTATTTGTCCCACCTTCCTCCACTGTGATTGGAGGAATCACCAAGGGTGAAACACCCTTGAAAAACAGGCGAATCTCCACATAATACCGGCTCTAACGCAACAGTCGGGATCATTAATATATATGACTCCAAACATTTGCATATGCCAGCCCATGTTCAATGACAGACGAGACTGAGCTGCGCAGCTGAAGCATGGCAGTTGATCAGTGTTCGGATCTACAGATGAACACAAAAGTATATTTTAGTTCCTTCGTCCGAGCCTCTGAAGAAACAATGGATTAATTTTATTTTCTCTGGAAATTTCCAAACATTTCACCGACGACTGTTTCCTCAACTTGCCAAGAGTTGGCCTCGGACCGAGCTGATGTGTAATTCTTGTTGTTCAAGTTCAGACAGGTAATCTTTCTCTCAAAATCGTTTAATACTGTTTATGCATCAGTAAGTCGAGCCAGTGATTAAATATCAACTTCACATCGTTTCTTTTAGTAGGATGGAAAAAAAATCGTATTTAAATTGTGAATAAATTACATACAGAAAACAATCAAAGAACAATCTTTCCACAATCCACACAGCTCGAGTTTATCTGGACACTTGCCAAACTCGTTATTAATTCAATGACGCACGTTACACTGCACAACGAAGCTCTAACTGTATTTACATCATCGTGTCTGCTGCATTAGAGAGTAGAGATACTGCATTGCAATGATAATATCTTCATCCTCGCGATCGACAGACTGTCCTCTGCTTGCTCATCACAGCAACACTTTATGTGATGGGAATAGATCCAAATACTTCAAAAACATCTCACGATTCGTTAATCTCGATGGCTGTAATAGTAAAAACGTATAATAGCTGTAGTAAAATTATTCGAGAGAGTTTCACTTGCTATTTCATATGCAAGCATGTCAGCCAATCACAGCAGAGGCCGGTTATACACAGCAGACACGCCCCTTCAATCAGGGTGTTCAAAGCAGAGGCTAAAATCAGGCTAGGAAAAATGCCTTTTATTTCTAAATTCTGACTATTTTTGATCTATAAAACATACTAACATTATAAGGGCAACCCAGGGAACATTATAAAATAACTTAAAAAACCATTATAGGGCATCTTTAAGAACACACAACATGATAATGTTTTATGCACAATTTACACATGGTAGGGAGCAGGTGTAATTTTCTTTCATACCAACTAACATTTTGAAAATATGAAAATTTTCATGAATCCAAAAATTCATGTCAGAACGGCTTCACAAATGATTTAGTGTTAACATAGAAACGCCTAAATCGGAGTCTGATGACGTGAACAGCTCCGGGTAGAACATCACTGGTTACAATCTTTACGGTTACGAACGCAGCATAAGCTTGTTGTTTTGGTTCAGGAAGAACTGTAAATGGTGGCTGCTGTTTGTGTGCAGCGCTCTGTGACTGTCTACAACTGCAAAGCCTTACGGAATGTGCCGATGATGTGTGATGAGTAGGGTGCGTGGAGGTATGGAAATACATATGTTGACTGGCAGGTAGGAGGTCGTATCAAACCAAGTGCAATTATTGGGTGAACATTTATTTGTCCTGAGACTTCCACAAAAGGTACAGTATATGTACATTTTAATATTTCTTTTATAACTTTTTGTGGTAACACTTTAGAATACGGTTCCTTCGTTAATGAATAACTACACAAGAACTAATGAGTAACACAATATTAACAATCTAGTAACTATTATTAACTAACAAGAAACTCTGATTAACGAACTAGTAAGTAATAGCGCACAGACGAAAGTGGTAGTTCACTATTAAGTAATCAATAACTACTATTTTTTGAATACTTCCCAGAGAACTACTGAAAAAGTTTATTAACAATCTAGTAACTACTATTAACTAAAAGAAATTCTTATTAACGAATTAGTAAGTAATAGCTCAATGATGAAAGTGTTACTAGATACTTCTGTGGGAATTACTAATTATTTGGATTCGTATTATAAAGTGAAGATCATTGGAACTAACTAGTAATTACTCAAGTGTTACTAAAGACATTTTCTAAAAGTATACTAAAGTTCACCAAAAATCTCAAACATTTGCACAAATCATGACTAAAACATGTAGTAACACTTGAGTAATTACTAGTTAGTTCCAATGATCTTCACTTTATAATACGGATCCAAATAATTAGTAATACCCACAGAAGTATCTAGTAACACTTTCATCTGTGAGCTATTACTTACTAATTATTTGGATCCGTATTATAAAGTGAAGATCATTGGAACTAACTAGTAATTACTCAAGTGTTACTACATGATCTAGTCATGATTTGTGCAAACGTTGGAGATTTTTGGTGAACTTTAGTATACTTTTAGAAAATGTCTTTAGTAACACTTGAGTAATTACTAGTTAGTTCCAATGATCTTCACTTTATAATACGAATCCAAATAATTAGTAATTCCCACAGAAGTATCTAGTAACACTTTCATCTGTGAGCTATTACTTACTAATTCGTTAATAAGAGTTTCTTTTAGTTGATAGTAGTTACTAGATTGTTAATAAACTTTTTCAGTAGTTCTCTGGGAAGTATTAAAAAATAGTAGTTATTGATTACTTAATAGTGAACTACTACTTTCGTCTGTGCGCAATTACTTACTAGTTCATTAATCAGAGTTTCTTGTTAATTAATAGATTGTTAATATTGTGTTACTCATTAGTTCTTGTGTAGTTATTCATTAACGAAGGAACCGTATTCTAAAGTGTTACCCTTTTATTGATTGATATTAGGATGTGAAGAGAGTTTCAACCTATAAAACAAAGTGTTTATTTTAAAAAAATGCCTAACTTTAAGTATACATAAGCACATTTTTCTCTTTGTATTATGTTGGATGGATGCCAACCAAAAAATCTATAAAAACCAATGGTACTCTTAGTCTCACATTATAATTCACATTGTGAGTAGAATTATATATATATATATATATATATATATATATATATATATATATATATATATATATATATATATATATATATATATATATATAAACTAAAATCAAAACAGTAAAACTTTATAACCTTTAATGCACATCTGATCGCACATCACTTGAATTGTACATTGTCTTTTGTCAGACAGCTTTGATCTAGGTGATATGAATGAGTTTTTATTAGCTGAAAGACAGATATTGAGACAACATGTTTGTAATTTGTTTTATGGATCTGCTGCTAGTTATTATAATGAGGTAATACAAGCCAGAGTCGAAAATGGCTGCCCAGAAATGGACCAAAAGTGAAACCATTAAGTGGTCATATGTACTGGCATAGTTCCCAGGATGCTCAGTTTTATGGATGCATTACTGCAGAATAAAGGTTACTCTATCTGTGCCTTCATTTTTTTCAATCCCCATTTGCCCTGCAACATAATTGAGTCACCAGTGTTAGATTTCAGGACTCTAATGTTGCCCACAGACCATAACAAATTGCATCTGAATTTTAAATGATTACTGCAGCCCCCTATAATGGATCCTACTGGTCAAGAATATTCTGTACTGGGCAGAAGCAAGACATTGTGGCATTATAAATGTGTGCTGCTTACTCAACATAAATCTACATAAAAAAGAGGGTGTCTATTGGTGATAATAATCAGAAGAATGTGCCGAACCAAGTTGATTGTATCTTCCAAAATGATTAAAAATGCAGCTTACGAAATCACCAATCCTCATATCTAAATTTGGTCAGTCCAGTCGAGTCTGCCTTCTGCAGATTGTGCTTTAAAGGCATAATTTACCCCAGAAACTTGAAACAAAAAGAGAGGAAAAAAAATAAAAGAAACTCAAGGGTCATGTCTAATACTTTTTTAATTTGTTTCTAAATTTTGTATTATTAATATTGTGACTGAACTTTTATCTACCTGTTCCTGGTTTATTTTGTTAAGACATGGTTAGGTTAAGGGAAGGTTTGGGGTAAGGCAATCATAAAGATCTGTAAAATGTTATATATATATATATATATATATATATATATATAAATAATATAATATTATATATATATATATATATATATATATATATATATATATATATATACAATAAAAATTCACAATTCAAGTTCCTTCTTTTCCGGGATGGACAGTGGGTAGACTTTACCCTTAGTTGGCGTCGCCCCAGGCAGCAGGTCAATGGTGCAGTCTCACGGCCAATGAGGTGGTAGACGGGTCGCCAAACGTTTGCTGAATACATCCAGAAGAGTTCGGTTTTACTCTCAGTCTCTGGGCTTTCGATGGAGGTGGAGTTTAACTGGTGACTGGATGAAGATTTCGAGAGATATTGACAGGTCTAACGTGTAGACGATTTGATCACCGATGACAGACTGTTCTGGAAGCAGGAATCACTCCATTGTAGAACCGTTCTAGAGTTCCAATTGATGGTGCTGGGTCATCCAGGGGCATACCATGATGATGTCAGCGGTGGATCCTTCCAGGACCAAGAACGAGATCTTCTCCTCATGCAGACAGCCGACACATATCGTGACTGTGGGGAAGAAGTGGCGGACACAACCATGGCCCACCGTCTTGCCGAGGAAGGTGTGAATGGCTAATTCTTGTGAGCAGCACTTCCTCTGGAGATTGAGTCTTTGGAGATGAGAGATGAAGTTCCCTGCAGACCTGGGCCCGTATGTATAAAGCCGCTCAGAGTAAATTTTTTGTCTTAAGTGTGTCAAAATTCTAAGAATGACGTAATTTTACTCTTATTCTTATACTTAAGAATAAGTGTGATTCATAAAAATTCCTAAGTGTTAAGACTAGGGGCCCTATCTTGCACCCAGCGCAAATGACTTTATAGCTACACAAACGCATGTCTCATTCCTATTTTGCACGCGCGCAAATCGGGATTTTCCCCTCCACAACGCACGTTGGTAAACTAGGAAATGAACTTGCGCTCCCTGGGCGGATCGGCGCAAAAAGGAGGCGTGTTTCGGCGCAAACATTCCCTGGTGCTATTTTACACTTCCAGACCACAATTGCGCCACAGACCAGAAAAAAACCTGGTCTAAAGTCAGTGGCGCGTTGTTCATAATGCTATTTTAAGCGCGCATGCTTGGCCATAATGTAGCGGGTAGGCTACACAACGCGCATACACTGATTCTCTCATAAACATAGATGCAGTAGATTTGTAGATTTTTTCAAATCATACATTATAACAAGGAAAAATATTAACACATGAGGGAAATCATTGTGGTTTTCATGACAATGAAAAAAACCAAATTACCCATTTCTTAAGGCTAATTGTAGTAGGCCTACTAAAGGATCAGACCTGTTTGCCCAATAGTGGCAAGAAAACATACGTATAGGCTATAATGTTTAACCGACGCTGATGTGCTAGAGTTTCTCCCATCCCCGTTCAACGTCACTTCTGTCTTTCACTGTCCTGACAAGAACGTCGGTCTCATCGGCTGTGAACGCTCCTGGCGCGCGCCTGGTAAACCGCCGTTATAATAACAATCCGTCATGCAACATACGCACCTGTTCTTAAAGGGTATGTTGGATGGCGCTCGGATTGGTTTATTTCACGTTACGCCCAAACCACACCTATGAATAATGAAGCTACTTCATATCAACCTCTTTTAGATTTGCACCAGGTGCAAGAGGCATTTATCCCGCCGGGAAAATAGCAATAGCGCCGGGACCCGCCCACAAAGTTACTTGCGCCATGCGCTTTGACACTTGCGTTTCAGATCGTTAAAATAGGGCCCTAGGTCTCAGCTCCTAATTTATTTAAGAGAGCTGGAGAGGTCTCCTAACCAGTTAGGAGTAACAAGATGGCAGCAGAGAGGAGGAGGCCGTGCAGTTTCCAACAACGTAAGAATGTGTTGGAATTAAATGATGACAGAGAGTTGATCAAATGAGACAGGCTTGATCGTCAGGGTATTATTTTTGTTACCGACCTAGTCAGAAATTCAACTTCTCCCACTGTAAGAGACAATGGCTTAACTGCAGAAATGAAAGTTATAATGACTCTGCATTTCCTTGGACCAGTTTGGTTTTGTTTTTGCATCCACTTTTTTTTTTTTTTTTTTTTACCAATTTTCAACTTTTGTCTTTCCTTTATATACAGCTGAGAGTGCAATTTTTAATTATGTGATTCATCAGCTTAATTACTTAAATATCATCACATTTGTCCATTTAATTAGTGTGTTGAAACTCTGTTAAAATTGTGTGAAATAAATGCTTGTACTTATTTGTAATCTTTTTGTACAACGCAAAAATGAATTATTCTAAATAAATTGAAACATTGAAATAATTCATGTCTTAATAAATGTCTTAATTAAATAATGAATTAATTGTGTCATGCTGCTGTGACCTCATCCTTGCATCATTATTGGCTGATTCAGAGGTTCAGGGCGGACATTTTGGGTTCACATCATTGTAGTCCTTAGTTCACACCACTTAAGTCCCACTTCAGTCAGCACTTAGGAATCAGTCTTATACTTTACTGAAAGTTGCTTTTAGCTGCTTTATAAAAGTCTCCTACTCTTAGAGGTTCATTAGCAGGGGAATGAACCGTTAATAATTTGCGCTATAAGCCCCCACGTCTGCTTCATGCTTTGTATCTTCATCAATATCTTTAACGATAGTATAGTGTTCATCCACTAACTTGGGCTAACAGCAAACACTGTTCTTCTGTCCAGTTGGGCTTTCTCATCTTTCTCGTTTTTTTATTCCATGTTTGCTATATTAAAACCAACATTCAAACCACCACTTAAATAGACAGCAATCAGTGTAATTGGAAAGAGTGGAATTTTTTTTTTTTATCATTCTAAGCCAATCAAATACCTTAGGATATTAACAGTATGGTAAAAAAGGATTTATATATAATGTATATAATGTGTGTGTGTATATGTGTGAGTAAACTCTATACTTAAAATTGCTGTTTTTTCCCCTTCATGGACAACCAACCAATCACAGTCTTGAAAAGATTGTGTCATACATAGCAACGGGGTCAGCCCCGCCTACTGACTAAGATGAAAGTTTTTATCTTTTCCTTACTCAGAGTTGCTCTCAGATCAGTACCGAATCGCTCTTAAGCTAAGACTCCTACGTAAAAGTTTTTAAGCTAAATTAAGAGTTTTCTGAGAGGATTCTTAGAATCTTTATGAATACGGGCCCAGGAGTCGATGAGAGTTCTAGAGTTGGAAAATAAGCAGATCTAGCAGCTTTTAAGGCCTCTCTGTATGCAGTCGAGCTCCCTTTCCGTGCAATGCGAAATAGTTTAGTTTTCTGCCAGTTTCCCTTGATTTTTCTGGCTGCTCTCTTAAGGGCCTGAGGGCCAGGGCCCGTATTCATAAAGAATCTTAATGCAAAAAGTAGCTCCTAGTGACAAAATTCTAAGAAAATTCTTAGAAATGTGGGCGTTTACTCTTAAAATTAAAGAAAAAATCCTAGTAAAGAAAAAAGTAATTCAGAAAGAATCTTAACCCTTAAAAGAGGTCTTAAGGTCAAAATTGTTAGGAGTACGAATGAGGACTTTTAAGAGGCTTAAGAGTTTCTTTAGCAGAGGAGAAAATGGCAGAAAAATGATGAAGAGGGAGAAGAAATGTGTTGCAATAGATGACAGTAGTTAATAGACGATATATATATTATATATATATATATCGTGCATGGATCATGTTTGTGATGATCTTAATAGAGACACGCTGATATCTCTGATACATCGCAATGCCATAATGCCAGAAATGAAAGTAGCCTAATCACTACATTAAGATATTTGGCAAATGGGAAAATGCAATAAAACAGCAGTGATTTGGGTCTGTCACAACCTTCTGTAACAGTGATCACACAAACAGTTACAGCACTTTCAAAACCTCTTATTATGCCACCTTGTAGGCTCAAAAAAACTGCATTTATGAATATAGCAGGCTTCCCTGATGCACACAAGCAGGGGAATGAACCGTTAATAATTTGCGCTATAAGCTTCCAAGTCTGCTTCATGCTTTGTGTCGTGACACTCGGCCCAAATTTTTTCTTTAATGATAGTGTTCATCCACTAACTTGGGCTAACAGCAAACACTGTTATTCTGTCCAGTTGGGCTTTCTCATCTTTCTCGTTTTTTTATTCCATGTTTGCTATATTAAAACCAACATTCAAACCACCAATTAAATAGACAGCAATCAGTGTAATTGGAAAGAGTGGAATATTTTTTTTTAATCATTCTAAGCCAATCAAATACCTAAGGATATTAACAGCATGGTAAAATATGTATATGTGTGAGTAAACTCTATACTTAAAATTGCTCTTTTTCCCCTTCATGGACAACCAACCAATCACAGTCTTGAAAAGATTGTGTCATACATAGCAACGGGGTCAGCCCCGCCTACTGACTAAGATGAAAGTTTTTATCTTTTCCTTACTCAGAGTTGCTCTCAGATCAGTACCGAATTGCTCTTAAGCTAAGACTCCTACGTAAAAGTTTTTAAGCTAAATTAAGAGTTTTCTGAGAGGATTCTTAGAATCTTTATGAATACGGGCCCAGATGTACGTACTTTTGTGAACACAGCATTAATAGCGCCATAGCCAAGACACAGAAAGCACTTGAATTGAAACCACAGTGTACGTGTCATGTTCCAAACCTGTAGTTCATCAGGTAGTCAGCGCCTGTCCCCACCCTATAGACAAGTTCGTGAGCCGTTTCCGCTCTACATCCTAAACTCCTCCCATTTATGCAACCTACTTCCGTTCTGGCGGGCTGGGTTTGTTTTGCTAGCTAGCTCAGTCGTGCCGACATACCGCTGATATCGCAGTGACAAAGAAGATAACAATTACAACATGAAGAAAGGTTGTGTTCGGGAATGATGTGTGCGGTAGTCGGTTGCAAACACTCGAGAAAGCACCTGAACGAGTGGTTAGATAGAGAGTGCTACGACCGCAAACCAGCTACGAAGAGGCAATGTGAATGTCCATGCGCTCCATTGTTTACACACAAACACACTCACACAGTATCGCGTCTCTCTCTCTCTCTCTCTCTCTCTCTCTCTCTCTCTCTCTCTCTCTCTCTCTCTCACACACACACACACACACACACACACACACAGTTCGATCGCGCCCCTAATTATTATCATCATGGCACACACACACTTTGCACTCTAAGTAGCCTTTGATATGGTTTGGATACCAACGTCAGGAGGACATTCACTGACAGCGCGTTCTCTTTTGTCTTGTCGCGCATGAGTGGTTTATTTGCGTGAATAAGACCATGATCATAATCCTAGCTAAAGGATGACAGAAAGAACAGACGCTGTGTTTGCATTAAATATTTTAACACGTTAAAGCTGGACAAAAATGAATCGCGAAAATATTTTTTTCCGCACGCCGGAGATCCGACACGGTGCCGGTGTCCTGCCGAAAATTGATTGCCTTTATTTATTGCAATAAGTAACGTTAGAGGCTTCAATCGTTTTGTTGTTAAGAGGTAAAAGGGTACACAGCAGGTAAAACAATGCAGTCATAAGGATAATTGCAAAATAGATCATGTATTTATTAAGAGCTCAGCAGTAAGTCATGTTATTATAGGTTACAGTCGGTTTTCCAAATACAAATACGTATTCCATCGGCAACAACAGGCTTCTATTATTTCCTATAATCTTGTAAATGTCATACCTGATTAAGCTATAAACTGCAAACACTTATTTGGCCACAATTGTTTTATTATGTTAAAAGAAACATTAAAATATCACTCAGATACATTTGCTATTACCACGGACATAAACTGATAGTTATTTGCACGCTATGTCTGTTTGATCTAGCTTTGACACAACCGACTTTGTTGCCGTGCAGATATTGATATGCCTTGGAGGCTTTCAGCTTGTCTAATAGCTTTTCCATCTATTGCCATGGATTGCACGAAGTAGGAGAAAAACTTGCTGTACGTTATGCTGGGCCACGTCGTCATGTAAGTCTTCTGCACTGAATTCGGGTGGGGGATAGTAACGCCATCTCCACACAAAGTAGTGGAACCGTCGCTGTGTTTACACCGGCAGACGCTTTGCAAGCCACTTCCGGCGGAAAAGAAATGCATTTGAGTAGAGTTATGGCGGCGCCCATCATTTGGCGCGAAAACTTGTCTATACCGTAAATTGCGCATATTTGGGCCTCCTCTCACTGCTGATACTTAGACTGTTTGAAATGATCCTGATGCCAATAACTGTAATGTAGCGAGGAGTTTATCAACTGCTGGAATGGAATGTGAACGCTGAGTCGGAGATTCGATGTCATCTTTGATTTCTTCCAGTATTCTTCCAGTATTATTTTTTATTATCAATTTTTATTGTTCTTTACCTGTATTTTGTACTTGCTTTTAATTGTTTTGCCTGTAAAGCACTTTGAACTGCATTCATTTGTTTGGAAAAGTGCTATATAAATAAAATTTGCTTGCTTGCAGGAACTGTAGTATTGCGTAGTTGCTTAATGTAACGCTTAATGATTTCGTTTTCACTCAACTGAAAAAGTGTGATTCTGAAAAATCTTTTCAGCTCGTCTCCTTAGACTATGTCTTTGTTTTGCTCGGATTACTGCTGCCATTTCACCAGGAGGCATATGCCAGGAAACCCGCTTCCTAAGTTACACCTGCTTTTAAGAGGCAGAGAATTTTTAGCGCAAAATAGAGGTGCGCTTTCACTTGCTTTTTCTGTACATAACGCAGAATACATACTGTAATTAGGCTCAGTTTACGCTTCCCCTCCCATCTCTTTATGTGACACTCCCACTTTCCCCTTGACCATTCCATGAATGCATATGCATGACATGAAAAGTGCATTTGGCTATTTTCAGTTCCCGCGACAGGCAGTCTGCGCTTTCATCTAGGAGCGTCCCATTCGGACATAGCTCACCATGGTTTTATGCACACTTTGCAAAACAAATACGCCTGAAGTGGGTGCAAAAGTGTTAGTACATCTGGCCCAGAGTGTGCTCGTTGTACCACGGCATTGAATTATTTTCTTTAATCTTATTTAAGCGCTACAGAGCAACTGTGTCTAAAGTGCTGGAAAAGAGAGAGAGTTAAAAGTTTCAAAATGGAGTTCCTTTAAGCTATCTGGGATGCTGAGGTGATGAAACTGATCCAGAAGATTATTAATAAAGCAATATTTAGTAGCAGAAGTGATTGGCCTAACATATTTGTAACACGGAGTCATATTTGCAGCCTTGCCTGAATGGACTTTAAACAAAACTAGATAATGATCCGGGATGTCATCACTCTGCTGCAGAATTTCAACAGCATCAACATTGATTCCATGTGATAATATTAGATCTAGATTATGATTACGTCAATGAGTGGGTCCTGACAATTGTTGTCTAACTCCAATAGAGTTAAGAATGTCTTTAAATGCCAATCCCAATGCACATTTTTATTATCTACATGTGTATTAAAATCACCAACAATTAGGTCTTTATCTGCAACCAATAACAACTCTGATAGCAAGTTAGTAAATTCTTTGATAAAGGTTTGGTGCCCTGGTGACCTGTATACACAGTAGCCAGTACAAATCTCAAACGTGATTTATCATTTACACTATATATTGTTACATTACATTAAGCACCAACACTTCAAAACAATTATAAATGAAAGTAGACTTAGTAATTTTGAAAGTATTACTATAAATTACATCAACATTCCCCTCATGTTTATAACAGTAATCTTGCAGGGACTCAATGAAAATGGACTCAATGAAATTGCAGTCAGATTTGGAAGGCAAAAAAGTACATATACTAACAGGGTGGAAGATGACTTCAGGGACGCAGTAATTTAAGAAAATTTTAAGAAAAAGACTTATATTTTCACATGATTTATATGTATGATTAGATGCAATTTAGCCTAGTCTATAACATAATTAAAAAATATTTTGAGGTTTTTGTCATTTGACATGGTTTATATTTTTTGCAGAAGTTGATTACTGTGCACTGAGGACATGATATAATTGAATGCATACATCAATTAAAATGGTGTAAAATACAAAATAGTATTATCAAAATAGTATTATCTAGTAATGTCTAATATCTCTGTTTAAATTGTAAAGAATACTTAAATCTACAATTTAAGCCATTTATTATAAATATGTTATTCATTTTAGAGAAAATATGAGTATATAAATCATTGGGACAGGAAAAGTCACCACATACCAGGAATGACCCATATATATATATATATATATATATATATATATATATATATACACACACACACACACACACACACTGCTTCCTCAAGCAATCAGCCAGATACAGACAGTGGATAAACAAACCCCTGTTAAAACTGCTGTTTTTTTTTTTTGTGATAATAAAGATGAAAAACAGATAAAATCATATCAGATTTTTACATTCAATCTAAAAATGACAAGCTGATACTATTCAAGAAGCAGCTGAAAATTGAAAGTATGTTCCCTGAGCACGTAACTAGCTTCACGAGTTCACACTTACATATAATTTTGAGTGAGTAAGATTCAATGCGTATTTGGCGTGCTGTCCGGAGGGAGGGCTCCGAGCTCGGAATTCTGCCCGAACCCAGAGTACTCCCCCCGTATGTAAGTGATATTTTAGAAAAAGGTATGTGGAGAACTACGAGTGTGGAGAAGGGGTGGAGGAGGGATGCTGCAAACTGCCAATGGATCAAGGTAAGACTGCTGAGTCTATTTGTACCCTCTTATCATTAGCTGCTGATTGCGGATTGCTGTCCACTCGTGTCAATTATCTGAACGTGCTCCTCCCGAACTTAGTTAATAAAACTTCATTTCACGAGTTCACACTTACATATAATTTTGAGTGAGTAAGATTCAATGCGTATTTGGCGTGCTGTCCGGAGGGAGGGCTCCGAGCTCGGAATTCTGCCCGAACCCAGAGTACTCCCCCCAAAAGGCTAAAGAGAAGAGGACAGCCGCCGGACTAAAAACCCCCCAAAGAGTGCCAAGATTGGCAGGCTGGCATCTCGAGAAGGGGCCTGGAAGCTTGTTCAGGGAGGCCCGTGATGGTGGCTCACTGCCTGGACTGACGGCCCTTGTTGAATGCGAACAAGGTGCGGTTGTAGTATACTTCTCCAGGAGCTTTTCACGCTGCATCCGCTGTGAGACCCAATGCTCGCTGAAAGAGAAAACGTGAGTGCTCTAACGGGAACTTTCTCGCTCCATCTGCTGTGAGACAAATGCTCGCTGGATGAAAAGAGGAAAAATGAGTGCTTGCCCAGGAGAGTCTCACACTGCATTCGCTGAGAGACCAACTGTTCGCTGAATGAAAGAGAAATAATATAAGTGCTCTCACTCCATCCACTGTGAGACCGATGCTCACTGGACGGAAAGAGGAAGACAGGAAAGAGAAAAATGAGTGCTTGTCCAGGAGATTTTCTCGTACTCCGTCCGCTGTGAGACCAACTGCTCGCTGGATGAAAGAGAAAATATAAGTGCTCTACTGTGAAAGCACTCACTCCATCTGCTATGAGACCAATGCTCGCTAGACGGAAAGAGGAAGACTAAAAAGAGAAAAATGAGTGCTTGTCCAGGAGATTTTCTCGTACTCCGTCCGCTGTGAGACCAACTGCTCGCTGGATGAAGGAGAAAATGTAAGAGCTCTACTGGGAAAGCTCTCACTCCGTCCACTGTGAGACCAATGCTCACTAGACGGAAAGAGGAAGACTAAAAAGAGAAAAACTGAGTGCTTGTACAGGAGATTTTCTCGTACTCCATCCGCTGTGAGAAACTGCTCGCTGGATGAAAGAGAAAAATATAAGTGCTCTACTGTGAAAGCACTTACTCCATCTGCTATGAGACCAATGCTCACTAGACGGAAAGAGGAAGACTGGAAAGAGAAAAATGAGTGCTTGTCCAGGAGATTTTCTCGTACTCCGTCCGCTGTGAGACCAACTGCTCGCTGGATGAAAGAGAAAATATAAGTGCTCTACTGTAAAAGCACTTACTCCATCTGCTATGAGACCAATGCTCACTAGACGGAAATGAGGAAGACTGGAAAGAGAAAAATGAGTGCTTGTCCAGGAGATTTTCTCGTACTCCATCCGCTGTGAGACCAACTGCTCGCTGGATGACAGAGAAAATATAAGTGCTCTACTGTGAAAGCACTCACTCCATCCGCTATAAGACCAATGCTCACTAGACGGAAAGAGGAAGACTGGAAAGAGAAAAATGAGTGCTTGTCCAGGAGATTTTCTCGTACTCTGTCCGCTGTGAGACCAACTGCTCGCTGGATGAAAGAGAAAATATAAGTGCTCTACTGTGAAAGCAGTCACTCCATCTGCTATGAGACCAATGCTCACTAGACGGAAAGAGGAAGACTGGAAAGAGAAAAATGAGTGCTTGTACAGGAGATTTTCTCGTACTCCGTCCGCTGTGAGACCAACTGCTCGCTGGATGAAAGAGAAAATATAAGTGCTCTACTGTAAAAAGCACTCACTCCATCTGCTATGAGACCAATGCTCACTAGACGGAAAGACGAAGACTGGAAAGAGAAAAATGAGTGCTTGTACAGGAGATTTTCTCGTACTCCATCCGCTGTGAGACCAACTGCTCGCTGGATGAAAGAGAAAAAAAAAAAAATAAGTGCTCTACTGTGAAAGCACTCAGTCCGTCTACTATGAGACCAATGCTCACTAGACGGAAAGAGGAAGACAGGAAAGAGAAAATGAGTGCTTGTCCAGGAGATTTTCTCGTACTCTGTCCGCTGTGAGACCAACTGCTCGCTGGATGAAAGAGAAAATATAAGTGCTCTACTGTGAAAGCACTCACTCCATCTGCTATGAGACCAATGCTCACTAGACGGAAAGAGGAAGACTGGAAAGAGAAAACTGAGTGCTTGTCCAGGAGATTTTCTCGTACTCCGTCCGCTGTGAGACCAACTGCTCGCTGGATGAAGGAGAAAATGTAAGAGCTCTACTGGGAAAGCTCTCACTCCGTCCACTGTGAGACCGATGCTCACTAGAAGGAAAGAGGAAGACAGGAAAGAGAAAAATGAGTGCTTGTCCAGGAGATTTTCTCATACCCCTTCCGCTGTGAGACCAACTGCTCGCTGGATGAAAGAGAAAATATAAGTGCTCTACTGTGAAAGCACTCACTCCATCTGCTATGAGACCAATGCTCACTAGACGGAAAGAGGAAGACAGGAAAGAGAAAAATGAGTGCTTGTCCAGGAGATTTTCTTGTACCCCGTCCGCTGTGAGACCGACTGCTCGCTGGATGAAAAGAAAAATGTAAGTGCTCCACTGGGAAAGCACTCACTCCTCTCACAAAGTGATGGCGGTTTCTGAGTGTCTAAAAACACGTAAAACTAGTTTAAACATGGCATTGAGTGTATGAGCGGAACTGAGGGGCTGGTAGCCTGTGCGGAAAGCCTGAATACATTTGATGAGAATGTCTGGTGTTATGGGTTGTCCAGCGTCGGGGCAGGTGGGCTGGGATCTTAGAATCTTTTTAATCAGGGTTTGTGAATTGTTTATCTACACCGAAGGGGTGCCGTACATCAGTTTATGAAAAACTGGATGCCGCTTAGATAACCTTTATTGGACCGAATTTGTAGGCTCTTAATATATTAAGGTAGGAGATAAAAGATTTGATTGAAAAGAGAAAAATCAGGGAAAGGGCAGTTGTAAGAGACATTTTTTATCATTTTCTTTCTTTACATTATCTCCAAGCAGTAACCTAGGATTGAAGGGTCCTGGGAGATACTGCTTGGTGGATAACTTTGATGCCTGCGATGTCCGCTTGGAGACCAATGCTCGCTGGACAGAGAAAATAATCAATTAGGGGTTTTAGCAGGAGTAAAATTCTGAATAGTGATGTACTGGAGAGAAAACATCACTATTATAGTAGTGTAAAAATTAGCCAGAGAAACAGACATACTATGGGAGCAGAAGAGACGTCACTGCTGGGGCAGTGTAGAAAATTAGCCAGAGACGCAAAGCTCCTGTGGGAGCGGAGGATACGTTGCTGCTGTGGCAGTGCAGACAATTAGCCAGGGAAACAGAGCTCCTTTGAGAGCAGAGTAGGCATCATTTCTGTGGCAGCGGAGAAAATTAGTCGGAGAAAGAGAGCTCCTTTGGGAACAGAGTAGACATCACTGCTGGGTAATGTAGAAAATTAGCCAGAGAAAGAGAGCTCTTGTGAGAGCAGAATAGACTACACTGCTGTGGCAGAGTAGAAAATTAGCCAGAGAAGGAGAGCTCCTGTGGGAGCAGAGTAGACATCGCTGCTGGGGCAGTGTAGAAAATTAAATGGAGAAACAGAGCTCCTGCATGAGCGGAGGAGACATCGCTGCTGGGGCAGTGGTAGCCAGAGAAAGAGAGCTCTTGTGGGAGCCGAGTAGATATCACTGCTGTGGCAGTGTAGAAAATTAGCCAGAGAAACTGAGATCCTGCGTGAGCAGAGTAGACATCACTGCTGTGGCAGAGTAGAAAATTAGCCAGAGATAGAGAGCTCCTGTGGGAGCAAAGAGACATCACTGCTGTGGCATTGGAGAAAATTAGCCAGAGAAAATAGAGCTCCAGTGGGAGCGGAGTAGACGTCACTGCTGGGGCAGTGTAGAAAATTAGCTGGAGAAACAGAGCTCTAGTGGGAGCGGAGGAGACGTCACTGCTGTGGGCTTGTAGAAAATTAGCCAGAGAAAGAGAGCTCCTTTGGGAGCAGAGGAGACATCACTGCTGGGGCAGTGGAGAGACGTACCTGAGCAAATTGAGCTGTGGTGTGAAGCCAAGCGAAGGGGGAAGTAGATTGGGGCCTGGTGGGCCGATGATCATCTTCTTGAGCGTAATTAAAGACGCGAAAAAGAGGGGAGATTAAATCTTTGCAGGATTATGCGCATCTTTATTAACATTTGAAAATGGCTTAGGGAGCTTTCACCCTGGCAGTTAAGACCGTAATGGGGCACGGTTTGCATGAAAAATTGCTAATGTGAATGCAGTCATTGAAAACGGGTGTGCACCGGGGTACCGAACCCAAGACTACCTGGAGGAGGGGGTCTGAGTTCGGTTGCTCCCTGCCGCGGTTTGCGTGTATGTGAAAGCACCACGATCTCGGGTGCGCACTTGTTCAGGAAGTAAAGTATCCTGCGCATGCGTTTTAGCTTATTGTGATGAATTCAGTTAAAATAAGTAAGGGATGACATTTTTAAGGAATTACCGGATACGAGCGAGAGTGAGTCTGCAGTGTATTCGAGTATTATGCGTGGAATCAGAGCAACATATCTGGAAATCCACTGTCTCCTTAAGAGTCCGTTTGCAAGTAGCAGAAGTCCACTTTCTGCTTTCTATCATGCGCCGTGCACGTTTGCGATGATGTAAGATGCACGCAAACTCACCAGATCCGATAGAAACAAGTTTTGTGTGAAAAACAGACCCATGCTGCGGGGGGCGTCGGGAACAAACGCGCTCTGACAGCAGCAAACGAGCCCAGTGTAAAAGCCCCCCTATTTTCTCATAGTATTTATTTATCACCGAGGAGCTGCTTTGACACAATCCGTATTGTGAAAAGCGCTATACAAATAAATGTGACCCGACTTGACTTGACTATTTATTTGTCATTTCTAAGGGTCGAGTTCCCCGCCGATTTTTTTTTTTTTTTTTTTAAATCAATAATCAGTAAAACCAAATTGAATTAGTCTGAACTTTATTTATTTACAGGTTACATGATTGTGTTGACAAATATAATCGATTACAAGCCGCGGTTTGTGTTAAAATCTCAAAGAAGGAGTCGATTCCCTTTAATGGAATCAATTCCAACCTTTGGAATCGACTCTCAATTCCTAACGCCTCGGAATCGATTCTTTTGGAATCGATTCCCAGTCCTACTGTTTACATACGGAAGCATCGCGTTTAAGGAACGCAAATCATTTGGACAGAAACTGTTTAAAACGTGTGGTCCTCCGATCACGGTTTGTGTCCAGATAGCATAACTTGCTCGTCATTCAACAATTGAAGCGATGCGAAGTTCGATC
The DNA here is from genome assembly GCA_038021265.1 of Cyprinella venusta. Taxonomy (NCBI): domain Eukaryota; kingdom Metazoa; phylum Chordata; class Actinopteri; order Cypriniformes; family Leuciscidae; genus Cyprinella; species Cyprinella venusta. The sequence continues at coordinate 10,763,024 of CM075874.1, forward strand.
AGGGACACGGAAGTTTTGAGCTATATAAGCACTCACAGAGTTGACCCGGCAGATGTAGAGAGTGTGTGGATCAGCCGGGAATAAATCTGCAGCGTGGCTTAATTTATGGCTTGTTGTGGCGGTTTGACGCTGGAGGAAGGCCCGTTCCTTTGCGTTAAGAGAGCCTTGTCTCTGTGGCAGGCAATATTGAAAGGTCCGGTTTAAAGAAATACGCGGAAGTAGATTGCGGATGTTTCGCCCGTTTGTTTGAAATAACGTTATACGCACGAGATAATAACGTTACCATGTTGGCAAAGATTCCTAATTCTGAAGGACAAAAAGATTCTTTATCGGAACGGTAAGAGCTAGATTCGGACATGGCCGAATGCTGCAAACTGCCAATGGATCAAGGTAAGACTGCTGAGTCTATTTGTACCCTCTTATCATTAGCTGCTGATTGCGGATTGCTGTCCACTCGTGTCAATTATCTGAACGTGCTCCTCCCGAACTTAGTTAATAAAACTTCATTAACTAAAAAAGTTTTTGAGTAATCTATCACTATGTCACTTGTAGTATAGTTGCACTACAAACAATAGACTTAGTTGTAAACTAGTTATGTACTCAAAGTTTGTTACACTTAAAGTATATTTTAAAGGGCGCTATAATGGAAAATTCACTTTTACATGGTGTTTAAACATAAATGTGTGTTGGCAGTGTGTGAGCAAAACCACTCTAGACTGATAAAAATCCACCCAGTGTTTTTTTTTTTTTTTACAATCTCAATAAATCATATGCACTGTCTCTTTGTGATGTAGAATTGAGCAAGAGATTTGATTGACAGTGTAGTTGTGGCCTAGACACCCCGCCCTCGGTGATCTGTACACACCATCATCCATTGTTTCAACGACAGCCGGTAATGTCTCTTGGAAAGTTGGAAACATTTCTGTCGTGAACTCGTGGGTTAATCCTGTTGTTGTGGTTTAAATGTTAATCCTCAAAAGTGTGGATCGTCGTCTACTGTTTGCGATCCAACGTCACCTCTAGTGTATTTTATGATTTATGAGCAAATAGTCATTTCAGTCTGTCAGCCAATTCAACAATGCGTCTAAAGTTGTTGTCGTCGTAGGATGTCTGTGTATATAATTTAAACATTGTTTGTATAGTGTGTAACCACACGTTTATAAATATATATTTAAAGATATTGTATTAAAAACTGCATTTATTACATCCATCTTGTTCTGTAAGTTAGCCATCTTCTCATATTTGCCACAGAAGCACCTGCATGACAAGTAAACATGACGCCACAGGTCCTTCGCATATATGCAATTTCGCTTGTACATAGCAAACTTTATCACAGAATGTGTATGTAGTTTCAAAAAATTGCGGCAGAGTTTGTGTTTGTGTGTGTGTGTGTGTTGCACATCCATACTTGCAAAAAGACGCGATTACAACTCTATAAGTACATAAATGTATCAAATAACCATACCGAGACATACTGGTCCATTCTCATTTGTGTTTATTCTGCCGGAGTCTCCTCGTGCTATTTATATATTCCGATTCAAACGTACGCTGAATGACAGACAAAACAGCGGTTTCTCTCTCTCAGCCTGTCTCGGCTGCCATCTTGGCAACGCCTCCTGGCAGCCATTTCGGACTTAACAAGACTAGGCTCCTATCTAAATGAATGGGCACAGAGTCAGAACTGCATTTTCACTAGTCACCAGGACATAAAAACTGCATGTATAGACACAGCAGTAAAATATGGAAAAAAAAATCGCTGTAAAATTTTGATGACTTTGCCCCAAAATAAGGTTTAAAACGCCGTTTTTCCCACAGGTTATACTTTTACTGCGCATACGCAATTGGGTTCTCTCGCGCTGCACCGTTTCAAGCGCAGTACGTGCGCGCTCTTGCTCGCTCGCTCTAGATTCCGGGAGATTTGAACTAATTTGCGGTTATCAGGGAGCCGTTATCAATTTGCAGGAGACTGCCAGAACTTCTAGGAGACTTGGGATTTCTGATATTTACACAACGCACACATACACCAGTGATGCGCGGGTCAATGTATAAACAACCCGCAACCGACCGACGTTTTCAACTACCCGCCCGCAACTCGGGCCGCAAACAAAACAAAAAAAATATTGTACCCGACCCCCTAACTGACCGCATTTTTAAAAAGTAGTAAATGCTCATCGGAGCGTTATTGGGTTAAGATGTGTAACAACACAGCATTGCAAGAAGACGTAAGCCTACACAAAACAAAGGCAAAGCCAGCACTTTGGTCATCATCTTTCATTATTTCAGCAAATGTCTCCCACACTTTTACTCTTTCTATTTGTCTTATATCTCTAGTCTTCACCTTTTCTCTTGCCGCCTCCATCTCTCTGCAGACTGAAGTGATCATAGACTTGGCCGGTTCGTGAACGAATCGTTCTTTAGAACCGGTTCTTTTTTAGTGAACCGGTCGAACCAGTACACTAAATCGAACTGAATCATTCGAAACAGTTCGCGTCTTGCGTCAGTGCTGATCCACAAGTTACTAAAGTTACTCACTTTGAGACATGCCTGACAGTCCCCCCGAATCAAAATAAATCAATATCCTGAATTATATTTTACTCCAGTAACTCCAACAGTTCACTGAACCGAGACATGTTGGTGCCACTGTTGAGAGAAGTGATGAGCACGAGCAGCTGATACTGCGCATAAATACTACTACCGAACGCACAGGGACAGCGGTTCTCGAATCACCAGTATAGAACCGAGAACTGTTTAGACTGAGCTTGTGTGTTATCTTCGTGCCAGTTATTCAGCCAATAATGTGTAGGGCTGTACATTTCATCAAAAAGTGTGTCTAGTACTATATTAATACAAAATGTTTAATTGGCATCTTTTTTCAAACGACCCGACCGACCGCGACCCGAATATCATTAAAAACATTTTTGGATGACCCGTAACTGCGGGTGTCAAATAAGTCTCTCTTACAACGACTTGTTGCTCAGAACTTATTTATTTAACGGAGCTTCACAAACATCGTCTCACTCTTACTGTCATTTCCGTGCTATATAGTCACGCCCCCTCTTACTCTCTGGTAGCCTATTCGCTCGCTAGGATCAGGTTGTCAATCAACATATATAATAACATATTCTATATGACACCTCCCCCTTTTAACTTTTCCAAAAGAAACACATTGTATAACCATAATTCCTTTTGTAACTAGCACTTGACTATATTCATTTGAACTATAATGAACATTTAAACATTCGACCATTTCTCTTTTGTCAAATAAACATTTAACCATGCACTCATTTAAGATGCATAACTCACCTACTCACTACGCATACAACATGCATAGATTTCTAATTTACTTTAACTATAAATTTAGTTTGACAGTTGGTTTTATTACTCTGCCGGACCTAGTCAAAGTCACTCCTTGGGTCTCGCTCGGTGTCTGTGACACTGGCTGATCCGGGCTGCTGATGTGCAGTTTTTCAAGCTTCTGCGGGCTCTTCGCGGTCGTTTCGCAATTGTTCTCAGCATTTAGATATTCCGCGGGCACTTTCTGTAGGTGTCTGCGGTTGCGCCTCATCTCTCCTTCCCCCTTCGGTGCCTGCACGACGAATGAGCATGGAGCACTCACTTGCGTTTTGACCTGCACTGGACCTTTCCACGCCTTTTCCCCGTCCTGTTTCATCAGCACCAGATCACCTGGCTTCAACTCGGGTAATTCACGTGCTCCATGTCTGCGATTGAAGTAGAAGGCTTGTTGTGTTTTAGCGAACGCGTCCCTTTCTCTCACCATCTGTCTATTTGGCCACTTTGGTTGCAGGTTTTTCTTCAACGTAGGCAGTGTAGTGCGAATTTTCCTGCCCATCAACAATTCAGCAGGGCTTACACCTGTGGATGAATGAGGTGTTGCGCGGTAACACATCAAAGCGAGGAGCGGGTCATCTTGTTTGAGAATGCGTTTGGCTACTTGGACCGCGCGCTCGGCATGTCCGTTTGCCTGCGGGTTGTGCGGGCTCGATGTGACATGTTCAAAGTCATATTTTTCCTTAAATGACATCCAAGCCTCACTAGTAAATTGTGGACCGTTATCACTCATGATCTGCTCCGGTATTCCAAACCTCGCAAATGTAGCTTGCAGTCTGTTTATCACCTGCACCGTTGTTGTGTTTGGCAGATGAAGAATCTCTATAAAGCGTGAGTGAAAGTCCGAAACAATCAGATACATCTGGCCCTTGTTCTCACAAATGTCTACAGCAACGCGCTGCCACGGTCTGTCAGGTAGCGGGGTCGACTTCAGAGGCTCTTTTCTTTGTGTTTTCCTGTTTTCACGACAGAACATACACAAGTCAATTTTGTTATTTATATCCGATGATATACCAGGCCACCATACAGATGCATGTGCGCGTTCTCTGCATTTTGTCAACCCTAAATGGCCTTCGTGAATACGCTCAAGGATGTCCGGTCTCAGTTCCCTTGGGATGCAAATGCGTTTGCCCAGAATTATCAGTCCTTCGCTTATTGACAGCGCATCTTTCACTGGAAAATAGTCTCTAATACTTTCTGGTACATTTCTTACATGCTCTGGCCATCCCCGCTTTATGAACTTACTTACTAGTTGTAACTGTTCGTCTTTTCCAGTCGCTACTTCGATCAAGCTCAACTTTGACTGTGACACGGGCAAGCCGGCTTTGACAGCGTCTACGTAACAGGCTATCTCGTTCACTGTAGGTCTACTGCTCGGTGCCTCATCGCCTATTGGACTTCTCGACAGTGTGTCAGCTACTACTAATGTTTTCCCAGGTGCGTATTCCGCGGTCACTGTGAATCGCATCAGCCTCATTAAAAGTCTCTGACAGCGTATCGGTACCGTGTCCAAGTCTTTTTTATTGATCAACGGTACAAGGGGTTTGTGGTCTGTAATAAGGCGAAATCTGTCCAGGCCTATGAGATACTTCTCGAATCTCTCGCATGCCCAGACCCCGGCCAAGCATTCTTTTTCAATTTGCGTGTACCTGGATTCTGCCTCATTTAACCTCCTCGAGCAATAAGCCACCGGCTTCCAGCTGTCTTCATGCCGCTGTAGTAGGACCCTTCCCAGCCCGTAACTACTCGCGTCCGCTGTCACCACTGTGGGCTTCCCTGCATCGTAGTACGCGAGAACAGGTGCAGTGGTTAGAGTCTCTTTGAGCTTCTGAAACGCGCTTTCTTGAGACTGGTCCCATGTCCACGCTACTGACCCTTTCAATAAATCCAACAGCGGCCCCCCCACTGTTGCCAAGTCTGGTATATAGCGTCCCATGTAATTTATCATCCCCAGCACCCGTTTCATTTCACTCACATTTCTTGGTGCTTGCAGCTCTGAAATAGCCCGTACTTTCTCCGGGTCGGGCCTGACCCCTCTCTCGTCTATGACGTGCCCCAGGAAGTAAAGCTCCTTCTGTCTGAATACACACTTTTCTTTGTTGAGCTTGAGTCCTGCGCGCTCTATCCTCTCCAGAACGCACCTCAGATGCTCATTGTGCTTTTCTTGGGTTTCGCCGTGAACGATTAGATCGTCCATGTAAACAGCAACTCCCTCCAAGCCTCCTAGGAGCTTGTTCATTTTGCGCTGAAATATTTCTGGCGCTATGCTGATGCCAAATGGCAAGCGCTTAAAACAATATCTAGCAAACGGCGTTATGAATGTAGTGAGGAGACTGCTTTCACTAAGTAGGGGAATTTGCCAAAAGCCGCTTGCGGCATCCAACGAAGAGAATATTTTGGACCCGGCGAGTTTGGCTAGGATTTCATCAGTCGTGGGTAAGATGTACCGTTCCCTTTTTACATTTTCGTTCAGTTTTTTCAAGTCTACGCAGATGCGCACTTTCCCGTTAGGTTTCATTACCGGTACCATCGGCGCGCACCAGTCTGTGGGTTGTGTTATCTTTTCAATGACCCCGTTCTCTTCCATTCATTGGAGTTCGGCTTTTACTTTGGGGAGCAGAGGTAAAGGTACTCTTCTCACGATATGGACTGCGTACGGCTCTGCATTTTCTTTTAGATTTATCTTAACAGGCTCGGTTTTCATTGTTCCCTGCTCACCAAATACTGCGCTGACTTGCTCGATTCTTTTAACTAAGCCCATCTCTACTGCTTGTTCTCTGCTTAGCAAATTGTTCACAGTGTCCCCTTCCATGACATGAATTGTGAACTTGAACTTTTTATCCTTGTACTCCGTAGTGGTTTCAAATTGTCCCAAACAATTTATCCTTCCACCCGGGCTGTCATATCTCGCGTGTGTCTGTCTCAACTTCGCTTTACTTCCAAGCGAATTAAAAGTCTTCATTCATAACGGTCACGTCGGCTCCAGTATCAATTTTAAATTTTACTTGCGAGCCTTGCACATTCAATTTCACGAACCACATCTCCGTGTCGTCAGCCTCAGTTTTACTTATCGTGCCCAGGTAATATGAATCGTCATCACTTGCCTGTGTGTGCGTTCCTCTTATTACCTCGTTAACTCTCTTTGAGTAACACATACGCTCCCAGGGTCCTTTCTTTTTACATTTCCGACACTCAGTTTCTGCTGCAGGGCATTTTTCCTTGTTGTAATGTTTCGTTTTCCCACACTTTCCGCACCTGTCGCCACCGGTCATTCTAGCATTTTTCTCCTTCGCTGGTTTCCTCCTGAACACTGCTTGGCGCACCTTCCTCCTGTTGGCTCACCTGCTGGGCGATGTCCTCCGCCTGCCTCACCATCAGCACAGCCGTGTCTAAGGAAATGGTCTGTCATCAGCTGTAACTTTCTTGAAAGCTCTTTATCTTTGATGCCAACCACAAGCTTATCTCTGATGTTCTCTGTTTTCTGTGCACCGAAGTCACAACTCTCTGCTAATTCGTAGAGTGCACGGATGAACATCTCGGCCTTCTCCCCCGGCCTTTGTATGCGTTGGTAAAAGCACGCCCTCTCGTGGATAATGTTTTTTTTCGGGATGAAATAGTAATTAAACTTGTTCAGCACGGCGTCAAAATCTTTTTTCTGCTCGTCTCTCCCAAACGTGAACGAGCTGAATACGTTTTCTGCCTCTGGTCCCATGGCATATATAAGGGTACTCACTTGTACCTCGCCATCCTCCTCCGCGAGCTTCGTGGCTACTCTGTACCTCATGAAGCGTTGTCGCCATGCGGCCCATTCTTGAGGTCTATCAAAGGTGAAGTTGGTGGGTGGAGCGAATTTCGCCATTTCTTTTACTCCACAACTACTGACACCATGTCAAATAAGTCTCTCTTACAACGACTTGTTGCTCAGAACTTATTTATTTAACGGAGCTTCACAAACATCGTCTCACTCTTACTGTCATTTCCGTGCTATATAGTCACGCCCCCTCTTACTCTCTGGTAGCCTATTCGCTCGCTAGGATCAGGTTGTCAATCAACATATATAATAACATATTCTATATGACAGCGGGTAACCGCGGGTGACCGCAGGCACCTGCTCATTTCGGATCAACCTGCGCATCACTGATATACACTGCATATCAAATCTGCCACCTTTTCAAAGTAACATATTTTCCGCTTGTGCGCATGCGTCGGTGGAACCAGATGATAGGCTTAAATGTTTCCCAGCTTGACTGTTAAAAGCAGACGATTGGCTGTCCAGCGGGAGGGGCGGGATATGTGCATACAACTGCCATCTTTGGTGTTACGGTTTTTCTCTATACATTTGTATTAAGGATTGAGGAAGTGGCATGTCTCTATAAATAGTCTCTGGAGTGACTGCCATAGGTATCAAGTTACGTCCTCATCCAAAGGCAGGGCGGGGATATGCAGCTCATTTTGTATTTAAGGTGGTATACACCCCAAACAGCTCATTTTTAATCAGGCCCCAAAATGACATTTTCAAATGGTTTTAATAAATTAACTATGGGGTATTTTGAGCTGAAACTTCACAAATACATTCTGGGGTCACCCGAGACCAATATTACATCTTGTAAAAAGGGGCGTAATAGGTGCCCTTTAATACACTAAAATGTTGGCCGATTTAGTCCCAAGTAGTTGCAACAGTGCACTTACAAGTATACTTCTAGTACATTGATATTAGTAAACTTGCTACAAGTTTACTTAAAAATATACTTGAACTATACTTGAACTAAATATTTCATTTAATATTTATTTTATTTTATTTACTTTCCTTTTGTTTGCTCCTTTTCATTGCTCGTCTAATTGTGGTTAATAAGACACAACACTGTGTGTTTTTATTTTTTCATTACTCTTACATAAATTAGGAGAATGATTCATGATAAATGAACTAATTATAGACACTTTATTTAGATATGTTTGTATATCAAAATCTGTATTGTATTTGTTTGTATAGTATACAAGTTCACACAAAATATATTATCGTATTCAATGAATAAAATGATCCAATAGATAAGAACAAATGTCTCTTATTTTTTAGAACTATAATTTGTCTATTAAACCCCACAAGACCATTTGGACATTAATTATTTTCAGACAAGTTCAGTAATGACTATGACTATAATTGTAAGACCATAAAGATAGACTAGGCATGCCAATCTATTTCCATTCCATTTTCATCTCCTCATTTTTTTTTTTTTTTTTTTTTTTTTTTTTTTTTTTTATTTAACAGTCAGACATACATACAAACAAACAAACAAACCAACATAGTGCAGTAGTGAGCAATCTTGTAAATCTATAATTCCAGCAGTGACAAGAGTGATTTAAGTGTTGATCTGAGTGTGTGTGTGTGAGCGGATGTGAGTGTGGGTATGTGTGTGTATGCGTATACAAAGTGACCATTTATTATTTACCATTGTCATTGCAATCACCATCCCACTCCCCACTACCACCATACTGTCCATATTGTGTTGGTAAATTTTTATTTCCATCCTCCCTCCTATGTAACAATTGCCATTGTCAATCCTGTAAAAAATAAAATATGATATAATAATATAATATAAGATAATATAATATAAGATATCCTTCCCCCACATCTCATCAGTCCCTATCTTTCTTTTTATTTTTTTTTTTTCCTATTTTTTTTTTTTTTTTTGTGTGTTATGTGCAATGTCTAAGGTGCATTAAAATAGGGAGTACAGTGCGAGAGGGTCTCAAATTGGGACAGAGATGCTGTCCCGTTGAAACCACTTCTCGCCTGTCTTGCCTGCCTTGGTATTTGTGAGGATTTTCCAAATATACTTCTTCCTTCCTTTTTTTTTTCTTTTTTTTCCCTATTCTATGTTGTGGTGCATTAAAAACCCATGAAGAGATTCATCTCCATCTCATCTCCTCATTTTTATTATTTCTACAATATTTTGTATTTTGAGCTGACCTATGCTCTCCAGATAAAGAACTGGCATTATGACACCTCCCAAGACAGCGGAACATATTGCAATAAAGATTAAAGTGCAGTAGTACATATCAAAACGTATTGGTAAATTGTGTCCAAATGAAAAGATAAGTGCTGATGGCAGGTAAGTGGTAAAAGTCAAGACAAAACTGTTCATGATGGTACGCAGGGCTCTCTTCTTTTGGGGATGTATATTACTTTTCCCTGAAGGATCAGGTTTTCTCAAAGCTTGTAAAACTGAGACATCACAAAAACCAATCACAGGTAGGGAAATAAACAGAGGCGTAGATGTAAAAGTGCTTGTAAAAACCCATGGATGTACGACCATAATAATTCCAAAACAAATGATCAACAACCAAATTATCATGCCGATTACCTTTCTGACTATTGCAATTCTCCTACTGTTGATGTAGATGATGGGATGAACCACAGCAAAATAATAATCTCCACAGATACAAGCCATGAAGAGAGGTCTTCCGCACAAGGGTATTGAATATGTGAAATTATTAAAGTATTCAAATTCTGAGTTGTGCAACAGCATGTAGTTATAGACACCGAAAGGCAATAAACTTAGGAAAATGAGATCAATGATCGTCAGATTAAACACAAAGAAGTCATTCGTAGAAATGTTTTGCCGATGTCTTTGACAAAGTTTTCGAAGTACAACAGCACTGGCAAAGACACCCAGAAAAACACAAAATGTAGAGAGACCTGACCAGAACAAGGGAAAAGTAAGCTGGTCACTGCAAAGTGTGAAATAGTTCCTGGTTCCATTGGAGAAATCTGAAGCACTCTGATGTAAAGATGACATGCCTAAAGAAGCACAAAGAAAGAAAGCAGTCAATGAGACTAGTCCAATTACAGAAGTTAAAGTGATCTGCTGAGGAAGAGTAAATAAAAAATACAGTTTTTATTATTTATTTATTTATTTATTTATCTTACCTCAGTGATGTCTATCATAACCAAGAGGAAAGAGATGCAATGAAAGGAAACAAGTCTCATGAACGAGTTCTGAGAGGTATTACACAAATAGCAATGGGTTATATCCCTTGACTGTGAAGTTTTGAATATGGTGCAAAATAACATCACCAGAAAAACAAACACTATTTAAATAAAAGTACACAGCAGTGGTGGGGGGAAAGTTCTATTACATCCATCTAATGACAGTATATGATGCCTGTATTGTCATTCCATGCTTTCTATAATTTTCTATCATTATAATTATAATAATAATTATTATTATTATTATTTTTTTGTTCAAGAAAGTTATCTATATTCAATGGAGCTTGATGTTGGTTATTATTATTATTATTAATAATAATAATTATTTTTCTTCTTCCCTGTTTGAATTCGGGGTGGTCATTATGGCAAAAATATCATGATTTTTCAAGAAAATCACAATTCACGATTTTATCATGATTCTTTCTTTCTTGAGAATATTCTTCTCATGTTGGTTATACTATTTTGTAAGAGACTTAGCATTACAGCTAAACATTATAATGTCCCTATTTTTAAAAAAAAAAAAACTTACAAGGTAACAAAATATAAAATAATGGGAGACATTTAGTCCAAAGTGACGAAGATAAAAAATCTTTTGTCATTATTTTCTTTATTAAAAAATAAGAACAAATATACACATTACATACTGTATACACAACATAATATACAAATGAAATTAGCAGTTCTTTATTTGTTTTTGGCTACAGTTGGTGTATTTAACAGTACCATTCAAGAAAAAATTAAATAAACAAAGAAAAAAAAATAAAACACTACATAGATTTCACTTTTTCAAATTATAGATTGAGTCTTATTAAAGCTTCTCAGTCAAGTTGCTTCTAAAGTTCTTCTCAGTCAAGAGCAGTGAGTGATTTTGTCTCTGTGTTTTGTTCTTTTATTAACATTAAAGGGATAGTTCTGCCAAAAATAAAAAAAATCATCATTTACTCTCTCAAGTTGTTAAACTCAAACGTTTCTTTTTCCGTTTCCGCAACTGATGGAATAATCGGTATCACGATACTATGATCTTTCTTCAAAAGTAGATTGTGGAGACTTTCAAATTGTGATATCACACACCCCTAGTTTGAAATCAATACTGGATTGAACATAACAAGTGTATCCTGCGGCCCTCCAGGGCCAGACTTGAGGAAACCTGAGTGCAACAGACTCATTGTAACATGTAATGCTGGCTGCAATGCTTACATATGACAATGGATAAGGAGCAAAGATAGGCATTATTTCAAATTTGTTTAGTGGAAAAATATACTGTATATTTTTTTTTTCCAATTTATAATCTGTAAGTGAATTACTTATTAATTATCTGAGACTGCTCACTGGTGTATGCAGAAATGTATGTAGTAAAATGTATATTTACATTTTAGTGGCCTGATAACGCAAATTTTGAATTAAGTACTTCTTATAATCTGTGGCTTTCCCTCTGTAATGTTGTTAGGAGGCTCTCAGAACTCCATAGTTATGACAGTCCCTTAAAGGTGTTCTCAGGAAAGCCAAGCCGCTCAAGCTCTGCCTGTGGGCTGAGTTCTTTTTTAATTCAGTCCTACAGGGAAGGGGGGAGGGGCACAAGCCATGTATTCTCTGGTAAGGTATGCAGCTCAGGCTTTGCCCGTAAGGAATTAGTTATGATAGTCGCTGATATGTACCTCAAGGATGGGGACTTTTTAGAGTCTTGGGCTTTATGTCCGCTGATAGGGCACTCATCCATTCAGCATGGCGGAGTGGGTACCCGTTCCCCAAAGTGTCCTCTAGGGGACACAGTTCGAGTTCTCATTCGAAAGGAAACATCTCAGGTTATGCATTTAACCATGGTTCCCTGAGAAGGGGAACAAGAGACTGCGTCCTCTTCCCATGCTTCAGGTATTCCAGTGCACGTCTCCAACAGACAAGGAAGTTGATGAAGTGTTCTACAGGCACCCTTTTGTAATTGCAGTTGCACAAATGATACGTCTTAGGCTCTCGCCAGCCAATGTCAAGTTCATTACCGTGTTCCACATGAGCTTCAGACACTGGTCATGCCTGTGGCATCACCGAAAGTGCCCTCTGGGGGGCACAGTGTCTTGTTTCCCTTCTCAGGGAGACGTTATTTAATGTCAAAATAATGTTTCCGTTAGGGAAAGCTGTAAATCTGGCCCTAAGTATTTGAAGGTTGAGCAATGAGATCATTGGTACAACAGGAACCAATCAGCTGTGCCCTATAGAGAAAATGTGATTGCAAGCAGATGAGTTAAGGACCTATCAGTCTGCACCATGATAGAACTTTGCATTTTTGAGTATGCAGGTGTCACTGGAGGCTTTGTATAAGCAAAATTACATAATATAAGCATAGGTAAACCAACACAATGAAACTCTAAACAACATATCAATCATCAGTCTTGACAAATTGTCACCCACAAGATTGAGAACAAGAGACTTATAATGTTCCACTGACTCACACAATCAACACACAATCAACAAGCTCAATTATCAAGCTCACAAAAATCATTGCTAATTGCTTGTGATTGTGCATGTGTCTGTGGGAACAATTAAGGATGCTTATTAAGCCAGATATGTATTTTGTTGTTTATAAATTGGATGCTTATTGTAATATTGATAAATTACTTTAGAAAAGCTATCGGTGTGGTGATAATATGATGGATATTCATTGACATAATCATGCAAATTACTGAGGGGGCATCAATCTTTATTAAAGTGACAGATTTCTAAAAAGAATACAAGAACATGGGAGATTTTCTAGTGAATGTATTACTCAAACACAATGCTATTATCCAATTATTATCCAAGGGTTAAAAAAGGACAATTCTAATTTTTTTGTATTTTGACCATGATGATGTAGTGCAGCGATGAACTAGGGTGTATCATATTTTGACATGATTACATTTAGTTATCAACACACAGGTGAAACGTCCCCTCAAACTAATGCTTCTCGACAATGATATGAGCATGCGTCCAAAACAATCCCTTAATACTTACGGTTACTGCAATAAAAAGAAAATAACATAAAATTGATAAAAATGTGCATCTTCTAAATAATATGAAATAATTTTTTAGCATGGTTTAATGCAATAAAGAGAAACAGAGACTGTAAATACTTTGTCTCTTTATTGCCAAAATAATGTTTCTGTTAGGGAAAGCTGTAAATCTGGCCCTAAGTATATTTGAAGGTTGAGCAAAGAGATCATTGGTACAACAGGAACCAATCAGCTGTGCCCTATAGAGAAAATGTGATTGCAAACAGATTGAGTTAAGGACCTATCAGTCTGTGCCATGACAGAACTTTGCATTTTTGAGTATGCAGGTGTCACTGGAGGCTTTGTATAAGCACAATAACATAATATAAGCATAGGTAAACCAACACAATGAAACTCTAAACAACATATCAATCATCAGTCTTGACAAATTGTCACCCACAAGATTGAGAACAAGAGACTTATAATGTTCCACTGACTCACACAATCAACACACAATCAACAAGCTCACAATTATGGGGAGACCAGGGCGAGTTGTAACACTTTTTACTCCAGTGAATATGTTAATACTCCAGGGCAGGTTAATATTTTATGATCAATTTCTCTATAGGCACACACATAAGTCTTGGCTACAACAAAATTACTTCAAACAATTCCATTTTAATTGCCCAGGGAAAAGATACAGATCAATGAGGACACATTAACATACTGTACTGTTTAGGGTCATGTTTTCACACTAAATGAGTAAAGTTGTCACAAAGCTTTTTCAGCCAAGTTTAGCAAAACACAAAAACAAAACACACATTTTCAAACCATTATTTTGGGCAACTGATATGGAACTTACTCAATTAGAAATAATAAAATGCTACATTAAAATAAAATTAAAAAGTTACCTGTATACCAAACTGACAAAACTGAGAGCACAGTTCAACATGTTTTTGCTTAGACGCAACTAATACGTGACATAACCAAATTGATGTCGTAATGTTTTACTGTCTCTTGTTTTACTCTGATTCCAGGTCTCTTTCTTCTTATTCATCATCTTTGTTGTATACACCATGCTTCCCTTCTCCATGAGGGATGCCATCATAGCCAGCGTGATCACCGCATCCTCTCATACTGTTGTCCTCAGTGTCTGCCTCTCCTCTACAGTCGACCATGTGGAGCCCCTGGTATGGCAGGTCAGTGCTATCCCGTCTGTCTTGCTATGTGCGTGCCAAGAGCTGTGAGCTTTACCCTGTGCGCCAACTGCTTAAGTTTGCCTTTGGTTGAAATCATTGCCAATTGCTTGTGATTGTGCATGTGCCTGTGGGTACCATTACGGATGCTTATTAAGCCAGATATGTATTTTGTTGTTTATAAATTGGATGCTTATTGTAATTTTGATTAATTACTTTAGAAAAGCTATCGGTGTGGTGATAATATGAAGGATATTCATTGACATAATTCATGCAAATTACTGAGGGGGCATCAGTCTTTATTATAGTGACAGATTTCTCAAATGAAAACAAGAACATAGGAGAATTTCTAGTGAATGTATTGCTCAAATACAATGCTATTATCCAATTATTATCCAAGGGTTAAAAAAGGAAAATTCTATTTTTTTTTTTTTTTTTGTATTTTGACCATGATGATGTAGTGCTGCGATGAACTACGTGTATCATATTGTGGCATGATTACATTTAGTTATCAACACACAAGTGAAACGTCCCCTCAAACTAATGCATCTCGACAATGATGTCAGCATGCGTCCAAAACAATCCCTTAATACTTACAGTTACTACAATAAAAGTAAAATAAAATAAAATTGATAATAATGTGCATCATCTAAATAATATGAAATATCTTTTAGCATGGTTTAATGCAATAAAGAGAAGCAGAGACTGTAAATACTTTGTCTCTTTATTATATTACATTTGTGCAATTATGGGGTCTTTTTTACAATGTATATATTATTTGCTTTCATTTTCTTAGTATTCTTACAGTTTCATAAACATGAGCTTCAAGTGAACTTTTGACACAAAGGTAAAGTTGATCTAATTATGTCATTTTAAAGTGTGACTTAAATTTTTAAGTGGTTTTAACTTAACCAGTTTACTGGTTAAAACTTAAAATAATTAATTCGAAATTGCGCATACGAGATATATATTGCATTAGATATTATTTTCACTGCAGGAACACAGTAAAAAAAATGGGGACATTTCTGATGACAGCTCCATCTGAAGAAGGCCATCTAAAACATTGAATTTCCCCAGAAGACTGGGACATCTGTTCACCCAAGACCAAATATAACTAGCTGTAAATATTAAATGAGACTGACCTTCCCTTGGTATTATGTTCCTTATTTAGGCATTTTCATATTCTATAAATCAAAGTCATTAGATTTTTGCAAAGTCGTTTGCCCTCATTCATTTTGTTTCAATCTCTTCTATTTTCCTTGTTGTGAATCGCAATGCACATGGTCCCTGATTTCATTGGATTGCTTGCTTCAGAAAATTCAGATAGCTAACTTGCTTTCTATCTTGAAATAAACACGTAAACAAGCAAGTGTGACCTTTCAGTAGAAGCCAATTTCTGTGAAGGGCATACAATAATATGTATTTAGAATTTTCTGTAAAAGGTCAAAATTTATGTGAACAGAAATTTCCAGTGTCCATTTCTGCATTCAGTGCACATGTTCCTGTCTTAGACTACACAAAAAGAACCCTATCTGACTCTCTCATTTGTTGCCAACTACTGTTTTTAGGGTAGACTGGGTACAGTTGAGACACTTTTTGCGTTTTGATTTTTCACACAAAAATAGATACTGAAAAGACGTGAATTCCACATGACATGCCACATGACATTTCATTAGCTTGTAGACTAAGATATTATCAATAAATATTACTCATGAAGTAGTTTCTATTTTCCACAAATAGCTCATAAAAATAAGTTGTTTTTTGTCTCAACTTTGTCTCAACTGTACCAATATGTGGTACAGTTGAGACAGTACCATGGTACAGTTGAGACACCCATTTTTAATGATGTAAAGGTAACTAATCGTTCATTGAAAATATAATAAATAAAGACATATAAAAAATAACAATTGGGCAACATGTTTGTTTATTCATCCATTCAAATTCATTAATTTTATTTTAATTAGCACTGGTTAAATTTTATAAAACAGAAACAATATATTTTATATACTAATTAATAATACACAGTTTAAAGATCACAAATACCAAATTTTTATTTCATTTGTAGCTTTTGCTGGCTAATTATGACGTTTAACTTGTTATCATAACACTGAACAACTAAACAGTGTGTTTCCTAATTGAACTCTATCGCGGGTACAGTTGAGACAGTAGTGTCTCAACTGTACCTCGCTGGCCACCTCGCGCATTTCTCTAGATTTTGCAATGACCATGCATGACACAATACCATGAAATATGCCAGTTTTTAGGGCACAGAATAACGTTTGTGATTATACCAGTTACGTTTAACAGTCACATAAGGATAATAAGCTATTCATTGTGGAGTGTGCATGGTGAAGTGAAAGTCTTACCTTAGAAAAAAAAAAAACTTTTGCCAATATCTTTGGATCAGAAATGCGTCCATTGATCAAATTTCCCACGATCAAAGAGGACACTAATACGCATGTGCACAGCAAAAATCACAACTTTTGCTGGCTGCGCACGCAAGTTATTTAAGGTGTCTCAACTGTACCTATGTCTCAACTGTACCCGTTCTACCCTACAGTCTCGATTTCTTTCTCTCTCTTTCATGCTGTCTTTTGGTCCGGGGTAGAGAGACTCTGTGCATTCTCTAAAATCTCGAAAACCCCAGGCATAAGAGTGAGAGACACTTTGGCAAACTGCTGCTTGGCATCTTTGGGGAAAAACCCAACTAAATATATATATATATATATATATATATATATATATATATATGAAGAGTTCAGATGCAAAAGCCTCTAAATGCCATTTGAAGTTTTCTTCTAAAATGACCATTTTTATCAAGCTTGTATATTTAAGTTCAGTAATTTCACTTAAATGACAATTAATAGGTAATCTTCATTGCCATTTAAGTGAACCTACTGCACTTAGAGGCTTTTGCATCTGAACTCTTCACACACACACATATATATATATATATATATATATATATATATATATATATATATATTTGGGAGGGAAAGGGCCTCTCAAAAGTTTGTATGAGAAATAATAAATGTGTTTGAGCATTTTTTTAGCAACCACCCAGCTTATTATAAGCCTACATGCTTGTTACTGCATTGTTGTAGTTGTAGAACTGTAAACCATAAATTTGGTTGTGATGCGACTTCTTTTAATAAATGTGACGTTGATATGTACACATTTTTTAGCTAACTTTTTTAGCTAGTTTTATTGCATTATTCTGATATTCTGAAGCTAGTTTCTAACATACTAGCCATTCAATATTATGGATAATTTATGTTTTCTTTCAGAGTATCTATCCATCAGTATAAAACTAGTGAATATACTTAATTACAAAATTATTTTATTGTAATAATATAAGTATTATTGCCCTTTTTGTGCCCTATATCACTGTTTGCAGTTGTTGAGGTTTGATATAGGCCTGCTTTGTGTACTGGTGTGGGAATTTTTGCTTTGCATGGGTTTGATTTACCCTTTACATTTACCCTTTACGTTTACCCTTTACTGCTGTTCGCAGTCAGTGGGATTGTGTGTGGCCTTACCTGGTGTGACATGGTTGTCATGGCCTCTCATTGCTGCTTAATGGACCCTCATAATGTGAATAGGGAATGCCCTTCATGCCTGGGGATGGCTCATTTGAGAGAGGATGTGGACAATCCCTGCAGTGCAGCTTGTGACCTGTCCAAAGAGGAATGACTTTGCTGCTCTATTAGGGTATGCGGTTCTGTACCTGAGCATGGTAGAGGGAGGGTACGCCCATTACACATTACTCATAAGGGTTCTAACAAGCACTCACGCGATCATGACACACACAGATCAAGCCGTGAGAGGGTGATTGAAGTAGCTAAATGCCCAACTCTGCTCCACCAGCAGAAGGTGTCAAGACAGACACTCAACTACAGATCCTGGCAGCTGTTCAGAGTTTATTGTAGAGGATGGACAGAGTTGATCACATACAATGATTCATTCAAACATGGTAATGCAGTCCACACGTGCTGGAGAAAGCCCCCTGCTGGAAGCCCCATGGTCTTCTTCTAGTCTCTTTGGGAGGCTAAAATGAAAGCAATGACATTCCAGCAGGTTCTCCCTCACCGATCAAAGGTCTCAGCTGATGCTCAATCCATTAAAAACTCATTATTTTGTCTGATGCCTTGAGGTGCTGAATTAGAATGAGTGTTTTGTCTGTATTGTGTTGAGCTGTGATAGTGTTCTATCTTAGTGATGCTCTGGGTGAGTTGATTGGATATGATCTTGGTGTCACTGGCTGAAAAGCATGGTTAAATTTCATTGTGGTTTAGCGTTTGTCCATGGGGCACTCGCAAATAACAACTTATGCACTTTTGTGTGTAATTAGGAGAGCCCGAGGTTTAAATGGGTGTTGGATGGGAGGACAGCAATGCAATCCAGATGATGAATGGGTTGATGCAATTCTAACTGAATGGATACTACAGAATGCCCATTTAATTTAATTGCACATCATTCTTTGACCCTCTCCGTTTTCTCTTCCTTTGACTTGACACACAGAAACACAAACTCATAGTGCAATAAGGAACAGTGATGATATGTGGGGACCTTCTAATATTTGCGAGCCAAGTGTATTTGAAATCAATTTCATAATTGAGTAAAAAACAATAATTTTTGGTAAAAATGTAACTTACAATGAACGAACAAACCAAAATTGCTTCATCAGATAGATTGCATTGCTATACAAAAGGGGTCATGAATTGAGAAATCAAATTTCCTTGACCTTTTGACATAGTAGTCTGGATGCCAGCCGAACTTAGCCCTGCCCACAACATTTGAGGTCGTTAAGTTCGGTCTGGACTTGATCCGTTGAGGAGCAACTATGCTCGAACCAGAGCTGTTCGGACCAATCAAATTGTCAGGGCGGGCTTTATACGATGATGGACAGATGATCAACAGTAACATAATCATCCATGTCACCAAAGAACGCTTGGGTTGAATTAGTTTGGAACAGCGCATTCATTTTAAAAGGGGAACGATCAAGGCATTTGCTCTGATTAGTTGTAGGTCTATCCAATTGAGTGAGTTATTTTTGGTTTAAACACGCCCCATAATCAGAGCCCAACGGAGCAGTTTTAGACTCATATTCTGACTAGATTATGATGTCATCATCATCAAGAGTATGATGACGTCAGGCTAACATATAAGAGGTCATTATACTAAAAACATACTGTAAGTTTTAGAACTCAAATCTTTTTTGTTAGCTTCAAGCTTTTATTGAAAAGAAGCTGCCGAAATGACTCGTTTCACATATTGTCTCATTATCACGTTATAGAGCGATGATCTCTGTATAGTATTAGTCTTTAAATGCAAGATATTTAAAGCGTACCTAAATTATACTTGCAACAGTTTCACTTTAGCACAATCAAATATATTTAAGTATATCTTTAGTTTGAAGGGAAGAATCCTTGCAGAGTAAATCTTTTTCCACCACTAAGAGCAGCAAAATATAATGAAAAACTTCCAGGCATCTAAATCTATTTTATTTGCAAATAATCCTGTTGTATTACGGTATCTAGTCCTCTTTAATATAATTCTAGTCCTCAGATTAATTTTACAGTAGCATTTTGCTGTTGTGTGGAGTAAATGATCAAAAGCTCCTGCCTGTCTGAACAGTTTTAAACGTTGGATAATAAATATAAACTCTAGATTTATGAGTACACGATCAATCATTTGCATGTGCCTTTAAATAATTCTGTACTTAGGAGAGTTGTTGTTACAAGCATTTTTGGTTATGCCAGTAATATTAAAATAATCGTTGTCATTGTTAAAAAGTAAATGTTTTCATAATTCCTATAGGCTGAAATGGGACTTCGAAATTTATCGGGACTGATAATTTAGAGGTTAAGGATTACTGAGTTCCTGTCTCTAGGTAATGCACTTAAAGGGCACCTATTGTGGAAAATTCACTTTTATATGGTGTTTGAACATAAATGTGTGTTGCCATTGTGTGAGCAAAACCACCCTAGAGTTATAAAAATCCACCCAGTATTTTTTTCTACAATCTCAATAAATCATTTGCACTGTCTCAGAACAAGCTGTTCTAAGATTCAGCGCTGCCTTTGTGACATAGAATTGCGCAAAGGGTTTGATTGACAGTGTGGTTGTGGCATAGACCCCACCCTCGGTGATCTGTACACCATCCTCCATTGTTTCAACGACAGCCGGTAATGTCTCCTAGAATCATAAGTGTTCTGTTGTGGGATGGGATGTAATAATGACATACATAGTAGTTTTCACTTATT
The DNA here is from genome assembly GCA_038021265.1 of Cyprinella venusta. Lineage (NCBI taxonomy): Eukaryota > Metazoa > Chordata > Actinopteri > Cypriniformes > Leuciscidae > Cyprinella > Cyprinella venusta. The sequence goes on from CM075874.1 coordinate 10,783,782, forward strand.
TCCGACATCAGAGCCACTGAAAACACAGTGGATGTTTTGTATTTTTGGAAGTTTAAGCGGCGCCATTCCTTCGTAAACAAGTTTATGTTTGAGCGAATCATTTTCTGACTGACTGTTTTGTGAACGAGGGTCAATTGAAAGAAGGTCTTGCTTCAAAGTTAATCCTCAAGTGTGGATCGTCATCTACTGTTTGCGATCCAACGACACCTCCAGTAACAGTAAGTGTATGATTTTTTGAGCAAATAGTCATTTCAGTCGATGTCAGCCAATTCAACAACAAATGCGTCTAAAGTTGTTGTCGTCGTTGATGTCTGTGTATATAATTTAAACCTTGTTTGTATAGTGTGTAACCACATATATATATATATATATATATATATATATATATATATATATATATATATATATATATATTTAAGAGATTGTATATAAAAATTCAATAGCCCTTAACTCTGCCCGCTCTTCCCACTACTCATCCATCATCCAATCTGGCTCCACCAAGACCCTTTTCTCCACAATCAACTAACTTCTAAAACCCATGGACACAATCTCCAAATCCTTCACCACTTCTAAGTGTGATTCATTCCTTTCCTTCTTCAAAACCAAGATCGACAACATCCATAATCAACTAGCCTATAACTCCCCCTCCACCACTCCTGGACCTCTACCACCCTACCCTCCCACCCACTCTCTCTCGTCATTTATTCCAATCACTGATACCGATGTATCTACCATCATCAACAGTATGAAGTCTTCAACCTCTCCGCTTGACCCTATCCCCACATTTCTTAAGGCATGCTTCTGCTCACTTTCCCCTTTCATCACCAACGTAATCAACTCTTCTCTGAACTCCGGTATTGTCCCCTTACCTCTCAAGTAAGTACTCAACTTCAAAATCACCTCAACTCCAATAACCCATATGAACCATTCCAATCCGGCTTCCGCTCCAAACACAGCACCGTCTTTGACACCATGCAGCCTTTGACACCATCAAGCACTCCATCCTTCTTTCACGCTTCCATGACCAAATTGGAATAAATGGCTCCGTCCTAACCTGGTTCACCTCATATCTTTCTGACAGATGCCATTACATCTTTATAAACAACTGCACGTCTTCTACCACTCCAGTCATTCATGGTGTCCCTCAGGGTTCAGTTCTTGGCCCAATCCTCTTCACCCTGTACATCCTCCCCCTTGGACAGCATGCCTTAACACGCCAACATGGCCTTAACTTCCACTGCTACGCTGACGACACCCAACTCTACCTTTCCTCAAAGACTATCACAACCTCCACCCATTCAACCCTTACAGCCTGCCTCACTAACATTAAATCATGGATGCAAGAAAACTTTCTCCAACTCAACTGCAATAAATCAGAAATTCTGATCATTGGTCCTAACTCCGTAACCCGACATGCCGAGAACTTCTCCCTCAACATTGACGGTTCAAATGTCACCACCTCCACCTGCATCCGCAACCTTGGAACCATCTTCAATCCTATCCTGTTCTTTGTACCTCATGTCAACCATGTCACCAAAGTTGCCTTCTTTCACCTCCGTAACATTGCACGGCTCCGTCCCTCTCTATATCGCACTGATGCTGAAGACTAATCCATGCCCTCATCACCTCCAGACTGGACTATTGCAACAGCATTCTTAATGGATTACCAAACAAAACCATCGATAAACTTCAATATGTCCAAAACTCGGCTTCTCGCCTTCTCACCAACACCCGTCGCCGCGATCATATCACCCCCGTCCTTTACAACCTTCATTGGCTCCCAGTCAAACACAGGATCAACTTCAAAATACTTCTCCTCACATACAAAGCACTTAATAACCTCGTCCCTCCATACTGTACCTCTCCGTCTTACTAAACTTCCACACTCACGCCCGCCTCCTCAGGTCCGTTGGTGCTGACACTCTCAAGACCATCAGGACTAAGCGCCGGTCCTGGGGCTGCTGCACCAACTCTCTGGAACGCCCTCCCCGACCACATCAAACAGTCAAGCACTTCAACATCCTTCAAACAGGCCCTCAAAACTCACCTCTTTGAACTTGCTTTTTCCCATTAACAGACTTTTCTAATTCTTCATCTAATTCACCTCTCTTGAATTCATAGGCGGAAATCGCGGGGGGGTCAGGACCCCCCCTATCTGAGGGTTGTCCCCCCAAAAATACATTAAAATATGTGTATTGTAAATAATGTAATGATATTCTTAAAATAATTAAGAAATACAATAACACAAATGCAAACGAGGCAATAACGAAAAAAGCGTTCTAAACATTTTGAGACCCCCCCTCCCTTGCTTCACAGTGCGTTGGTCCAGCCGCCTCCGCCCCTTTTACCTCAGACACACACATTCCGGTGGCGGGAGAGAACGAAGAACATAGTTTTTGAGTAGTTGTGGAACTTCAGTAAAGGGGGTCGCACACCGGACGAGAAGCGCAGCGCCACGTCTTTAAAATTCGAACACATTATTCTCTATGAGTCTACACACACCGGCGGTGTCATTTGGCGTCTGTTCGCGGCGCCCAGCAACGGCTCAGGACCGTGTTCAAAACCCTGCTGCGCCACAGAGCACCATTTACATAACGTTAGTTTTATATACAATTTAAATTATTTTTGTCTCAAATCGGTGCTGATGGATCCTGACTTCGCCCTATGCTGCAATATACATTTAGTTTTGCATTCATTTACAGAAATCAGCTGACAATTGCTGATGTTATTGGATTTTTCAGTTAACGGATGCTCTGAGGTAAAGTTTTCAGACGGCAGACTTAGCAACGATTGTATTTAATTGTACAGTACAATAATAACATAGAACATACATTATCTTCATTTCATGTCATTAAACATTACTGCTGGCCATACACTGATGAGAAAGTGCGCGTCCGGTGTGAGATACCTGGAGTTGTCCTAGACGCGGCGCTGCGCTTCTCGTCCGTGCGACCCCCTTTAGTCAATGTTATTTTATTTACTTTAAACATCGGATGAAGTGATTATTTTCTCTTTAATATACACTCACCGGCCACTTTATTAGGTACCCTATGCTAGTAACGGGTTGGACCCCTTTTTGCCTTCAGAACTGCCTCAATTCTTCGTGGCATAGATTCAACAAGGTGCTGGAAGCATTCCTCAGGGAGTTTGGTCCATATTGACATGATGGCATCACACAGTTGCCGCAGATTTGTCGGCTGCACATCCATGATGCGAATCTCCCGTTCCACCACATCCCAAAGATGCTCTATTGGATTGAGATCTGGTGACAGTGGGGGCCATTTGAGTACAGCGAACTCATTGTCATGTTCAAGAAACCAGTCTGAGATGATTCCAGCTTTATGACATGGTGCATTATCCTGCTGAAAGTAGCCATCAGAAGTTGGGTACATTGTGGTCATAAAGGGATGGACATGGTCAGCAACAATACTCAGGTAGGCTGTGGCGTTGCAACGATGCTCAATTGGTACCAAGGGGCCCAAAGAGCGCCAAGAAAATATTCCCCACACCATGACACCACCACCACCAGCCTGAACCGTTGATACAAGGCAGGATGGATCCATGCTTTCATGTTGTAGACGCCAAATTCTGACCCTACCATCCGAATGTCGCAGCAGAAATCGAGACTCATCAGACCAGGCAACGTTTTTCCAATCTTCTATTGTCCAATTTCGATGAGCTTGTGCAAATTGTAGCCTCAGTTTCCTGTTCTTAGCTGAAAGGAGTGGCACCCGGTGTGGTCTTCTGCTGCTGTAGCCCATCTGCCTCAAAGTTCGACGTACTGTGCGTTCAGAGATGCTCTTCTGCCCACCTTGGTTGTAACGGGTGGTTATTTGAGTCACTGTTGCCCTTCTATCAGCTCGAACCAGTCTGGCCATTCTCCTCTGACCTCTGGCATCAACAAGGCATTTCCGCCCACAGAACTGCCGCTCACTGGATGTTTTTTCTTTTTCGGACCATTCTCTGTAAACCCTAGAGATGGTTGTGCGTGAAAATCCCAGTAGATTAGCAGTTTCTGAAATACTCAGACCAGCCCTTCTGGCACCAACAATCATGCCACGTTCAAAGTCACTCAAATCACCTTTCTTCCCCATACTGATGCTCGGTTTGAACTGCAGGAGATTGTCTTGACCATGTCTACATGCCTAAATACACTGAGTTGCCGCCATGTGATTGGCTGCTTAGAAATTAAGTGTTAACGAGCAGTTGGACAGGTGTACCTAATAAAGTGGCCGGTGAGTGTAGATTATGCTGAGTCATTATAATAAATCATGTCAAAAAACAAATATATGATTGTGTAACCAATGTACTTTTGTCACTGATGTAGTCTGCTATGTTAGCGATTATAACGTTACCCTTCCTTGTTTATAATAGTCTATGCATTTACCTAGCTTGTTTTATACAGTATATCCCCACACACAAACACACAGAGTGTACACATACACTACTACGTGATGTAACATTAGTCTTGTAGATTAGACTAGTCCGGGTGCGCTGTGCATTTAGATTTAAACGCTTTCACTGTGATTTCACTAGTCGGTTTATCATTTCAGTCAGTTAAAGAGTCAATGAATGAAATGAAATGAGTCACTCGCTGCATGAGGAGAGTACGTAAACAGATTCACCGCTGGCTTAAACCAGAAAGAAATTTTAAGAAGTAAAATGAAATGGTCTCCATGCTACACTAATAGTAGTAGTAAGGCTTTCCTCTGTATTTTTTGCCTGTATTATTGGTGTCCCCTTCAAAATTTGCTCTTGAGAATTGTTATGTTTATTGTCCCGTCCCCACCCATCCCCCCCCCCCCCCCCCCCACCCCCCGAAATTTTTGCCCCTGGCCTGTAAAGTGTAAAGCGTCTTTGAGTGTCTAGGAAAGTGCTATAAAAATTAAATGTATTATTATTATTATTATTAGGGCTGCACGATTAATCGCACGATGTTGTTATGCGCATCTAATCAATAAAGCCGGCTCCTTGATTAGTAGTAAATCACCTTCACCTGCTTTCAGATGGAGCGGCATTTACTACAACGAGCCGTAGATCACTGACAAGCTGAGCCAAATCGTGTTAAAATCGAGGACAAATCGCCAACGATATTTAATGCGATTTGGCTCAGCTTGTCAGTGATCTACGGCTCGTTGTAGTAAATGCCGCTCCATCTGAAAGCAGGTGAAGGTGATTTACTACTAATCAAGGAGCCGGCTTTATTGATTAGATGCGCATAACAACATCGTGCGATTAATCGTCCAGCCCTAATTATTATTATTATTAAAAACTGCACATATGTTCTTGTTCTGTAAGTTAGTCATCTTCTCACATTTGCCATAGAAGCACCTGTATCACAAGTAACACATTATTCTCTATGAGTCTACACACACCGGCGGTGCCATTTGGCGTCTGTTCGCGGCGCCCAGCAACGGCTCAGGACCGTGTTCAAAACCCTGCTTTTGTTTTATGACAAAAACTGACAAAGTTATTAGAATAAATGCAACGTCTGTCACATCCCATCTTGCATTCTTTTACGAACGCGTCAGTACATGCGTAAATTTTTTTTATATAAAGTTTAAATGATCATATCTCCATTTTTACTTGGTCTATCAACACAAAACAAAAAGTAAAATAGAGTTTCAAGTCAGCACTTTCGACAGAAGTGGACGGCAGCGCTCAACGTGACTTTGTTTTTATGCTTCGACATCTTAAACAGGACATGTGACTTGATCACTCCGGCAAGGGTTAAAGGCGCGTCTTTTTAAAGATGATCTGCCCGTGTACTTCTGAGTATGGTATTCTGATAGATTCAGCTGATGGACGCGAGCGCTCTATGATGTTTTTGGGCTTTGATCACGCTCAGACAGCACTCGTGGGTGTGTCACGTTCTCTCAGGTCAGGTCAGGTCTGGAACTTAACCAACGAAAATTCCTCGGTCCACACACTGTCTTTCACATTGCAACCCACGTAAAAAAACCCAAAAAAACAGCTGATGAAATCATGTCTATCGCCGCATCACAAGGTGAGCTGGAGTCCTCTGGAGATGGCTTGTCTGTGCTGCTGTCCTCGGATGTGCTAGCATAGCGAGTTTAATTCAGAGTTCACAGCTATGCTTTCCCAGGCTGCCACGAGTATCGGGTTTTCCACGAGTATCGGGTACACTGGCGTTTCCCCCTGTGAAGTGTTCTGTGGCAACACTTTTGTGTCCCCACAGCGCCTCCACCTTGCGTGGCAACCCTAAGCACCCCTCCAATGCCTGTAGGTTCTTGTCTACTCCGGTGGCGGAGACCTATATAGCTGCGGGGCAGGCTGCCACCACACTGTGTGTTATTGCCATCCTTCTGGGTGTTCAATGACATGCACGAGTGTAGGGATGATTCAAGGCTCATCCTTAAGCTGCCTCCCGCCACCGACCTTGCTTTATGAGTGACGAAGGTGACTGCATGCTCCATGAGTCAGGTGATGTCCAGGTCAGACATTTCTGGCTTAACCTGGTTGATGTGCGCGAGGCTGAGTGAACCAGTTACCTCATCTTCCCTATATCCCAGGTTGGCCTCGTCGGCGGCGCGAGAACTCTCCACTTCGAGAACTCTGCCCAGAAGTGGACTGTGGCTTTTTTGTTTGACCTTGTGGCTTTCTGCTGCCAACCAGCCGCCGGCTCAGACGCCTCAGTCCGCTTGCCGCCAAATGTGCCCTCCTGCGACTTCCGCCCCCTCCCGCCGGGCCCCAGCAGCACCGGGCCGTGCCGTGGAGGTGGTAGCAGGGAGGCGCCCCTGCCCTTACCAGCCCCGCAGCCTTGCTGTACGCCAGGCTATGTTGTGCTCCCATCACGGGCAGCTCAGATATGGCTTGCAGTTCTTTCAGGGAGTGCTCAAAGGCCCACTCCTTCCCCTGGTGGAGGGCTGGGGGAGTATCTTTTCTCCAAAGAGCTGCATACCATCCCTGAGCACACAGAGCAGGATGGCAGTCTGCAACGGCCCCTTGCCTCGCCACTCTCGTCCTCCTCTGTCTCTGAGGGTGCAGATGGCAGTGCGACCACACCACTCTCATCCCCCTCTATCGCCAGACCCCTGGCAGAGCAGACCCCCGTGGAACGCTAGTCCTTCCCTGGTCTCCTCTGTTAGGGCGCGGAGTGTCGCTATGCCACCCTCGCCTGTGCTGGTCTCTCCGCCCCGCGGCCCCTCCGGGGGGACGCCTGTGGCTCAGATGATTCCACTGGATCAGTTTTTGGGGGCTTGGTTAGAGCTCCCCATACTGTCCCGCTGGGTCGCCCGAACTATCAGGCTCAGCTATGCGATTCAGTTTGTCTCCTCCCCACTTCAGGGGAGTCCGCTTTACGTTGGTCGGTGGCTATGCCCCGATCATGAGTGGAGGTTGCCACCCTGCTGGCGAAGGGTGCAATCGAGACTGTCCCTCCAGCCGTGATGAGATCAGGGTTCTACAGCCCCTACTTCATTGCCCCCAAGAAAACCGGTAGGTTACAACCGATCCTGGACCTGCGCATTTTGAACCACACCCTTCACCGGCTGCCGTTCAAAATGCTCACGGCCAAACACTTTTTCGAATGTGTTCAGCCCCAGGATAGGTTTGCAGCGATATACCTGAAGGACGCCTACTTTCATGTCTACATTTTACCTCAGCACAGACCGTTTCTTCGGTTTGCTTTCGTGGGGCAGGCAAATCAGTACGTGGTTCTCCCATTCGGGTTGGCTCTGTCTCCTCGCGTCTTTACGAAGATCGTCGAGGCAGCCCTTGTTCCCCTTCGCGAACAAGGGGTTCGCGTCCTGAACTATCTCGACCGTTGGCTAATCTTAGGTCACTCTTGAGATCAAGTCTGCAAACACAGAGATTTTGTGCTCCGGGACCTAGCCCGTCTGGGCCTTTGGGTCAACTGAGAGAAGAGCAAACTTTGCCCAGTGCAGAGGATCTCTTTTCTCGGTATAGAGATAGACTCGGTCGCCATGTCCGCGCAGCTTACGATCAAGCGCGCACACTCACTGCTGACTTGTCTTCGTCAGTTCGACGGTAAAAGTGCGGTCCCACTGAAAAATTTTCAGAGGCTCCTGGGGCATATGGCATCCACAGCCGCAGCAACGCCGCTCGCATTGCTTCATATGAGTCCGCTTCAGCTGTGGCTTCGCGATCGAGTCCCGAGGTGGGCATGACATCACGGCATGCTCAGAGTTCCAGTAACTCTGACCTGCCGTCAGACCTTCTTCCCGTGGATGAGCCTCAGCTTTTTACGGGCTGGAGTTACCCTACAGCGAGTTTCTAGGCATGTTGTTGTCTCCATAGATGCCTCTGCCACGGGTTGGGGTGCCACGGACATGCGCAACGGACATGCAGCCGCGGGTTCCTGGACAGGACCCCAGCGCCTTTTGCATGTCAATTGCCTTGAGTTGCTAGCAGTACGTCTTGCCCTGCACCGCTTCCGTGCATTGTTATGGGGTCAATACGTACTGGTCCGTTCAGACAATACCGCGACTATAGCGTACATCAACCATCAGGGTGGTATACACTTGCTTGTCGCAACTCGCACGCTACCTCCTATTATGGAGTCAGAAGCACCTGAGGTCCCTTCGTGCTGTTTACATTCCAGGAGAGCAGAACCTGGCAGCCGAAAAGCTGTCACGGATCCGCCCCATCTCGGCGATTGACGAATCCATCCCCAGTTGGTCCAGCTGATATAGGACCAGTTTGGGGACGCACAGACAGATGTGTTTGCCTCCCACGACTCGTCCCATTGCGTTTCCCCCAGTGAGCTTTCTCACACGGACTCTGTGCAAGATCAAGGAGGATGAGGAGCAGGTCATTTTGGTCGTCCCATACTGGCTCACCAAGACCTGGTTCTCCGAACTGATACTCCTCGTGACAGCACCTCCTTAGCCAATTCCTCTGAGGAAGGATCTCCTTTCTCAGAGACGGGGCACCCTATGGCACCCTCGTCCCGATCTTTGGAGGCTCCACGTGTGGCTCCTGGATGGGGCAGGTTTGAGTACTCTGCCACCTGCGTGGCAGCTAACATCACTTCCGCTAGAGTGTCGTCCACGAGACACGTCTATGCATTGAAGTGGAACCTCTTCGTCAACTGGTGCTCTTCTTGCTGAGAAGACCCCTGGAGATGCTGGATCAGTGTCGTGCTTTCCTTCCTGCAAGAAGGGTTGGAGCAAAGGCTGTCTTCCTCCACCCTGAAGGTGTATGTGGCTGCTATTGCCGCATATCACAAAGCAGTTGAAGGTAAGTCCCTGGGAAGGCACGACCTGATCGTCAGGTTACTGAGAGGAGCGAGGAGACTGAATCCTCCTTGTCCTCCTCTCGTACCCTCTTGGGACCTCTCAGTGGTTTTAAGTGCCCTGCAGAGGCCTCTATTTAAGCCTCTGCAATCAGTTAAGATTAAGTCAATGAAGTCAGCCTGTCAATGAAGACAGCACTCCTGGTTGCACTGGCCTCCATCAAGAGGGTAGGGGACCTGCATGCATTCTCCATTGACGAAGCGTGCCTGGAATTCGGGCTGGCCTACTCTCATGTGATCCTGAGACCCCGGCCTGGATATGTGCCCAAGGTTCCTACCATTCCCTTCCGGGATCAGGTGGTGAACCTGCAAGCTTTGTCCCTGGAGGAGGCAGACCCAGTCTTGGCACTCCTCTGTCCAGTATGTGCATTCCATGCTTAGGTAGAAAGGACGTGGTGTTTCATGACCTCAGACCAGCTCTTTGTCTGTTATGGTGGGAGCCAGAAGGGAAGGGCTCCCTCAAAGAAGAGGTTGTCTCACTGCATAGTGGACACCATCGCTTTGGCTTTCCAGCAGCAAGGTCGACCGTGCCCCCTTGGTGTGACAGCCCACCCCACCCAGAGTGTGGCTTCCTCTTGGGCTCTAGTGCATGGTGCCTCGCTAGCAGACATCTGCAGAGCTGCAGGCTGGGCGACACCCAACACATTCGCCAGATTCTATAATCTCAGAGTGGAGCCTGTGTCCTTTCTTGTACTCGCTCAACCGGCCAGAACTGGACCCCCTCACGTGTCTTCGCTTGCTCGCCATTCCATTCCACTGACTGGATAAGTGTGATTATTCCTAAGCAGAGCCTTCTATTAAAGCCCTGAGTTCCTCCAGCACTGTTGATGCTGGCGCCAGTGTCTATTGCCTGGACGTCGGCTAGTTGCCTCCGTGTGCATGGTTCCTGCCAGTAAACCCCCACATGTGCATTTTCCACTGTAAGCCTCTCTGAGCATGTGTCTTCCTTCTGCAGCCACCTTGCCACCCCTGGAGTTAAATTATCTGCCACCCTACGGGTTGGTTACTCCAGTGTTCCTCCATATGAAGTCCCCTTGGGCCATATGTGTTTTCTTAAGTCCTCCCTACGGGTTGGCGTACTGCGGAATATTTTCTCTGAAATATGCTCCCCAGTGTACCTTGGTATTTCTGTGCTAAGACAGGGAATCAGACTTTCGCAGGGCACTAGAAGACAGCTGTGAAGGTGGCGTGATTACACGGGGGACCCCCATTCTCGGTCATCCGACGTAACTCGGAGTGACTATGAAAGGGAACGTCTCGGTTACGTATGTAACCCTCGTTCCCTGAGTAGGGAACGGAGACGTTACATCTCCCTGCCACTTCCGCTGTACCGCTGGGTAGACGCCTGTGTTCAGTCTCGGCTCCTCAGCAAAGACACACTGCGGTTGTGTCCGCGTCCTCCTTTTATACTCAAAAGGTGAGGCCTTTGCAAATGGGACACGCTATGCAAATTCTGCAGACCCATGGCATTTCTTTGCCATTGGCTCGTTTTTTTAATACTCAAGGAGGATTGGCTTTCTAGGCGAAACCCTCATTCTCCGTCATCCGACGTAACGTCTCCGTTCCCTACTCAGGGAACGAGGGTTACATACGTAACCGAGACGTTTTTCCACTGAACATAATATATAGAATATCACTAACTAGCATAAACCAGCCTGGACCTGCATGGAAATGAATCATAATAACCTTTTTGCAGGGTTCCAGGGTACCTATAATCACTTACAAAATGATACCCATTACAGTTTGAGCCTGCTCATTTAATGGATTTAACCAGGACCTATTATGCCCTTTTAGTCTTGAGTTTGTCTTTGGGGTCTATTGCACATCTCTTCCCCGTCAGTAATGTTCTGTTTAGTTTCTGTCTCTATGAAGCCTTTCCTTCCAAATGTGCAATGTTTTCTGGTTGAATGGATCAATGTGTTGATATTGGTCAACTGCTTTGAGCATGTTTTGGAAATGTCACACCCCTTTCCACAACAGTGTTAGATGCAGGGTGGAAAAAACAATGTGTCTTTGACTCTCTTGAAAACACTCTCATAATGCTACTAAACCACACTCTCCCCCTTTTTTCACACATTATTGGGTGGTAATTATGTAAATGAGGAACATTGTGATGTTTACGCTCTGGAAGAAAACTCTATACTACAATCAAGGCGTTTTTCAGGAGATCAGAAACAATGCTTACTGAAATAGAGAATAACTCCTTTTGGAGTGGACTTTTTGCTTTATATCTTTGCAGACCTTTTTCATGGTCAAACAGCAACATTACATAGTAATAAAATAATTATCTGAAATTGTAAGAAAGCATATTAGGTCCCTTTTTAATGTTTTTGTTGTGCAAAATTAATAGTTAACACTTAATAGTCTGAATATTTTCATTTTAGGAACAGACAAGCCAGAGAACTCATAATGTTAATGCTAGTTATGTTTTCAGATATGGTTGTATTGGCCCTTTACATGTATTTTAATAGGTAATAAGTAGTAGGTGAGTTATAATCAGTCATATTTAATCCTCATGAATATACTCAACTAATTTCAGGGCAGAAATAACCTTTCAATATGTATATATTTATACATAGTTCCCACATGACGTCACAACATACGGGTATTTGCCGACCCGGCGCCATTGCTGCGGGCAAAACATTAGAAAAAGGCAATACGAGTTGAACGAAGTGAAATGAGTTTCGTGCTATAAAATTGAAAATGGTCATCTCCTGCTGGGTCAATGGATGATAAAATCGTGCCGGAGGTTCAGTTAAATGAATTTTACACTATACCCGTCATTAGACTCCATGGATGTGAGAAGACTAAGCTTTTGTCCGAACAACGACGGAGATTATGGCTGGCGAGGATAAACAGGAAGGAAACTCACTCAAAACACGCAAGAATTTGTTTGACAAAAGCACAATGTTGTGTTTTATTGCGAGTGTAAACAAATATAAGTTAACACATTGCAGTTTGAATAATGTCCTGTATGAACAAAATGACGAGGTATTAAAACATACAAAACAACATTGTTTCCACTGTTTGATCTCACATTCCAGCATTGCAATCTCAGATTATGTCCCTAAAGAACCCGTATATAATGTTGTTCCGCATTACATTAATTAAATTGCACGCGAGTTATTTATTTTTATATTCATGCACCGAACCATGACGCCCGCAAGTACATGCATCTTACTGAAAGCACCGGTGACTGTTTTAAGGGGAACATAGGAATTAAGTTGTGCAGGCTATGGCTTTTTAATAGACAGATTAGCATCATGCTAATTCACTATGATGACTAAGTTACTTTTCCATTGATTGCACTTGAGCAAACATCATGGCAAGCAGATCGTACGCCTCCAGTGATTTCCAGACTTGGAATTGCTCACAATGAGTAAAAAAAAAACTCCTCACCAATACCAGATAATGGTACACATGAAAATACTGTATCTGAGGCAAAGCTGCATAATCATTGCTCAGTGCTTCCTCCGTTACTGCATACGGATCCACACCATTTATGAATGAAATTTTCGCATTGTACGTCTCTCTGTCTTGTTTTAATAGTCTCTTTATAATCTATTTCACTTTGTCTTTTCATGATTTGCATAACAATATAAACAGAAATAAATATTACCCACAATCGAATGGTCAAACAGAACGTCTCAATCTGGAGATCACCCGGTTCCTATTGTCATCAGAACCAAGCAGACTGGAGCCGATTCCTCATGTGGGCTGAGTATGCACAGAACTCCCTCCAGAAACCCTCCACCGGACTAACCCCATTCCAATGTGTTATGGGCTTCCAACCTCCCCTATTTCCATGGTCAGGGGAACCTACCGAGGTACCCTCAGTCAACGACTGGCTCCAGAGAAGCGAAGACATCTAGAATCAGGCTCACACCCACTTGCTACATGCTGTCAGGAGACAGAGGTTGCAGGCCAATCGTCACCGTCGCACCAACCCCGAATATACACCAGGTCAATGGGTCTGGTTATCCACTCGAGACCTACGCCTCAGATTTCCTTGCAAGAAACTCAGTCCCAGGTATGTGGGTCCCTTCCAAATTGTTAAACAGATTACACCAGTTTCCTTTCGTTTGGCATTACCCTCTAATTATCGGATCTCTCCCACTTTTCATACATCACTTCTTAAACCCGCTGGTGGTCCGAGAGCGGAGGAGGAGGAGCAGGAGAAGCAGATCGGTGGGGTGGGGCTCTGTCACAAACGAGACTCCCGCGGTTCCTCCTGCTCACCACCAGAGGGAACTCTCTCCTGAATATTAAAAACATTTGAACTACATTTCCCACATACCCAGCACTGATTACCTCTCACCTGACTTTCATTAGTGGACTTTCATTAGTGGGGGGGGGGGGGGACTATTTAAGGTGCTCTCAGACTCACTCTCATTGCGAAGTTGTGTATCTACTCTGGTGATCAACTCTGAGCATTTTTTCCTGTGTCTTGTCTTCCCGTGGATTACCTTTGGACTGTTTATTCTCATCTTGATTCTTTGCTGCCTGCCCTGAACTTTATTCTCTACTGGACTGGTTTATGTGAGTTTGCCGCCTGCCCTGATTTTATGCCTGTTTCTGGATTACGAGTTGCCTTATCTCTACTGTTGTGTTTGCTGGTGATTGACCCTGAGTGTACAACGATGATTATAATAAAACTGCAAATGGATCCTCATTCTCCTGAAGCTTCATTACACCTCATTTCTCTCTACCATTTCCGAACTCACAGCATTAACCCTGTAACTGCCGGTGCAAAATAAAACAGCAATTTCAAAACAATTAAAAAGAGTCTGTGTGCTAACTGTGATTATGGTTGCACTTGCACTAAAAAAACCTTTTACAGTGCTTGTATATTGTTTTCTTTCAATGCATTTGATAATTTACTCAAAGTAGACCTGAAATGACATGCATTAGTGCATTATTAGTTAAAAGATTTCAAAATGCACCTGCATACTATTTTTCCAGTCATGAATTTTGTCATTGAGGATTTCTGAAAAATTGTGCAAAAATCTCGTCTTGTCTCGTTCTCGTGAACGCAATCTTGTGTCCGGTCTCGTCTCGTGGGATAAGCGTCTCGTTACACCCCTAGTAGCCAGTCAGTTGCTATTGTTGCCAGTCAGATGCTATTGTGTTAAACAAACGTGTATAAAGTTAAAAAATGTAGCAAATTATCATTCAGAAACGTTTATTAAGAGCCGTGTGTGGTGAGGTTCTGTTTGACTCTCTTCATCGCGGCTTTCTCGGTCTGATTCTGGGTCATATTGATACTGCAGTTCGACGCATATTTACATCTGGACCGGAGCTCATGACGTTCCCATTTCGCCCGTAAAGGTAATGGGCGTTAACTTTCCGGACAACGTAAGCGACAGTTTAGCCAATCACAACACACCGGGCCAAGCTAACCAATCTGAGCCCACGATGTGTTTCTGAGGGAGTGGTTTCATAGACTCAGGAAGTCAACCGCTCGTTCGAGGACAGAGGAGAGCGTGGCTGACAATAAAGGTGAAGTTTATGAAAAATAAGACTTTAAAAACGAAAAACCACGAATACATGTTATATTGCACCCCATAAACACAATCATGCAAAGAAAAAAAGCAGTCAAACCCCCCTTTAATAGGTAAAAAGTACTGGGTGAGTGATGTTTATTTGCACGTTATGTCTGTTTGATCCACAGAAAAGCAAATGCATTCGTAAAGAGAATGGACGAAACATCTTTAACACGCTGTGTGCACTCCCGCGGCCTGCCATCAATATTCGGTGGACCATCACTCTGGCACTTTAGTGAATCAGACTAATTTACCAGGGATGCCATATAAATAAACCTAGTGTAGTCCGTCATCAGTTCGCCAAAGTGATCAGTGATTCAACGGAAGCGGCAGTGACCAAAAATAACTGAATGCGGAAGTACTACGTGCCAGCGTGATAATCCCCTAGCTCCCTTGTTTGCTCGAATAGTTACCCGTGTTTGTTTCCGTAGCAACTAATGACCTCCATCTGTCCCTGGTTAGCTCTTTTATTATCTTGTGTATATACATACGGCAGTGTTTCTATTGTTCTTTGTCTGATGTTGTCCTTACATGGATGGATGTATCATGCACATGTATTGTAGTTTCCTATTCTGCCTGGATTACCTCGTTCATTGCCTGGATTTATATATTTTGTCTTTTTTTAAATAAATGTTAACTGCATTTGGATCCAATACTCCTCTTTGACTCAACAGCCACGTTATAGAACACCAGACCACACATGGATCCAGCAGTCACATTAATTCGACTTCATCAAAATAACTCACTCACTTGAGGACCACAGCACAGACTTTCTGGACATTGCTAATCTAACTGACTTATCTGACTTTGCTCATTTATTTCTTCTGCCATGGACTCGACAACTTGGAACAACATTGATGCATGATGGCCCTCAATGATCGCTGCAAAAAGTCTACATGAATAGTAAAAAAAATTAAAATAAATAAATCAGAATTTCTATTTCATTCAAAAGTATTAGATTACTTCACAGGCATTAACCATTCAGACATCCAGCCGGTAAAGAAATACATCCTCTTTCCAAGTCCAATGGGCAATATGCTAATGCTGTGATTTAATGCTAATGCGCTCTTCAGAGTGACAAGCTCACACTTGGGAAATGTACCCATACTCTGACCTGCTTGTAGATGTTATTAAACTTTGCTTCCTTCGAGTTCCGCTTGTCCAGATTATTTAACACAAGGGCTGAAGCTGTGCTCTCCGTAGAGTGCTGCAGTCTTTGTAACTTCAGATCATTAAATTCCAGAAATGGAATCTGTTTCTCTTTGACCACACTGAGATTAAATCGAGAACAAAGACAGTGCCTGGTTTATGTTTTTTTCTTCTTCTTTTTCCCCTCTAAATTTCAATATCTGACAAAATCTTTAATCAAAATTCATGAGATTTACATAACTCAAACATTTCTAAATTGATTCTTCCGTAGATTAAAAAAAGAAGTAAATCACAGCTTTAATGTGCTGTGAAAAATGAGGAAGTTGTTCATTGATTTTGTAGAAGGCACTTTATGAAGAAACAGTGTATTGCACTTGCATGAGTCAGGAGCTGTGCATGTTTTAAAGTGTAATAGCTAAAAAGCTGTATTGTACTGAATGTGTCTGTTTGCATCTAAAACGTTTAAATTATTCTAATCGAGAATAACCATAATTGTCAGTTCTCGATTCTTAAACGTACAATATGGACACATGTACAGTGGCCCAGTCGTGGCAGTGACAATTATCAAATGATGCTAAATCATCATAGCCTAATGTGTGCTCAGGTGGTTGTGGGGGGTTTCTTTTTTCATCTCTATTAGCTTACAACATGTTATCATTTGTTAAATCCACATATAATGTGCGTTCTAACTTCTAATTGGATATGTTTGAGCCTTTTTGCTAAGGCACACATATAGGCCACTAGAGTAAAGCCATTCGGTGTGGTAGCCCAGGCACACAGTCATATCTTTCACGAGCTAAGCCGTTCAGCGTGGTAGACCAGGCACACAGTCACAGGCCAATAGAGTTATGTCATTCGGCAAAACAGGCTCAGGCACACATAGAGCCAAGCCTTAAGGCCCAGACTACTTAGTTTAGTGGCACGCATACACTATATGTAGGCACATATGTAGAACACCACATTGGTAAGACACTAGGGACACCCCATAAAAAAAGAAGAAGAAAAGGGGGGTACACGTGTGTTTCAAGGACCTTATATGCACTTCATTGCAGCCCACATGTCTTACAGCTAGATCTGCTTGGGGGAACACTGCTTAGGCAGATCTAATCCGCCAAGACCAAGAATTTGCCCCATTTTCATACTCAAAACTAAACATATAGCTAGCATACACACAGTTCCTATGGCTCTTCGGAGCAGGAGCAGTAGATTTACATTACATTTATTCATTTAGCTGACGCTTTTATCCAAAGAGACTTACAATTGCCATATATGTCAAAGGTCGCACACCTCTGGAACAACTAGGGGTTAAGTGTCTTGCTCAGGGACACATTGGTGTCTCACAGTGGATTCGAACCCGGGTCTCTCACATCAAAGGCATGTGTCTTATCCACTGTGCTATAACCACCACTTACATACGTTAAAAGGCACCTATTATGCCCCTTTTTACAAGATGTAATATTGGTCTTGGGTGTCCCCAGAATGTATTTGTGAAGTTACAGCTCAAAATACCCCATAGTTAATTTATTATAACCATTTGAAATTGTCATTTTGTGGCCTGTTTAAAAAATGAGCTGTTTTGGGTGTATACCACCTTAAATGCAAATGAGCTGCATATCCCCGCCCTGCCTTTGGATGAGGGCGTAACTTGATACGTATAGCAGTCAGTCTAAGCAGAAGACTGTGTGACTGCGATTAGGTAAAAACGATATAAATACTGTTCGTTTTGTCACACAAAACGCTCGTTTCGTGTCTTAGGCCATCAGTGTGTACTTACATTTACGAGTCATTAAATCATGTTTTATTTGCACTTCTTTGTGCATGCTCTTTGAGGTGGTACACCTGCAATATATGATTTACAGACAAGAACGCTTTGACCTAAAAATATCAAAATTGAAAATACTGTGGAAACAAAGACACCTACGTCTTGGATGCCCTTGAGGTAAGCTAAAACATAAAAAAATTCATTTCAAAGTGAACTATCCCTTTAATGAGATACAAGTTAAAAAGAACTAAAGACAGATTAAACACTCATTAAGTGCACATATATTTTAGTCCAAATCAGTAAACTATTTTAAGAAAACTGTATGTTATACATTAGAAAATTAGATCATCTCATTTATAATAAACAACTTAAACCAAAATCTACATTTAAACCATATGGGACCAAAGGTTTTAATGTGGGCTTTATAATGCATTATGTTTGTATGTATTATATGACAAATATTAGAGTGAGTGTGCAGTTCGAATCTTTACTTAGAGAGATTTGCATTCAAATACATACATACATATATGGCTATTATATGTGTTTGTGTACACAACATAAACTGTAATTAACACATTTCCAATATCCACTCTAATGTTGCTCCAGAAACCACGTGGAGTAGGCTATGTTTAAATGCAAAGAAGTGAACAGGGTCTTACAAGAAGATGCCACGTCACGCAAGGTAAGACAGACAAGATAAAAATATATATATATTTTTTAATTTATATTTCAAAACATATGAGAAACCTCTAGCAACTCCCAGAAAACCCTAGCAAGTCCCTAGCAACCATCTAGAACCCTGTAGGAACCCCATAACACTGCCCTGGCAACTTTCCAGAGCACCCTAGCAACCCCAGAAATCTTGGCAATCATCCAAAAGAGCAGGCAAAGAGAAGACTAGGGCAGCTTTTAAACCTATATGTGGTTAAGTTTGTTAAGTTTGAGCCAAAAGTAGCCAACTTTTATTTTCTCTTGAAATAATAGAGACTTTTATTAAATTATAGACCCATCTTTTGAATTGAAATTGAATCTTAGCAAATCATTTATAAATAATTAATATTGCATCATTACAATACAATCAACAACAACAATAACTTTAGCAGATTATTTAAAATACCTCAATTCGTGTCACTTCAAGAAGGTCTGTAATGATATAGGATTAAAGAGGCTATATGCAGCTATTTCCCCAAAATAAACATAACAATAGCCTTTTTATTTTACCACTTATGACTCAAACATCTCCTGATGAGCTACTGACACCTTGTCCGCTCACAGTGGGTGCACCTAAAAGCCTGTATCCTATTTTTCCTATTTTCTGTCGAGTCGGACTTTTCCCGCGCTGTCTACGGATGTGACGTCAAGCGCGTTCATGTTACGTATTTTCCGCAAAGCATCCAGGCGGCGCTACATTTGAAAAAAATGCAGCGCGTCAAAAAGCTGGCCGATGCCCATCTTTATGCAAATGAATAAGGTCCTTCTCTATATGAATTCGCATTTACCACCGATTTTTTTTAGTGTAACAATGTGTTCAGTTGTACATTAACAGTGCAGTCGATGCTGTTATTTACATCCGAGTGGCTCCATAATGGCCGCTCATCCGGGTTACCGCCCAGAACGTTACGTCGGTGAAAACCCTCAGATCACTCTGCCAGCCCACCACTGCTAGTCAGCAAGTAGCCTACACTCGCAAACAGAACACTTATCTCAAACAATATATGTATTTAACTGTTCTTACCTCTGTAAACATAATGTTGACCTCCTTGCAGCAGATGACTTGTGAAGTGTGCACGTACGAGCGCGCGCTGCGAGAGCGAGCAGAAAGGAAGAGCAGTTCTGTTTTTTTGGCCACAGGTGTCAGTCGTGAGTTTAAATTTCAGGAAAACGCATGTAGCCTCTTTAAGCTCATATAACTTTAGTAATGTAGTCTCCCCCCTACTGGACGTATCTGGAACAACGGGCGTAAAACTGTCAGGGGCGTGAAACTGTCAGGGGTGTAAAACTGCCGGCTCCAGGTCTGCAGCCTCCCCCTACTCAGCAGAAGGGGAGAGTGAGAGACGCGCTGTTTTGTCTGTCATTCAGCGTACGTTTGAATCGGAATATATAAATAGCCTAGTACGAAGAGACTCCGGCAGAATAAACATAAATGAGAATGGACCAGTACGTCTCGGTATGGTGATTTGATACATTTATGTACTTATAGAGTCGTAATTGCATCTTTTTGCAAGTATGGATGTGCAACACACACAAACACACACAGACACACACAAACACTAATGCTGGCGCAATTTTTTGAAACTACATACACATTCTGTGATAAACTTTGCTACGTACAAGCGAAATTACATTTATGCGAGCGACCTGTGGTGTCATGTTTACTTGTCATACAGATGCTTCTGTGGCAAATGTGAGAAGATGGCTAACTTAAAGAACAACAACATATGCAGTTTTTAATACAATATCTTTAAATATATATATTTATAAACGTGTGGTTACACACTATACAAACAAGGTTTAAAATATATACACAGACATCCTACGACGACAACAACTTTAGACGCATTTGTTGTTGAATTGGCTGACAGACTGAAATGACTATTTGCTCAAAAATCATAAAATACACTTAGTGTTACTGAAGGTGACGGTGGATCGCAAACAGTAGACAATGATCTACACTTGAGGATTAACTTTTAAGCCACAACAATAGGATTAACCCACGAGTCCACGATAGAACACTTATGTTTCCAAGAGACATTACCGGCTGTCGTTGAAACAATGGAGGATGGTGTGTACAGATCACCGAGGGCGGGGTCTATGCCACAACCACACTGTCAATCAAATCCCTTGCTCAATTCTACGTCACAGAGAGCTGAATGCTCACAGACAGTGCTTATGATATATTGAGATTGTAAAAAAAAAAAAAACACTGGGTGGATTTTTATCATTCTAGGGTGGTTTTGCTCACACACTGCCAACACACATTTATGTTCAAACACCAAGTAAAAGTGAATTTTCCATAATTGGTGCCCTTTAAGGGGCAGTACATTATGTTTTGGTGGTAGATCTGCTGGGGAACGATTTTATGATGTAAAGTACTCAGAGCTTCAGGGGCGTAGGAGCAATTTTGAACCTGGGGGGGACATTAAATGCTAGGGGGTCCGGACATTAAATTAAACATTAAAGGGTTAGTTCATCCAAAAATGAAAATTAGGTCATTAATTACTCACCCCCATGCTGTACTAACCCCGTAAGACCTTCGTTCATCTTCGGAACACAAATAAAGTTATTTTTGATTTAATCTGAGAGCTGGATCAGCCCTCCATAGACTGCCTAAGGGACTGGCTCTTGACGGCCCATAAAAGTGATTAAAGAAAAGGTTTAAATATCCCATGTGCCTACAGCGGCTCAATTATAAGTTTATCAAGCGTCGAGACTACTTTTTGTGCGAAAAAAACATAAATAACGACTTTATTCGACTATTCCATTACTTCTTTATGGGCGCATGCGCGAGAACTGAGACGAGCACGTTCTCCTTCGGCTTGTTACCGGCTGCTCACCGCAGGAGTATTATTGCCACCTACCGTATGAGATGATGTGCTGATATAGCTGGAAGCGCAAAACTTTCTGTTTACAAGCAGAGTAAGATGCACGCTGTACATAAGGTTTTCAGTATTTTCCGCACTATAAGGTGCACTTAAAAGCCTTTAATCTTCTCAAAAAACGATATATATGGCTCTTCATCTCATACGGTAGGTGGCTATAATACTCCTGCGGTGAGCAGCCGGTAACAAGACGAAGGAGAACGTGCTCGTCTCAGTTCTCGCGCATGCGCCCATAAGGAAGTAATGGAATAGTCGAATAAAGTCGTTATTTATGTTTTTTTCGCACAAAAAGTAGTCTCGACGCTTGATAAACTTATAATTGAGCTGCTGTAGGCACATGGGATATTTAAACCTTTCCTTTAATCACTTTTATGGGCTGTCAAGAGCCAGTCCCTTAGACAGTCTATGGAGGGCTGATCCAGCTCTCAGATTAAATCAAAATTGTCTTTATTTGTGTTCCGGAGATGAACGAAGGTCTTACGGGGTTAGTACAGCATGGGGGTGAGTAATTAATGACTTAATTTTCATTTTTGGATGAACTAACCCTTTAAACATCATGTACACATGTTACAAGTCAAGTGCAACGCTGCATGATTCAAGCAAATAAGTTAGATAATGGCAGAAAATTAGGCAAAGTTATTCATCAATGACAATGAGCAACCAAATTCGGATACATTACAACTTACAGTTCTTGACTTTTTTGCGAAAAAAGTGTGAAGTGTTTTTTGCCGTTTTGAATTCATTTAGACCTTCGATGATGGATTCAGTGCGGGTGCGAGCACGGGCGTGTGGTGATCATAGACTGTGGTGGTGATGCACGAGCGCAAGTGACTGATTACCATGGCAACGTGAAAGTCACGTGTAGATACAGTAGTTAGACGATCTTTTCTCTTTGAATTTTAAATCTGTATCTATAAATACACATTGGCTTGCGAAAACCTCAACATGTCGTGAACACTTCCCCTATGAAAAGTTGCGGGGGACAAATTTACATTTTATAAAATGTGGGGGGGACACGTCCCCCGCGTCCCCTGCGTAATCTACGCCCTTGCTGAGCTTGTATTATATTGTCAAATATCATGTCTCTTGCTTTGTTGGGGAGTAATTCATGTACGCTATATTGTACAGCAGCAGCACGGCTTACATGTTCACAGCAGCGTGTCAAAATTTTGGCATTAAAATCTAGATGGTGCTGGCTAACAGGTCCTTTAACTCACCTGTTCATAATCATATCCTTATCTATAGGGAGCAGCTGATTGGTTCCTGCCATATCAGTAGCCAATGCATATCAATACCTTAGCAGTGCAACGTGCTTTCAGAAACCCTACACTTTCTCCAGCTCCACCAGTATAGATCTGCAACAGGGTATTTCATGTATGCTATATTGTACAGCAGCAGTATGTCTTAATTGCTCACAGCAGTGTGTCGTGTATGTATTGGCAGTAGAAAGTCCCATACTTAATCTGCAGCAGCAATAACATAGCAGATGCTAATCGTACTAGATCCATGTTCTCCTAATTACGAGCTCTGACGTCACATAGCCCAAACCATACAAAACAACAATGGCAGCCCCTACGGATGCAGTGTTTCTGCAGGCGGTACACGGTGAGAATAAACTTTAGGACAATACAACGTTAACTAGTTTTCAGTCCATTGAGTGCAAGGGAAGTCACGGGTTTGACTGCCGTTCCAATGTACTTTCACGGGTATAAGTTTGGAAAAACATGGGTTACAGGTTGCCTGGAACGTGACATTAGTCTCCCCAGGTGTTTCTGATTAGCCATGCCCCCTTGTTATCTTGTTTAGCTTGTTTGTCTGTGTATTTAAGCCCCCATGCTTCAGTTGTTGGTTGTCGGTCATTGTTTGCTTGTAGCTGTTTCCTGTAGCAAAGTTTTTTTTTTCTGTATTCCTGTTTCTGAGTTTCTTTGTTTACCCTGGATTACCCTTTTGTTTGATTATTATTATTAAATAGTGCTTGCATTTGGCTGCCTCAGCGTGCTGAATGCCCAAATGTCTCAGCGTGCTGAATGCCCTGCTGCTCGCTCCGTCACACCAACACATTTTCAACGAACAACAGCAGTCTGCAGATTCAGATATGAACAGGAAACTCGGCTCCAAATTGAAAGAAAATGAGTGCGTGCACCTGCTTCCTGTTTATACCCACACTACGGGGCGGGGCGCGTGACTCCAACGCTCATTGGCTCGTTCTGTAGACACTCGTTCTGTAGACACTGTAGACAGATGATAGGGCTCCCTCAAGTGATCCCAATTACTTTGTCACGTCAGTGACTGATAGGGGACTGCATTTAATAAATGTGAATACAAATATAATGTCACTGATATGACAACTGAATACAATAACATAAAAAATATGAATGC
This sequence comes from Cyprinella venusta, assembly GCA_038021265.1. NCBI lineage: Eukaryota > Metazoa > Chordata > Actinopteri > Cypriniformes > Leuciscidae > Cyprinella > Cyprinella venusta. Next base: position 10,807,491 of record CM075874.1, read on the forward strand.
CATAGTTTTAATTTTCATAAATTCTTACTCATTTGTACTTCTTTAAATTTGTTAAATTTTGATAGTTTTAGTGCTTTCAATACGTCCATATTGTTTGTTTCAGTGTCTATAGAAACGAAAGTAAATGCACGTGTGGTAGAACCATTTTTTCTTAACGTAAAAATACATACAAATACTCACATACTCTTCCCTTCAGTAAGTTTTTTGTCCTCTTGATTTTAAGATTTCTTTAAGTTGATTGTGTCTAAGTAAACATCTGTGGAGAGGCAGAGAGCGCAGGTGCTTAATGAGCCTCAGGCAAAAATCCATGTGCTTTTCAGGATTAACCACAATCTGGGCATGTGTGCTTATGGATTCCAAAAGAAAAGATTATAAGCCACAGCTTTAGTGTGGTGTAAAAACTGAGGTATGACCTCAAAATTGTTCACTGATTTTGTTAAAGGTATTAGGAAAGATTACTTGCTTGTGTTATGGGTCAGATTCAGGAGTTAAATGCAATCCCTAGAAAGCCATAACGTCTAGCAAAACTATGGGAAGTGAATGGCAATGAAATAGGATTACTAACAAACCATCCACACATTAACGCCCGTTTAACAGTCCTGTATCATATTGTGAGGACTATGCAGTTTTTCAAGTAATGTATTTATTAAAAGTAAATGCTGTTATCAAAACTGTAAAATACTATAGACACACAAAAAGTGTCTGTCCTCTAAATAGTCTTCCATTTTACCCATCTTTTCACCCTCTCCTATTCTGAATTCCTTTTCTTAAACTTTCTCCCCTTCTCCCCTCATCTCGTAGCCTGGGAAAACCCAGAAAACTTCCGGCAAATTTACATTTGCTCTGAAAGTTAGTCTGGCAAAGAGCTCATTCAAGTCCATTTCCAATCCGTCGAAATCGCGGCACCAATCATAAACGTTAGGGCAGGCTTTACACAATCACGATAGCGCTGGGATTTTGAAGCAGATTTTGTAGCCTACATTACAAAGATGGATGCCGTCATCGAACATCACTCGTTCGAATCAGCTATCGCATCTGTTTTAAGCGATTTGAATGTTTCCTTTTTGTTTAAAGCCGAGCAAAGAACAACACTCGGAGATGTTTCTCCGCCGGCCGCCGGTCTGCATACGCCATCTCCTTCATCGCTCTGATTGCTTTTAGGTCTACCCGCGACGTCTGTTGGTGACGCCCCTCATAAATGACTCATAAATGGGCAATAAATGATTTGTCTATGACGCTTTGCAAGACCATAACTCAGTTACAACTGAGAATAGTCTGGTTTTAACCAGGCTACTCACCTCGTTCTACCTCTTCCACTCCCCACTACCTTCCTCTTTCCCCCTTTTTTATATAGTTAATGTGTGTCTAATGCATACATGTCTATGAAAACAAACAAATATTCCCCGTTTATGTAATCCTTATAAAACCAATGAGAGGTACAATCTTTATCGTCTGAGCTCATTATCTGTATTGTGCTACGCACAGTACAGGCTATACGTTATCATCCAACAAGCTACATCAGGTAACTCTACTACTGCTTTTCAAGAAGAAGACATGCTTGTGAGGAATAAGACTTGAATTTACCTCAGAAGAAGAATGCTATGTGATGATCCTTGACATGAGGAACAACTATAGATACGCCACCGCTAACTTAGGCATGACTACGCCACCCTGTTTACCAGGGATATATTAATCCTATGGATTAAACATTTTACACAAGAGACACACAAGAACATGATTTGTCAAAGGAGGACCAGAAACCTGGATACTAATTGTACAAAAGTTTTATTTCAATACTTGTATCAATTTTAAAAGACATAAGATAAAACTGAGTCATCAACATTCACAACACCAAAGGGACCAAGAAATAAAGGAGACCGAGGCTTAATGGCAGATTAGGGTTGGGTACCGGTTGGGTTTTATCCGATACCAGTACCTACTCGGTATTTTTTAAACGGTTCCGGTGCCTAAACGGTTCTTGAAACGGTGCTTAAGAAACTTTAAGTACACACTTTGTCAAAAAATAATACCCCTTTATTTACAGGGCCAAACTGGACACAATATTAACTTAGAATATAAATACAAGTAACATATGGTAATAATAAATTAGGGTGACCATATTTTGATTACCAAAAACCAGGACACTCGGCCCGGCAAACAGATGGGCCTACTCAAATGATACTCAAAGTTTACTCAAAGATACCTTATTAATTTCAATAAATTTAAAGTAGGTTATGCCTCCTCTGTATGGATAGAAGATTGTTATATTGTTATATGAAAATACGACTGTAGCAAGGTTCAGGGAAGAAGGAGGCAGAAACCGGATGATAATCAAAAAATAAAACTTTATTTAAATGAAATAAACAAACAAAGCAGCCCCTTGCGGACGACTGCTGGCTACCCAAAATAAAACACATATACCGGCCAGCAGCCCCTCGCGGATGACTGCTGGCTTACCAAAATAAAATATAAAACACAAACAAAAGCAGGCCTGTTCCTCTCTCGATCATCCACTCCGTCGCTCTCCCTTTATGGCTCCGCTCCTCCGTGAGAGATGCGAGACCGATGTGCTTCGCAGGTGCTGCTCATTAGCAATCGCACCTCACGTCCCTCGGCCGTCCTGCTCACCACAAGGACATGTCCTGGGAAAACAGGACAGTTGGTCACCCTAAATAAATAAACCAATATAAAATAAAAAAATCACACTTACATAATATCAAATTTAACAATATTGTATCAAACAATGTAATAATAGCCTACTGGAGATTATTAGAGATAACTACCAGGGTAATCTAATATCGACATGGCTACAGGTTCCCATGTTTTGTCTGCTTGAACTAGTCATGTAAGTTATCTGGTCATTTACTAAGTTCTAGCCAGTTTGATATTTCGTTCTCACTGTGTCTTAGCTTCGCAGCTTTGAGTAAACATATGAAAGAGAACGTCTCCCTGTAACCCATGTTCTCTGAATAGGGAACGAGATGGTGCGTTCAATGCCAAACTCCTCGCGCTGCTGACAAGCATCCTTTTCGGCAGAAAAATCTGAGGAGCAGATGATGTGCGCGCTAATATAATATGACGACGTGAGCGTCAAGGCGGCGCGAATCGTGATTCTATATGTGCTTCAGACAATCGTTCTGACATGTAATTTTACACATGAAATGCAACCAAACCATCTTCATTAATCCTCTCGCAATCAGCAGACGTTCCGGGAGTCTCCCTCAAATTGGTAACGGCTCACGGATGACCGCAAATTAGTTCAAATCTCCCGGTATCTAGAGCGAGCGAGCGAGCAAGAGCGCGCGTGCGAGACAGAGAGCGCGTGCACGTCGGAGAGGGAGAGAACGAGAGACTGCGTGTGTGCGCCTCATGCCACAGACTCAGGCACCGAAATCAGGCATCGAAATTTTCATTCTTATTCGGTCTGTTTACTACCGTTTACGTCAGAACCGGTTCCCTATTGGCACTGAGTTTCAGTACCCAACCCTATGGCAGATATATGAATTTCAGTGAGCACAAGGCTCCTATATCACTCAGCATCCAGTGTACAAGTACCACGACACACACTGCAATCAAATCCAGCAATCACCTCACAGCACTCTGTGACGAGCCCCCCACCACCGCACGTAAGGACCTACTAGTGGCCTGCCCTGAAGCCTTGGCTCGTGTAAAGAAAGCAAAAAATTACAGGTCTCAATACACAGCAAGGACTTGCTACAAACATGCACACATAATCACATTGAGACTAATAAACAAACAAATAAAAAAATTATACTACCACAGATGAAAGTCAGAGTTTGGTGCCACCACTGGGACTATTAATCTCACTGACCTTTTACCAGCACCTTTGGCGTAAATCAGACAAATACAATACTGCAAAACAATGACACAATAAACCGATTAGATTAAAACATTTAGTTAAGCAACCAATGACAAATTAATGTACAACAAAAAAAACCTAGAAAAAGATAAATATACAAAAAAGACACAATTTAAAAGAAGTAGAAGACACTCAGCGATCACGGTGACACACAAGACACTTGGCATACACGTGTTGGAAAGAGAGTTTGTTATAAGAGATAATCTAAAGATACAAGCAGCAGCGTCAAACAGCGCTGCCCACCAGACACCGCAGCACGTCCATCACTCCTAAAATACAAACATTAGCATATACTTGCTATATATGACAGAATGAGCGCTGCACAAAAATGGATGTTTCATGTACCTTTAGTTCATAACCCGTCGCTCATCCACGCATACGCAAATCACACATCTGTGTGCTAACTAATCAGTCAACGAACACATACGTTATCTCAAAGCATCATGAGACACGGGACCGCAAGAGAGGCATGTAACGAGAGAGCCGAAGCCGCCAACAACTGCGAACTATCCTGAAACTAAGAATAACACAATCACTTATATACAATCCTGCATCCATGTTCAATAACTAACCAAAGAGCACTTACCTCAAAGCGGAAACAACTACGAAAACCAGAAGGGGTGTTCCCCAAGCAATGACGCGACACTCAGACGGTAATCACTAGCAAGAGGTGACTACAATTCCTTTTTATACGGCCCCCCCTGTTCGTGACTGGACCCTCACTACCCCAGTAGTGGACCCTCACTACTAATTAAAGTGCCACAATGTGTCCCATTATACTGTATATATATATATTAATCATTATGTTCCTGGCTCAGAGCCCTGTGTTAGGAGCACCTTGTCATTGGATGATACTGTCAACAGATGTCTCCTGCACAGGTACATAACTTGCTAAAGATGTGAGTGGTTCTGCTTGCCTTGAGGAACTTTCTCCCAGACCTCAGATGCCATCATAATACGTTGGTGGTCTCTTATATAAACCACCATGGGGGGTCTGTGTACAATGGCACATCTGATCCTCCTGTTGTCCCAGGGTAAGCTGTTCTCTCTTAGGGCAATTACATCCCTGGGCACCTGAATGTGGGAGCAGACATCTTGTCAAGGCAGGAAGAAGTTTGGAGGATGTTCAGCCAGGCAGATGTAGACCAGTTTGTATCATAAGAGAACTCGCATTGTCCCCTCTGATTTTCCCCCCAGTACACACAGCCAGCTCCTCTGGGGAGCCTTGGCAGAGGCTTTGGCTGTACTAATTTTCCCTGATTGCTCTGCTTCTGTGAGTTCTAGAAAGAGTTCTCCAGGGCGGGGTTTTGCTTTTACTTTTTCTGGCAGCCCTGCTCTGGCCGGCCCAATTGTGGTTTTCGGACCTGGTAGATGGCCTCTACCAGGAGCCCTCTCGTGGGAGATTCCCGTCAGGAGGGAGAAGACTGTCCTAAATTCTAGAGCTCCTTCCACGAGGAAACTTTATGCTTTGAAGTGGAGAACCTTCACTTTGTGGTGAAGAAAGCACCAATTGGATCCAGTTAACTGCCCAGTGGCTTCAGTGCTAGAATTCCTTCAAGACCGATTCTTGACTGGGCTTTCCCCTTCTACACTTAAAGTGTATGTGGCAGCAATAGTTGCGTTCTATGCACCGCTAGACAGTAGCTCATTGGGAAGGCAAAGTTCTTGAATTCTTGTTTCGCGGGTGGCACTCTGAGTATATACAAACCGTGGTGCTGGAAAGGTTATCCTTGGCACCCTTCATGCCTTTGGACTCTGCATTGGACAAGTGTCTAGCCTTAAAAAATGGCATTTCTGCTGACAACAACGTCTCTCAAGAGAGTAGAAAACGTCTCGGGTATAACCCTTGTTCCCTGAGAAGGGAACGAGACACTGCGTCGATAAAATCGACTCTTTGGGGACGCTCCCTAAGTGTGCGCCTCTGAAGTATGAATGAAACTAATCCAATCCTGATTGGTGTTGCGTCGTGACGTAACATGTGACGGCATACCCGGAAGTATTAAAGTGACGCTGTCACAACACACACTAGCCTCGCGATGAAGCAAGACGCTCAAGGGTCTTTAAGGGGCGTGGCGACACGACGCAGTGTCTCGTTCCCTTCTCAGGGAACAGGGGTTATAGTCATAACCCGAGACATTCCCTATCGAGGGAACTCAACACTGCGTCGATAAAATCGACTCTTTGGGGAACGAGTGCCCACTAGGCCACGCACCGAACAGACCCGCCCCAGAGTGAAACTGATCAGGCACTAGCAAGGGCCGAGTATGTGTGCACCGGGCGTACTGGGAAGGTTGAGACTATAAAACCTGAAGAAAGTGTGTGGGGTAGCCCAACCGGCTGCATCACAAATGTCTTGTAGAGGTACTCCCGAAAGAAGGGCTCTAGAGGAAGCCATGCCTCTAGTAGAGTGAGCCCTTAAGGCTAAAGGTGAAGGCAAGCCGCGTACCTTGTATGCCTCTGTAATAGTCTGGACAATCCAGTTACTTATAGTTCGCTTGGTTGCTGGGAGTCCCCTTTTCGGTGACCCAAAACACACTAACAACTGGTCCGACCTTCTCCAAGAAGCGGACTTCTGCAGGTATATACTTAAAGCTCTGACGGGGCAGAGCAAATGAAGCCTCTTTTCTTCCGCCGACACATGAGGTGGAGGATGGAACGCCTGAAGGACTATAGAGTGTTGTGGCAAAAATCCTTTCCAACATCATCACTGCGTAAGAGACACTCAGAGTCAAATTAATGAAATAAAAGAAGTACTTTATTCTTGCAAGAAGGTTCAGTCTGACACACAGAAGTAACGCTGTGCATGAGAGTGACACACCGATCGCCCCCACCGTACAGCTTTTATACTCAAACCCAAGGTTTCTGGTTGTACAAGTTAACTCCTGATAAGGAATTCTCATGCTGCCGAAGAAAAGGTCAGTGCTTGCTGACTGGCCTAGTCAGAGTGGCGTCTGGAGTCAGAAATCTTCTTTCCACCTGTTTCTATATGTTTCCCTCATGCATGTTCCTTACATAGAGTTCTCAGAAAGCACATGCTGTACTCATGCATTCACTAAACACAAACCTATTCTAACAGATCATTTATTGATCAGTTTCTAATGATTAACTATTGATGATTACATTGTAAGATGAAGCAAATTAAAATTTTCCACAACAAGAGCGAGCCATGTTGGAAGGAACCTTAGGCACGTAGCCTGGACTCGGGTGCAGAAAAGCTTTTACTCTGCCAGGGGCAAACTCTAAGCAAGTTGGCGTTACCGCCAAGGCCTGGAGATCTCCCACCCTCTTTAGTGAGGTAATCGCTAAAAGAAAGACATTTTTAGCGTTAAGTCCTTAGGCGAAGCCGACTCTAAAGGTTCGAAGGGAGCCAGGGATAACCCTTCCAGAACTATTGCCAGGTCCCAGGCAGGAACCCTGGACCTGGTCACCGGCCTCATCCTACAAGCACCATGGAGAAATCGAATGACCAACTGGTGCCTCCCCAGAGGTCCACCATCAACTGGTGTGTGGAAAGCCGAAATGGCAGCCACGTACACCTTAAGAGTGGACGGGGAGAGACCCGCAGAGAAACGATCTTGAAGAAAGTCCAGAACTGAAGCCACTGAGCAGTTTACTGGATCTAACCCTTGTCCTCTACACCAAGTGAGAAACACATTCCACTTAAGGCCATACAATCTCCTGGTAGATGGAGCCCTAGAGCTAAGTATGGTTTCAACCACTCCCGCTGACAAACCAGCATTCAGGTACTGAACCCCCTCAGAGGCCAGACCCACAGTTTCCACAGGTCTGGGTTCGGGTGGAAAATTGTGCCCTCCGCCTGAGACAACAGATCCCTCAGAGGAATCTGCCATGGCGGAGCTATGAGGAGTGATATTATGTCCGAGAACCATACTCGCGTCGGCCATCTTGGGGCAACCAGAAGTAGACTGATGCCCTCCTGACGGACCCTCTCCAGGACTCCCGGGATCAGAGCGATCGAAGGAAATGCGTACAGGCGAAGCCTCAGCCAAGCCTGTACCATGGCATCCAACCCCAGCGGGGCTGGATGTGAGAGGGAGAACCAAAGTGGACAGTGGGACGTCTCTCGAGACGCAAACAGATCCACTTCCATTGGTCCGAACCTCTCCCATATCAACTTCACCACCTCTGGATGAAGTCTCCATTCCCCGGGCCTCAGCCCCTGCCTCGACAGGACGTCTGCTCCCTGATTCTGAACCCCTGGAATATACATTGCTCTTATTGACAGTATCTTCCCCTGGGACCAAAGGATAATTTGATGCGCCAATTTGCACAGAGGGCACGATCTGAGTCCCCTTTGTCGGTTCAGATAAGCCACCACAGACGTATTGTCCATCCGTATTAGGACGTGGCGACCTTTGAGGTGTGGGAGGAAGCTCCTCAAAGCCCTGAACACAGCCATCATCTCCAGGCAATTTATATGCCAAGTGCGATGATCGTCCTGCCACAGACCCCTGAGAAAGCGGCCGTCCATGACCGCGCCCCAGCCAGTAAGGGAGGCGTCTGTCGAAACAGTTTCCCGGCGACATGACACCCCCAACACTGCCCCTTGGGATAGGAACCAAGGTTTCTTCCATATTTGCAGAAAATGAAGGCACCTGCGCGTTACTCTGATCATACGAAACAGATTCCGTCTGAGGGAGAACCCCTTGGTTTTCAACCACCACTGGAGGGGCCTCATGTGAAGGAGGCCCAAAGGAATAATGTTGGATGCCGCTGCCATGAGGCCCAGCATCCTTTGAAAATGTTTCACAGTGATGGCCTGGCCCAGCTTCACCCTGGATACCATCGCCAGAATTGACTCGACACGTGCAGGAGACATTCTTGCCTGCATTGTAGTTGAGTCCCACACGACTCCCAAAAAAGTCGTTGTCTGGGATGGTTCTAGCACACTCTTCTTGGAATTGAGTCTCAACCCCAAATTTTGAATATGGCCAAGGATGACATCTCGATGCCGAACCGCCATCTCCCGAGACTGAGCTAGGATAAGCCAGTCGTCGAGATAATTCAATATTCTAATCCCTTGAAGTCTGAGTGGAGCAAGGGCTACGTCCATACACTTGGTGAATGTGCGGGGAGAGAGTGCTAGGCCGAACGGAAGAACCCGATATTGGTAAGCTTCGCCCCCGAAAGCGAACCTCAGGTACCTCCTGTGACATGGAAGGATGGATATGTGAAAATAGGCGTCTTTTAGATCTATCGTGACAAACCAGTCCTCGGACTTGATTTGACTCAAAATTGCTGGAATGGTCAACATTTTGAACTTGAACCTCCTCAGAGATCGGTTCAACACCCTGAGATCCAAAATTGGCCTTAACCCCCCATCCTTTTTTGGAACTATAAAGTACCGGCTGTAAAATCCGGACTCCCTGTCTACCGGAAGAACTCGTTCTATGGCTCCTTTCAACAGCAGAGTCTGTACTTCCTGTTCCAGCACCTGAGCCTGCTCTGGGACTACTGTAGTGTGCACTACCCCAGAAAACTTGGGGGGGGGGGCGGTGCGCAAACTGCAGCCTGTACCCTGCTCTTATTATTTGCAGGACCCATGCAGATATGTTGGGAAGATATTTCCACTCCTCTATAAAATCTACTAAGGGTACCAGCCTCTCGGGGCTGGCCTCTGGTGTTTTCATAATAACTTTTTCGACTACCCGAAGCGGAATACCGGCGGGCTGTAGTCGATCTAGTCCCTGTGACCATAACCGATGTTTTAAGATCGTATGATGACTTTGCCCCACCTTACTTGCTTTGGCCTTCGCTTTACGAGGGAGGTATTCCTGGAACTCCGCAGATTGTTCTTTCGTCTCCTGGAACCTGTCGACGACCGAATTAACGGCGTTGCCGAACAGGCCAGAAGGCGAAAGTGGCGCATCCAGCAAGAAGGACCTATCCTTATCCTTAATCCCTGAGAGGTTTAGCCACAGATGCCTCTCCGTGGCCACCATGGCCGCCATAGAGCGGCCAATGGCACGGGCTGTCTCTCTCGTGGCCCGGAGAGACAGATCTGTGGCTTTCCTCAGCTCTGAAATATCTTCTGGAGTCGGTCCCTCTCCCTCGTCCAAATCTTTCAGGAGGTCGGCCTGGTATGCCTGCAAGATTGCCATTGGGTGCAGACATGAACCAGCCCGACCTGCCGCCATGTAAGCCCTGCCCACTAAAGTTGATGTTTCCCTGCAGGACTTACTAGGCAACACCAGGGCTTTTAGGGAGGACGCCGATTCGGGAGAGAGATAGCTCGCTAAAGACTCCTCCACCCTCAGCATCCTCCCATATCCCATGTCTCGAGCCCCAACAACGTTGCTATAATCTATTATGCTGGGACTCGAAACACGGGACGAATGCGGTTTTCCCCACGATCTTATGATCTCTTTATGAAGATCGGGGAAAAACGGCAAGCCCCGGCGGTGAGGCTGTGACCTGCGCTGCAGGTAACGCTCGTCAAGCTTGCTTGTGACTTGCGTTTCCTGCTCATTTTGTGGCCAGGTGATGTTTAACCTGGCCACAGCGCGAGTCACAACCTCCAGCAGCTCCTCATAATTCAGGCCACGTGATGGCGTGCTGAGATCATGGTCATCCGCATCGATGCTGAGCACGTCCACTTCCTCAGAAGCAGACAGCTCAAGCATCGGGACCTGATCGCGGGTAGGAGATACCGCAGAACGGGCTCCCACACCACACTCAGAGGCCACGGGATCCGCCGATGGAGAGCGAGAAAATGCCTCAGCATTCTCACTCTCCTCCGCCAGATCCCGCTGTGAACCCCAGGATCTCATTCGCCGCATCGCCTCAACGAATGCGGGACCGGAACCCTGGGGAATACGAGCCTGACCATGCTCGTCAAAGCACGCCAGTCGGGAGCGCAGCACTCTCATAGGCAGAGCTTCACAGTGATCACAAGCAGCCCCAGAGCTGCCCGTGCGTGCTGCACTCCCAAACAAGTGACACATAAAGTGTGTGTGTCCCTGCCCGTGATATAACGAGGGCAGGGAGGCACACACTTTCTGAACTGCTCACTGGCCATAATCTCTTTTTATATATATATATATATATATATATATATGAAGAGTTCAGATGCAAAAGCCTCTAAGTGCCATTTAAAATTTTCTTCTAAAATGACCATTTTTATCAAGCTTGTATATTTAAGTTCAGTAATTTCACTTAAATGGCAATGAAGATTACCTATTAATTGTCATTTAAGTGAAATTATTGAACTTAAATATACAAGTTTGATAAAAATGGTCATTTTAGAAGAAAATTTCAAATGGCATTTAGAGGCTTTTGCATCTGAACTCTTCATATATATATATATATAAGACAACACCAAATAGACAGACAGTTTCAACATAGAGCGCTTGCTGAAGAACGAAAAGCTAGTGTGTGTTGTGACAGCGTCACTTTTATACTTCCGGGTATGCCGTCACATGTTACGTCACGACGCAACACCAATCAGGATTGGATTAGTTTCATTCATACTTCAGAGGCGCACGCTTAGCGTCCCCAAAGAGTCGATTTTATCGACGCAGTGTTGAGTTCCCTCGATAGGGAACCTACAGGCCTTGTCCGTTGCTCCCTCCTGTTTGGAGTTCATTCCAGGTGGACTGAAGGCGATTCTTTACCTGAGACTGGGTATTGTACCTAAGGTACCCACTAATTTGGCCAGTAGTCCTTCAGTCCTTTCATCCTCCTCAAGTGTCGGCTGGACAAGGGAAGTTGCAGTTACTTTGCCCAGTCAGGGTTCTTGAGAATTCAAGAACTTTGTGGAGAAAATCTGACCAGCTTTTGGTATCCTTCGGGCCCCCTAACAAGGGCTGCCCAGCTACCAATCAGACTATAAGCAGGTGGATTGTCGAGGCTGTCTCAAAGACTTATGAGGTGCACTGGCTGCCTTCACCTCTGCCATTTAGAGCACATTCCACACAAAGTATTGGATCTTCAAGAGCTTTATTGTCTGGGGTATCCCTTCAAGATATATATGATGTGGCAGAATGGTTTTCCCCACTTTTGTGAGGTTTTATAGGCAGGACCTTCCGGCCACCCCAGGGTCCCAAGCATTCATGTCCTGAGCTGTGCCTTAACAGGCATTTTGTCAGCATGGAAATGTGGGCATATCGTTCCCCAAAGTGTCATCATTGACACAGCACGAGTTCCCTAGAAATTCCCATGTAAATCCCATGTCAATAATAATAATAATAATAATAATAATAAAATAATAATGTTGAGTAATGACCTACCAATGTGTTTTTTGTTATCAGCTTTACCGTTTATCATCAGTTGGAATAAATTGTTCAATTAAAACACAGTTTTGTGCCTCTTTATATAAATAGATAAATTCATCCATCAGTCAGAAGCAGAATCTTTTCTGTGCTGTATGTAATCCCTCTCATGTCAGAAGAAGCTTCACTACCTCCTGAAAGCAATGAATCATCCATGATTTATTCATAGACAGCAGATTAATGTTGTACATCTTTTACAAATAAATTATAACTGTGTTTGTTTACTACAGCTCATTGGCCCTCTCACATGCTTGCAGATAACATCTGGACATCAAAATGTTGTATGATTAAACTCCTCACAAATTTGTTTTGCCATTTTAAAAAGAGTGTTTGAAAGAAAAGCCTTGCTGTCAAGCCACTGTTGAAATCTTAAAGGGTTAGTTCACCCAAAAATGAAAATTCTGTCAGTATTTACTCACCCTCATGTTGTTCCAAACCTCTATGTGTTTATTTGTTCTGCTGAACACAAAGGAAGATAGTTGGAAGAATGTTTTAATCAAACAGATCTCATTCCCTATTGTCTACCATAGTAGGAAACAATACATACTATGGTAGTCAATGGGGAATGAGATCTGTTTGATTAAAATAGTGGTAATGTTAAAAAAGTCTATATATAGGAATATATTAAAAACATATTTTAGAACCAGATAAATGATTTTTTTTACTCTTATGTGTGTTTTGGTGTCTTTTATCATATCTATCTGATACCTCCTGGGATTCTTATTGAAAATGAATTATGTTTTTTTTGTCTAAAATACTGACATTTTTCCCCTCACCTAAACCCTCAAAAGACAGTACACTTTCTTTCTTAAAAAAAAATACGAAACGATAAGAACAAATAAATACCATGCAACAAATAAGTAATTTTCAATTACAAATATTTTTTGTAATTGGAAAAAAAATAAAGTCACAAAATATTGTTTTTATGAGTCCAACTCTGTATGACACATACCGTTGTGCTTTCTGACTGTTCGTGTCTCTTTACTTTCATTCCATCCATGTCAGCGACTGATGCCTTTTGAAGTTTTCATGGTCCAAAGTGTGACAGCCAAGATGAGTTTAGAACTCTTCTATAGTGAAATGATAGAGAGGTCCAAGAGCAATTAAAAATATCTCATGGAGCTAAGCCTTTCATGCACTGTTCTCATCCGACTGTTGAATAGTGAGATTGAAAAAGATGAAGAAACCGAGGACTTTGCCACTGGGCTGGTAATTGAACGAGGAAGTATGAAAGAGAAGTGAGAAAAAAGAGGTGTGAACAGTGAACACTAGGAAAAGTTGGGGACTTAAGCCCTTCTCTGCTAAAACTAACTACATTAACCAAAGTCCCCTCCATTCTGAAGATTTGATTGGATTAGCAAAGCTCTTGTCGAAAATCATTCATTCAGAGCTTTTTTAAACTGGAATGGAAAATTTTAAGCAGCTGAAATGTTGGATGAGAAATGCTGCAAGCTGGTGTCAATGAAATATTTCTGGACTGGAAATTGATTCCTTGCACAATCCTGCTTCACTATTCAAAAGGACACAGTTATTATGATTTTTTTTCAAGTACAAATTATATCATCAGAATAACAATTTGGAAAAAAAACTATTTTTTCATTACCTTGTATAATTACAATGTATAATTACATAATTAATTTTCTTGTAAACATAAAAATCTGATGGTCAATGTTATTTGAAAATGTCCAAAAGAGCATTTTCTGTACATCAGAACGAAATCTGAACTTTCGTCTATCTGTCTCTAGTCTAGTTAGACAGACAGACAGACAGACAAATAAATAAATAATGCAAATTATTATTATTATTATTATTTGTGGTATCATCCTATATATTAAACGTGACTTGAATTGACTATTTACAGAATATCCACTATTGTTAATTTGTACTTTTTTTTTTCTAGATCCTGGCAAATATCATAATTTTCATATGTGGGAACTTGGCAGGAGCATACCATAAACACCTGATGGAACTGGCACTAAAGCAGACATATCAAGACACCTGCAACTGTATAAAATCACCCATCAAACTGGAGTTTGAGAAGCGTCAGCAGGTTCAGTATCAATCTTGCTTTACTTTCTCTCAGTTCTTAAGTCATGATTTATCAGCTGGCTATTGCTGAAGTTGAGCGACCTGCCAAACAGTCTCAAAAACTGAGATTTTCCAAATTTTCTTTGGCAAACCACTGAATGCTGATGGAGACTTAACATTGGGCAATTTAGCAGTGAACTAATACTGATAACACCAGAAAGCTTTTGTGTTATGTGTTAGTTTGCTGAGAGAATGACAGAACTAGATTAGATTAGTGTAAAAATAACCTCCTTGACGTATCACTAAAACATAATGTTTATTTAATCTACATGGACATTTTTGCAAATGTCTTTATGTTTTTGAAAGTGCATTATGTGTGTTGTACATTGCATGGAAGCTTGTAAATGTTAAGGTTTATTATAGCTTCTTTTATAAAGTGAATCAGAATGTTGATAGACATTACCTTTTGACATAGTTAGTTGGCGGTGTTAAGAAGTTTTAAAAGTTTTTTTTTTTTAATTTTATTTATGTAACTGCATGAAGAATGACTGAATAACTGGGAATTGAGAAACCCTTACATTCAATACAAATGAAATTATGCATTATGCTAAAAGTAATTACACATCTTACTTTTCTACATCTTACATCTAGATTTTTTGGGGGAAAGTTTAACATATTTTAATCTCATATTACAGCAATATCTTTCAGTATGCTTATACATGGGGCAGTTCCAAGGTCAGTGGATATTCGGGGCTTTAGCCCAAACTAAAATTGGTTATTTTTATTTAAAGAAATTAATTAATTATAAAAGCAATTTAAAGGAATAAAGAAAAAGAAAGGGTTATTATATTAGTGAAATAATTTAAAGTATTTGCAAATTATATATATATTTTTTAAGTATGCATACATTTTCTCTACATGAATCAAGGAAATTATAGAATATTTTCAATTCAAAAAGGCAAAATTTAATAATAAATAAAAAAGTTGAGTAATTTGTGTCATTATTTCTATTGCCAAATATTAAATGTTTATATACTTACATTTTCTTCATTCACTCTTAAAATCCTTCTATTAATGGTAAGCCCCGCCGCCTTTAATCATTTTGACACTGATGAGCTAGACTTGAACTTTAGCCATCCCAACAACAAAGAGGGTGGTGCGTAGTGGAGTGTATCAGAGCAGCATCAAGACAATCAAATACATTGCAGTGAATCTCTTATTTGCATTTTACTTTTATTGCCAATAATAATAACAGGTTTGCCTCTGATTGGCCGATGCGTTCAACAGACATGTCTGGGATTGGCTACAATGCTCAATGTTGCAAAATATCAATAATATAAAACTGTAATACCATATACAGTTTTCATGATTAGATAATCATAGCAGATGTAATCTTATTCACATTTATTTTTCTGATTTATTGTTTTTCTCTATGTTTCTCATATTCAGGGCTTCACTAAAAACATTCAGGGCTTAAGCCCCCTTAGCCCAGCCGTAAAGCCACCCCCACATATTAGAAATTCTTTTAAAAACTTTAAAAAAAAATCAGTCCAGACCAACTTTATCTCTAAATTCACTAGTCACTCATAAATATGACCATCTAGGTTTCCATTCACGTGACATCTAAAAAATAAATAAAATGTATCTGATAAAAAAAATAATAATAAAAAATAAAATAAATAAATAAATAAAATTAAGAATTTATTTTAAGACTACTTTCAGAAGATTGCATCACGTCCCAATGTCCAACCCAATCTCATGGCAATTTGTTCGTATTTTACCAGGTGGATAATCCACCAGGAAGGACCCAATCATGGAGTCTAGATTAGTCTTACAAAAACAAATTACGAATTCGTACAAATTAGCCACCTCGTAAAATATATACGGATTTCCATGAGATTGTGTTGTAATGTCACAAACTGCATGTTTTGGTTTTCATTTGTAACAGGTTCCCACTCCTCGTTTGTCTCCCTGGTTTTTGATGAACTTATCATCACCTGTTTGTCATTTGAGTTCTAATACCTTGTGCATTTTAGTTCCTCCTATACATAGTTCCCACCATAGACATAATATATACATAGACGCCCTATTGGCCACTGGAGCGTACGTCAACGGCGCCGCCATATTGGGTTGAGCAACTTTCCCATACCTCTCATACCGGGAATTGAGAAAAATGTCTGTTTTGTGTGCTGCTTGGGGCTGTAAAAATCGCCACACAACTGAAAACAGCTTTCGAGGAAGTACCGTTCACAAGCAAGACTGAACGTTTGTTTTGGTTGTATTTGGTCATGATTTAATTAGTAAGTAACGTTTAGAGATTAAATACTACTGTTATTGTGTCACGAAATGTAGTTTTAATAATTTTTCAGTCGACACTGTAGTTGTTTAAAGCTCAAATATGTGGTTTGTTTATAAAGATAGCGCCTAGTTGCTGCGCCCCCGCCCAGCGCTCGTCTCCCCCGCCTGGAACAGCCGTACCTCGGCCAGTGCTTCTGACTGTTGCCGCTGGCTCGGATGTCTCTAGTCTAGAGGTTAAACATGAGATATAATTTGTATAATTTGTGTTTATCTTTGGTCTCATTAATCTATAAATGGTTCCCTGGTAAATAGTTTTGGCTGAGGGCAAAGTAAAGTTTCATAACTTTACATTTAGGCTATTTTAACATTGTATGTTTGACTGAAGCTTCTGTTATAATGGCTAGCCTATTCATTAAAACTGAAATTTAACACAAAGAGCTAAATATTAAATATATTTTTTGTGTGTGTATATTCTGTAGTTGAAATGTCTTATTCTATTGCTATTATTATAGAATTATTAATAAACTATTATCATTTACTATTCATTTATTGTAAGTAACATAGTCATCATAGCGAAGTAGCATGATGCTAATCTGTCTATTAAAAAGCCATAGCCTGCACAACTTAATTCCTATGTTCCCCTTAAAACAGTCACCGGTGCTTTCTGTAATATGCATGTACTAATGCGGGCGTCATGGTTCGGTGCATGAATATAAAAATAAACAACTCGTGTGCAATTTAATTAATGTAATGCGGAACTACATTATATACGGGTTCTTTAGGGACATAATCTGAGATTGCAATGCTGGAATGTGAGATCAAACAGTGGAAACAATGTTGTTTTTTATGTTTTTAATACCTCGTCATTTTGTTCATACAGGACATTATTCAAACTGCAATGTGTTAACTTATATTTGTTTACACTGGCAATAAAACACAACATTGTGCTTTTGTCAAACAAATTCTTGCGTGTTTTGAGTGAGTTTCTTTCCTGTTTATCCTCGCCAGCCATAATCTCCGTCGTTGTTCGGACAAAAGCTTAGTCTTCTCACATCCATGACGGGTATAGTGTAAAATCCCGATTTAACTGAACCTCCGGCATGATTTTATCCTCCATTGTCCCAGCAGGAGATGACCATTTTCACTTTATAGCACGAAACTATAATAATAAATAACAATAAACAGTACGTTTATGGCATTTCTTGGGTCTGCACAGGTCCGGGTCCAACTTTTGAAATGAACGACGGGTCCGGGTTGGTTCGATGTAGCACATTACGGGTCTCTTCCGGGTCGGGCATGAATTTTTGGACCCGTGAAGACCTCTATCTGACGTGTGCTTTTTTCTGTTACTTGTCACATTTTCATGGCTCTTTAGCTCTTTAGTATTATTACCCTGTATTCAGCACAAACTCTGCTGCAATAATATGTCAGCAGCATGTATGTAAAATTTTGTAGTTTTTAGATAATGACGTTTATGCATGGTTTGTGAAAAAAAAAAAAAGATTGTCACTGAAATAAGGTCATAAAACCCATACTGATTATTTCTTCACAAGACTTTTGAAAATTGTGTCACATAGCCTAGAGTATTTGCTCCAAAACTATGTGAAAATCTTCCTGACAACTCATTCAGATTAGACAATAGAGTCTTTTAAAAAATGTTTGACGTGTTTTGGGGAAGATACAGTAGCTTTAGGCGGGGAGGCGTTAACCATTAAAGGTATAGCGGAGGATTTTCTTTTTCCGGGTGGGTAGTCTATACTATTGATCCACCTAAGTGTCAATCATTCTGGTGATTACGTAAGGCCGTCGTACGTGCTCATCTCTATGTAGTTTTCAATTTCTGGTGTTTTATGTCGGAGTTACGGTTTCAGCTATTCCTTTGAAAATGACTGAGGGTCGAAAGAGAAAAAATGTATACGAAGTGTATGATAAGAAGAGAAAGGCCGCAGAATATAGAAACAAGACCAGAGTGATTTTGGGTGAATATCACACGCTGGCGTGCACTAAAAGCACAGGTCGGGCTTCTCACTGATGCCGCAGTCGCGAAGATTCTACTAGACAGGTAAAGTTTGTCATGCTGTTTGGAGAAATCCATTTAAAATCACTAGTAAAAGTTAATGCAAGCGACTTAGCAATGCTAGCCCTGGCACAAGTCATGCACCGCATAGACACGGTAAACATCTCAATTTGTCTAAAGTAGCCTTTTGACCAAATGGTAAATGGTATCGCGCTAAAATATTCTAAAACCGTGTGTGTTCATGTGTTCATATTCTAAAACCGTGTGTGTTTATTATTACACAAACGCAACAAGCTACTTCTCTATATGCAACTATGTATAAAAATAACGTATTAATACCTACGCATTAACAATGAGACATATTATGTCAAGGACGTAATAGCCCTGCTCATATGTTGCCATGTAACATAATTGCGATTTGCAAAATAAGTTTCCTCGGAAAGTATTTCGTGTGATACAGGGTTGCACATATCATGTCTTGAGTCCTCAGTCACTCAATCGAAATAAAACACGGAAGGGCAGTTGACATGTTGTCTTTTTTATGAATGTTTTTGAGTTAGTTTATAATTTGCAACATAATTGTGCAAGGCGTCTCGGGAGCAAGAGTGTTGTGTTTGTGCATTTGCATTTTTTTAAAAAAAATTGGAGAGGGCGGGTCTTCTCTAAATTTCGGAAAGATCCTCCGCTATACCTTTAATATTACTGATTTTCACACCTGAGAAGACAAAGACCCTCCCCTAATGGCCCTTGCACAAAGAATGAGATTTAAAAAAAAGAAGAGAATGTTTGCATTTATTTACAACACAACATAATACAAAAAATCTACAAATACAAATCTAAAGACAGTGGCTTGAACAGCCACACTTTGTCATTCCTGAAACATAACATAACTGTCATTTCCAAGGTGTTTGATTTTTCACTTTACCATGTTTATGAACAGAGTCTTCTGTGATGAAAGAATGAGATGAATGTTGAAGTCAGCAGAACTCATCAGTGGGATCTGGTTCCTGTAAAAAAATAAACACATGTGAACGTGCTGATATCAAGAGAAACTATAGGCCTGCACGATTTTGGGAATACATTTTTTTATTTTTCTGGTTACAATTATTAAATATATATGAACACCAAGTTTGTTGTGCATTTTTATAGCCTATGGGGGGGGGTTGACTGCGATTTCACTTTTTCATTTTAAATAGTGTGTAATGTTGCTGTTGGTGCATGAACAGCATCTGCAAAGTTGCAGCACTGAAAGTTCAGTGTAAGCAGAGATATATTTTAAAAATCAGGAAGTATATTGCCTACAAAAACGACTCAATTGGGACTACAGCTAGGTTATGGTACGTCACTAACCTACACATTTGCATCAACCCCTCCCTCAGAATAGGCAGAAAATGGCATGCTCATATTTCTGAGGCACATCGACTCGTTGAGTGTGTTGTTCACGCAGGTGTCAGGTCTTCTGTGTTTCGGGCTTCCCATGGACGCTATACTTCCTCAACAATGGATACAATTTATGTTTGAATTTATGTTTTGTTCCTGAAAATGACGATTTATGTTCCTGAAAATGACGATCGTAATCTAGCTCTCTGCTGCGCATTTTATGGAAGACAGCTTCCAGAATCTCCACGAGTTCAATGCCGGATTCAACAAGAAACTGTTAGCTACTGAAACATGAAGCAGTTCCGACTTTAAAACAAGAGGCAGCAGTGTTGGGCCAAAATCTGTAAGTAGGACTTCATCATTTTAAATGTATTTGCATTTATAATGGGCTCTATGCAAAACTGCGCTACTTCCTGAACTTCAGCCAGCTCCTTGTTTCCTGTATACCATTATTGGACAATTTGATTAATTCAGGTGTGCTTGACCTCAGTAGTCACGGCAACAATAATCAAACACACCTGAATTAATCAATGTGTCCAATAATGCCAGCCTGGAAACAAGAAGCTGGCTGAAGTTCAGGAAGTAGTGGAGCTGTGCATAGAGCCCATTCCAGAAATGCTAGCGCTGGCTTTATAGCCACTAATAGTTAGCCTATGCTATTTTGTGTCTACGACAAACGTGTACAAACATTATGGACCTGAATTTTCTATAAGTACTAATGTTTTAAACGTATTTTTCATGTATATATGCTTTATACGTTATTTTCGATTTGATCAAGAACGTAAACATCCCAACGCTGTTTGAGTATGACATTAGTAGCCAGTCAGTTGCTATTGTTGCCAGTCAGATGCTATTGTGGAAAACAAATGTGGATAAAGTTAAAAAATGTAGCAAATTATCATTCAGAACCGTTTAGTAAGTGCCATGTGTGGTGAGGTTCTGCTTGACTCTCCTCATCGCGGGTTTCTCGGGCTGGTTCTGCCTCAAACTGATACTGCAGTTCGACACATATTTACATCTGGCCCGGAGTTCATGACATACATGTTCCGCCCGTAAAGGTAATGGGCGTTAACCTTCCGGACAACGTGAGTGACAGTTTAGCCAATCACAACACACCGGGCTAAACTAACCAATCTGAGCCCACTACGTGTTTCTGAGGGAGTGGTTTCACAGAATCAGGAAGTCAACCGCTCGTTCAGGGGACAGAGGAGAGCGCGGCTGACAATAAAGGTGAAGTTTATGAAAAATAAGACTTTTAAAAAAGAAAAACCACAAATACATGTTATATTGCACCCCATAAATACAATCATGCAAAGAAAAAAAGCAGTCAACCCCCCTTTAAGGTTTTAGCTGTAATTGTTGTAGTACATTAGAAAGTCTGCAAATGAGCATCAACATTGCTTTTTCACTCAGTTCGGTTCAGTTCAGTTTTTTTCCTCTTACGCGGTCACATGGGCACACAGAATCAACGTCCTTAAAGGGGCAGCACCCTACACCCTATGTATAGGGCTGTATAAAATACTAACAGACAACAATAACAGGAAGCCTATATATTGCTAAAAAGGAACACTTCAGTAACACTACTCTAGACAAAAATATAGCCTATGTATAGGGCTGCATAAAATAATAACAGATAAATAGCAGGCAGAAGGAAAACTTCAGTAACACTACACTATTCAAAAATATATGGCTTATAATACAGTATGTTACTTCAAATGTTTCCATTCATTATGAAATGAAATTGGAGAAAACCTATGCCTATAATGTTTGGCATGTTTTGCTTTTCAAACACACAACGCAAGTGACTCAAACTCAGCGCGTGCAGAGGACATTTACTGAACTGATCCGAATGCACTCCAAACGATTAGCCTAAACATTATTGTTACATTACGTTTCAGTAGATATCCTCAACATACATGTCTAAAGATTATAATATTCAACACTGAAGAATAACCAAGCCTTCTTTATATCATGCTGTGTTTAATATCAAAGATAAAAAACAATCTCATTTCTCACAACTCAATCTCACGACTCCATTCTCATTTCATAACATTATAAGTCTGGCACCAGTTTAACTAGTAGCTACAATGTAAAGTAGGCTATATAGAACCATAAGATGCATATTATTATGCGTCTTACCTTAAAAACTTCCAAACTCGACGAAAGGCAGAGACGCTGATGTGATGTGGGTGGGAACGGCTGTGCGCTCCTCCGCGTGGATCATTTGAATGTGAACAGCTCAGGCGCGTGTGGGCGTGACCGCATTAGCGCTAATCAGCTCGGCCTGGAGAACTGAACAGGTTGTTGCTTTAATACGGATTACTTAAACAGAGAATATTTGTTTTTGGTATGATTTACATCTTTTAAAAATGGAGACTTGAAGCTTTGTAAAGACATAACTCTCGTGTGTGTGTGTGTGTGTGTGTGTGTGTGTGGCAAGTATTTGCTGACATAAAGATCAGTTTACGTGTGCTTTATGTGTGCTTTTTTCTGTTACTAATTTTTGACATTTTCATGGCTAAAGTATTATTACACTGTATCCAGCACAAACTCTGCTACAATAATATGTCAGCAGCATGTATGTAAAATTTTGTAGTTTTTAGATAATGACGTTTATGCGTGGTTTGTGAAAAAACAAAAAACAATGTCACTGAAATAAGGTCATAAAACCCATACTGATTATTTCTTCACAAGACTTTTGAAAATTGTATCACATAGCCTAGAGTATTTGAGTATTTGAGAGTATTTGAAATCACCAAAACAAAGATGCTCCTTCCCAAAAGGATTGCACCTCTGCCTTTATAGCTCGGCCCCCAAACTCATGAACACATATGCAACACAGGCACCTCCCCCTAATGAGTACGCTCTTATTGCTGATTGGCTACAAGTGTGTTGTGGCTCCACTTTCAACAGTGTTTCTCAAAAATCGCTTACTGCACCTTTAAGATTGCTGTATTAAAGATACTTTTGTTTATTGGAACGCGTTTGAACATTTTGTATCATCCTCAAAATAACATGGCCAACTAGGAACTGTCAACAGGAAAATTCCATCAACATCCCAGCAAGGATTTTTGCGATTAAAAGATGGCTAATAACCCTTGATGTCAGCCCTGATGTCTAGGCTGAAACAAGGCAAAATAGGTCAGTGGACGTCTGACCATAGCCCAAGGATAGACTCATTAATTAGATAACAACATGTCAAAGAAATGAAACCCAAACACCTTGTAATCACTATTGACTGATCTCGCAAATTATTTTGACAAAACAAAAACAAACAAACAAACAAAAAAAATACATTTAACCAAATTCAGGGTTATTTTTGACTAGAAGTGGGTAACTCGTAGTGGACTATATCGGGTCTATAGTTAACCTAGATGATGAAATGACGGCTATTACTTACTGGGATACTTCTGATTCACTTTACAGAAGCCATATTAAACAACATCTACAAGCTTCCAACAATACACATATAATGTACTTTCAAATATATAAGGACATTTTCAAAAATATTCATGTACATTAAATTAACATTAAGTATACACAATAGGAGGTTCAGAGATTCTTATTTAATCAGTTATTATTTTATCACCACACCAATTAGGGACACAATGTTTTTGAAATTGATTTGTCGCCTAGGCTTTCGCTACTTTATTCTTATGTTTGGTATGTTCTCCGTGGGTTCCCTTTGAAATACTGCAAACCTTTGCGGCCTCCTACTCTCAGCCCTGTTGCTCCCGAATGAAACCAGGACGCTTCTGTGATGTTAGTTTTCAGCTCCCAGTTTAAACAGGGCCACAAAGGCAGATGGTGTGACTGAAGCCCAGTGCTGTCTCTGTGAAGTCTAAAGGCCGCTGCTGGTGTATTGGCTGTCTTCCATCAGACTATGTGCTCTGCAAGAGGTCAAACATTGGCTTTCTGGACTTTTCTGGATTAACCTCTTAAGAATATCCTCTCAGGCTGTGGGTGATGAATTGTGCTTTCCACAGATCAGTTGTCTCGACTGCAGCGTTTTCTGCTGTTGATGTTATTGCAGTAGATCCTAGATTCAACGTATAGCACATTAATTAGTGGAATAAGGGATAACTATTCATTTGTCACAGCTCAAATGAACGTATGTAGATGCTAATAAAATGATCAGGATTTTAAAATGATTTTTATAAGGTAATTATGGTTGATTAGGGGAAATGTACCAGACCTATTGGGCAATTAACCTTCTTTTGCTTGATGCCAGAGTCAAGCTATCATGAGCTATCATAATGACTCTCCAGACCATCCCTGTGAGATCTAATTAAACTCATTCTCACTTTATGCCTAGTGGGGAAACCGAAATTGATTAGAAAAAAAAATGTAATGTGGTTATCTTAGTCTTTTCCTTTTCAAAAAAGTCCACCGTAACCCAATTATATCAATCCCAGATTAATTTAACATTACAGATGCCTTTGACATGGATTTTCTTTGCTGCTTAAATGCAGATTATCTACACGCAGATTGCTTAATATTCATTTTTTTATTCTGCTTTATAAAATGTATAGAGTTTCTCATTTATCATGAATACTATCGTATGCAGCAGACGAACATAAAAGGCCTTAATTTACTCATGGTGAGGTTCTTTTTTGTTCTTTGTTTAGGGGTAAAATGAAGTTCGAAATAAGTGACCAGCGATATACTGTTAGCGAACATCCGACATTTAGAGTCTGGCATTTAGATGAATATGTAAAATAAAAAAAAAAATTAATATAAAATCAATTAAAAAAAAAATCTCTCAATAAAAAAATAATCACACAACAAAATTGAGAAAACAGCTCATTTTTTTGAATAAAGGAAAAGTAAAGAATCTGATTGTCATAGCAACGTTTCCAGGAGATCTGCAATTCGGCACCCTAGTAGTCCTGTCACGTTTATTTATATAGCAATTTTGTCACAGTTTCACAAGGCTCCACCACCACAGCCACTCTAAGATCACAGGCCATGTCCGAAATCACTCCCTATACTCTTAAATAGGGCATTATTTTAAGGGATCTCCATTTGTTGTGGTGTCCGACACCATATTGGATGTTATTGAGTGCACTGATTCAATCCCACAATTCACCGCAATAACCAGTGTACAACCGATGTACGCTCAATGGCTACCCATAATGCACTGTAAGAGTCACACGTTGAGCGTCTCGCCAGGAGGTGGCGAGACAGCTTAATCAAATCATCTATCCATTTTCTGAACAGCACTGGTCCAGATATTATAAATAAATTCATTTGTTATTAAATTGTTAAATTAAGGCCCTGTTTACACAAGAATGCTCGCGGGTGAAAACGTAAAAATATATTATCGGATGTGCCTTTCGTTCACGACAACGGCGTTTTGGAAGCTTAAAAATGCAAAATGCAAAAGTCTGCTTGACAGTGAAGGTTGTACCAGAGAACGTCTAATTGAAGAGAATTGGCACTGGCTGGTTACTTCCGGTTTCTGGACTGGCTGCAGTAACACGTCCCTGTCCATGTGGGGGCGCTCGTGGTCGAGTGCAGAATGAGTGGGCTTTCACCCCCAGAAATCCACTTTTCTCAGGATGTAATTTTTTGTCAAGTAATTTGAAAGTTGGATTCAAAAGGGAGGGCTAAGATAATACACTCAGCTGAAAATTGCATTTTTAAGTTCACTTATCTGTTCTAAAAATCTGTTCAAAAATGTGATGACATCACACAATAGCAGAAAGCATGTTCCGGCCAACAACGGCCTAAACTTTAAGAAATCTAAAGGACATGGTATTCGACTTTTGTCCAACGATCTATATTGAACTTGATAATTGAACAATAAAATCTATGTTGATTCAATGACAACCAGAAAGAAAGAAACTCATTTAGCCGTTTAGCTCCATAGACTTGCATTCATTCTGCACTCGCCCGCGATCACCTCCAATGGAATTCTAATGGAACTGCAACCAAGATGATACACAATGGGGCTAATAGGAAATGCCAAGGCTCTCCGTTAGATAGGTTCTGGTTGTAAGCAGGCGCATGGACTTTGTGTTTTTGTGTGGCAGTGCTTCACATCGCCACCTAGCCATCTGGAGTGCACACTACATTGAATTTCACACACTTTTGCGTCAACATAGGCCTATGCATTTCCCACCCAAAACGCTCGTCTAAATGTAGAATAAATTACTGATAATGCAACGCCACTTTTGCGTTTTCTCTTCAGAATCGTTTCCGTGTAAACATAGCCTAAGGTTTATATGCTAGTTTCCATGTCAGAGTTCAAGATAAATCTTTTCATTACTACTGGAGCTGTAGTATTATTAAACAGCAAGGACAAACTATATGTAAAATCAGCAGCCCTTCTGGCATTCAGTGTCTGAATTCACTCACTCGTATTCATCAACTCCAAGTGGACTAATATTAGTGGAGGACTGTAGGGAATAGTGAATGAGGGTATAGGGGCGATTTCAAACACAGCAACTGTCTCCATAATTCTAACCAGCCACACCTGTTCCTCATCACTGCTCTCATTATCCTCCCTATATATACACACACATTCATCTCCTTCATCGTCTGGTCTCCACTGTGGAAAATGACTTATAACCCGTGCTACTTACCCAGGCTGTGTTTCCCAAAAGCATCGTAAGCCTAACTAACGATGCTTTTGGGAAACGCAGTCCTGATCTTCTTACACTAAAATCTCCAGTGGATTCCCATTCTCCTCCTGTGTTCCCTCGTGTTGATCCATCCTCTACCACTCCAATACACTGGTATTCAGAAAATACTGTTGTTCATCTGCAATCATCACAGAACTGTGCTATATCTTTGCTACAAACCTATTTCACTTCATGTGATGCCAGCTTTCTGAATTTTGAAAAGAGCATAGGCCTACTGTAAATCATACATCATGCGTTTTAATCACTTATTTCTTTTCAATCCATTTGTTCAGATGACTGAGCAGTCTTTTATGTACTGCAAGCTTTTATATCAGAGTCAAGTCTCTGGTGCACTTACTGAAGGGACAAGCCAGATAAGAGTGTAGGCTATATTAGATATAATTATCTAATTTCTCCTGTGTGCTGTTTTTTTTTTTTTTTTTTTTTGCTACAGGAACGTCTGTTGCTGTCTCTGCTTCCTGCTCACATTGCCCGAGTGATGAAAGCTGAAATCATACAGAGACTACAGGGGCCGAAGTTTGGTCAGGTGGAAAACACCAACAACTTTCATAATTTATATGTACAACGTCACACCAACGTCAGGTGCGTCACCGCATACCACCAAATGAGAATTTCTCATACAGTCACGATCAGCATTTTTGATCATTTTCACCTAATTTTCATGGCCTCCAGAATATTTTGTTGTATGAATATCTGATGCAATATATCAAATAAAGGAACAGACTCTCTGCTTTTAAAAAACTAAGAGTTATACAGTTTCAGATGCATGTGAATATAAATCTTAAGTATAAATTTCCTTTTCTATTCCTGTGTCACACAACTGTATATTCTCTTACAGTATTTTGTATGCTGATATTGTTGGATTCACCCGCTTGGCCACTGATTGCTCACCGGGAGAGCTGGTCCATATGTTGAATGAACTATTTGGCAAATTTGATCAGATTGCCAAGGTAATTTAAATCTGAAAATGAGTCACTTCAATCCGGTAACTGACATGTACATTATTGATACAGATGCTTATAGCTTTACCATTTCCTTCTGCTTTGGAAAATAAATTACTTTATACAACTCAAATCAAATGTGGCAGATTGATTACCAAGAGTTGCTCTTATCAAGATGTTTTCTAACTGTTGAAGTCCTTGAATGTTTCCGTGTCTTTCAGGAAAATGAATGTATGCGAATAAAAATTCTAGGGGACTGTTATTACTGTGTATCTGGCCTCCCAGAGTCCTTGCCAAATCATGCCAAAAACTGTGTGAAGATGGGCCTTGACATGTGCGAAGCTATTAAGTAAGTTCAGCAAGTTCACATGTCTGCTTTCTGTAGTTCTCAGCTGGTGGTGATAATGCAAATCTAATATTTGATCTTGTACTTTACATGGTTGGTAAATCTCACTTCTACACTCTTACTGTTGGTTATGCATGTTCTAAATATCGACACATTGTATGGCCTATGTAGTTCATGGTGGTCATTTTAATATATTTTACATTTTCTTTTTTACAAACAAACAGTTTTGGTACTTGATATCCACACTAATGCTTTTGGAGCAAACCAAATTGTGAATCATTGGTCTAAACATGTATCGAACTCTACATTTCCAAAGGGCTTGTACATCTACTGATTGTTTCTTATAGATCTTAGCTGAAGGATTCTTTGCCTCAGATTAGCTTGAAAACATCTGTCCTAATTTCATAACTATTATATGTTCTGCAAACCTGTTCACACTGTATCTCTGAAAAACAACACCGTGAACACTTTATAGCACATTACCACAGGAGATTACAAAATATATAATTTAAATAATCATTATTTTACTATCTAAAAGCAATTTGCATACAATTAAAAGCATTTTATAATCAAATAAATAGAGTTTTAAGCAAATTGTATGCATACTTGCTCTGTTACTATTACTATACATACTATACAGAATTTAGGCAGAGTCCGTCCAGCAGCAAAGCTTCTATCCCAGTCCTATAATCCTTGGTGCAGAGGGAATGATTGGTCTCGGCCCGGTGCTGCTGTGAAGGACATGATACCTGGCTGTCCTGATAATGATTCAGAGACCTTAGAGGTCAGACTGTGGAAAATGACTGGTGCTCAGTCTAGACGAGAGAGCTGTCATTCTCTTATCTCTACCAGTTCTGCAGAAGCCTGGAAGAATGAAATCTCTCTATTAGTAGTTGCAGGCAAATTGTGGAGGTGGAAAATATGCTGAGAATTCCTGTTAAAGTTACAAACTGATTGCAAGGAAATTTGTTACAATCAGTGTCAATGTATAATCAACTGGGAGAAAAATGCTATATATATATATATATATATATATATATATATATATATATATATATATATATATATATGCTGTATGTTTTGAGTGTTCAATCTAAGTCAGTGTAGACTCACTAGAGTTTTCATAATCTTAAAACCAAGTGCTATTAAATGTTTTACAGATCAGCACCATTTTAATTGTTTTGTAAGTGATTTCAGGACCAAAAAAGGCCCAAACATAAATGATCACATTCATCTAATCTTTCCTAGCGATCCGCAAGCTGCCCGCCCTATAAGCAGCCCATCAATAAAACGCTTCTCTGTTGGCAGCCTAGACTCTGAGATCTGCACACAAAAACAATTGGTTTCACCAACCAATCATAGCCAAAATAAATAGTGTTCCAACCAATCACCGACAGGGTTTCGTTGATAGACGCTGGGTTCTTCTTCAGCTCCGACTTCGAACGCAAACCCCGTCAGTGATTGGTGCATGGCCATGTCTCTTGTCTAAATGTTTTCTAATCATGTTACAGCATAAGGTTAAATCAGTGCTCTGATGTGTGATTTTTATTTTTTTCTTTTCTATATAGGAAAGTGCGAGATGCCACAGGAGTGGACATTAACATGCGAGTGGGAGTTCACTCTGGAAACGTTCTCTGTGGTGTGATTGGCCTTCAGAAATGGCAATATGATGTCTGGTCTCACGATGTGACTTTAGCTAATTACATGGAAGCAGGTGGTGTACCTGGGTAAGGTTTTTTTTTTGTAATAGTTTGCTTCATTTATGTTGTTATTCATAATTATAATATGCATTTTCAGTTTGTGTAAAATGTGCAATTGTGTAAAATCTGGAGAGAAAATAAAAGTAATTGCAAGTTCTTGATGAATAGACGAGTCCACATCACCTCAGTGACCCTTGAGCACTTGAACGGGTCATATAAGGTTGAAGATGGAGATGGCCAGGAGCGTGATCCTTATCTAAAAGAGCATGGAGTTGTCACTTACTTAGTGATCAACCCAAAGGTATGCAAATCTCTAAACAAATGAATAGTCACTTTTGTTCCCTTTCGTAGTCACTCCGAGTTACGTCAAGGAGTGACGGAGAATGGGGGTTTCGCACAGAAAGCCAATCCTCTTCGAGTATTTAACAACGAGCCAATGGCGTGAAAATGCCATGGGTCTGCGGAATTTGCATAGCGTACTCCGCCCACCCCTGTGGGTATAAAAGGAGGAAGCAGACGCAACCGCAGTATGTTTTCGCTTCGGAGCCAAGAGCATTCTTCTCTCCACAAGCCATATCACTAAAAGCCTCTTCGAGACGAGCGTCCTCTTCAGTGTTGGTGTGACGGCGGTACCCAGCGAGATTCTGCATTGCCTGCGATCTGTGCAGTGGTCTGCCAGACTTTGCGCTTCTCCCTGGTCGCCTCGGCGCTGAAAGAGTGAATTTCCTCCTCTCCTCTGAAAGAGCTACACGCGGCACGTCTTTTTAAAGACGGTTCGCCCGTGTTCTTCTGGGTGCGGTCGATATCCGTCTTTCTCTGATGGGCACGATCGCTGCTTTGTATGTCTGGGCTTCATCATGCTAAAGCAGCTTTCGTGGTTGAGTCATGTGCCTTTTGTGGTAATATGACCATCTCAACACTTAGATCGAGACTCAATGATCTTACTGTGAGAGTCCCCGCCTCCGCTACCCGTTCAGCTTCCTCTACCCGGGGAAGCTCTTCGGCTCGCGGCCAGGGTGATCTGTCGGTGACGGTGTGGAACAAACCCCCGACGCTAGCTCCTCGGGTCCCACCCACCGCAACAGTGTTGTAGCCAGCGAGCGCCGAAACGGTTCAGACGTCTGCCTGTTCGCGGGTACCGTCTGGATCGTTTGGCGCTCCAGAGGAAGACGCGTTATCGATCGCGGCATCACATAAAGGCGGGCTTGATTCCTCGGGAAGTGAAGATGCGGTTGCACGACCTCCTTCGGGAGCGCCTGTTGCCCGTGTCGGATCCCGAGATGACGGCTATGCTCTCTCGGGTCGCCGTGAGTATCGGGTTGCACTGGAATCTTCCGGCCCACCCCGATCACTCACGGATGGATGAATCGTTTTTGGGCAAAGCCGCCGCCGCGAGGCCACAGCCGACCCCAATGCCATTCGTCCCCGAGCTGCATGCGGAACTGACGAGGACGCGCTCGTCAGCTTCCCCCGCCTTTCCTCCCCTCGACGGCGCAGCTGCCCGTGGGTATGCTGGGGTGCCTCCGGTGGAGCGCTCTGTCGCGATGCAACTGTGTCCGCGGAGCGCCTCCTCTCGGGGGCCCCCCGAGCATCCCCCCAGAGCCTGTAGGTTTTCGTCGTCTATGACGGCGCGATCCTATAGCGCGGCGGGCGGCCGCCGCTATGCATATGATGGGCGTTTTTTTTTTTAGGTCTGCCAAGCCAGACTGCTCAGAGGTATGCACGAGGGCGGGACTGATTCCCTTGGATCAGGTGATGGCCACTAGTGTGGTCCAGGAGCGTCATCTTTGCTAAAAAAAAAAAAAAAAAAGCTTTTCGGCGGTGCGGTTGAGGACTTTGCCCAGCAGTTCTCTACCGCCCAGAAACAGGCTGAGGCTGCCCCGACGGCCAGCTGCTGCCTTCACCCAGCCGCCGGTGTAGCCGCCTCAGTCTGTTCGCCGCCGAGGACGAGCCTCTGCGCCCTTCCCTCCGGAGCGACCCAGCAGCAGCCTTCACCCAGGTCGCGCCGTAGAGGCGGTCGCAGAGGAGCGTCACAGCCCCCTATGGGCTGCTCAGTGATGGCATCGAGTCTTTCCCAGGAGGAGGTAGCAGGGCCCCTCCTTCCCCCCGTAGAGGGCCGGGGGAGAATCTTTTGTTCTCCGCTCCCCGCTGCTCAAAAAAAAAAAAAAAAAAATATAATAATAAGACGGGTTGAGTGCGTTAAAGAAGACTTTATACTATCACTGAGCACACAGACCGGAATGAGTGCGCACGACGCTCCACAGTGTCGCCCCGCTCATTCCCCTCTGTCTCTGAGGGCGCGGAGAGGAGCGTGCGTCGTCCCCGGACCGCACCGCTCCTCTCCCCCTCTGTCGCCAGACCCCCGGCAGAACAGACCCCCGTGGAACGCTGGTCCTTCCCTGGTCTCTTCTGTCGGGGAGCGGAGCTCGACTACGCACCCGCATGTGGTATCTCCCGTGCGCATGCCAGTCACTCCGCCCCGCTGCCCCTCCGGGGGGACGTCTGTGGCTCGTATGACCCCGCTGGTTCGGTTCCTCGGAGCTTGGCTCGAGCTCCCCGGTCTGTCCCGCTGGGTCATCAGAACGATCAGATTCGGCTACGCGATTCAGTTCGCACGATCTCCTCCCCGCTTCAGGGGAGTTCGCTCCACTATAATCGATGGCAATGCCCCGGTTTTGAGAGCGGAGATTGCGACCCTGCTGGCGAAGGGTGCAATCGGGACGGTCCCTCCAGCCGTGGTGAAGTCCGGCTTTTACGGCCCCTACTTCATTGTCCCCAAGAAGACCGGTGGGTTACGACCGATCCTGGACCTGCACGTTTTGTGCTCACGGCCAAACGCATTTTCGAATGTGTTCGGCATCAGGATTGGTTTGCAGCGATCGACCTGAAGGATGCGTACTGTCATGTCTCCATATTGCCTCGACACAGACCGTTTCTTCGGTTCGCTTTCGAAGGCCAGGCATATCAGTACACGGTTCTCCCATTCGGGTTAGCTCTGTCCCCTCGCGTCTTCACGAAGATCGCCGAGGCAGCCCTTGTTCCCCTTCGCGAACACGGGGTTCGCATCCTGAACTATCTCGACGATTGGCTAATTTTGGCTCACTCTCGAGAACAGGTTTGCGTACACAGAGATATAGTGCTTCAGCACTTAGCCCGTCTGGGCCTTCGGGTCAACCGGGAGAAGAGCAAACTTTGCCCCGTGCAGAGGATCTCTTTTCTCGGCATGGAGATAGACTCGGTCGCCATGTCCGCGCAGCTTACGAGCAAGCGCGCACACTCACTGCTGACTTGTCTTCGACAGTTCGACGGCAAGAGTGCGGTTCCGCTGAAACTCTTCAGAGGCTCCTGGGGCATATGGCATCCGCAGCCGCGGCTACGCCACTCGGATTGCTTCATATGAGACCGCTTCAGCTCTGGCTTCGCGATCGAGTCCCGAGGTGGGCATGGCATCGTGGCTCGCTCCGGGTTCCAGTAACTCCAGCGTGCCGCCGAACCTTCTTCCCGTGGTTGAACCTCAGCTTTCTTCGGGCAGGTGTCCCTCTCCAGCGAGTTTCCAGGCATCTCGTTGTCTCCACGGATGCATCTACCACGGGTTGGGGTGCCATGTGCAATGGGCATGCAGCCGCGGGTTCCTGGACAGGACCCCAGCGCCTCATGCACATCAATTGCCTCGAGCTGCTGGCAGTACGCCTGGCCCTGCACCGCTTTCGAGCACTGCTCAGGGGTCAACACGTACTTGTCCGCTCAGACAATACCGCTACAGTAGCGTACATCAACCACCAGGGGGGTCTACGCTCACGTCGGATGTCGCAGCTCGCTCGCCACCTCCTACTATGGAGTCAGAAGCACCTGAGGTCCCTTCGTGCTGTGTACATTCCTGGAGCCCGGAACCTGGCAGCCGACGAGCTGTCGCGGATCCGCCCTGTCTCCGGCGAATGGCGACTCCATCCCCAGACGGTCCAGCTGATCTGGGACCAGTTCGGGGAAGCTCAGATAGGTCTGTTCGCCTCCCGGGACTCTTCCCACTGCGTCCAGTTTTATTCCCTGTCCGAGGGCACGCTCGGTACAGATGCGCTGGCGCACAGCTGGCCGCGGGGCCCACGCAAGTATGCGTTTCCCCCAGTGAGCCTCCTTGCACGGGTGTTGTGCAAGATCAAGGAGGACGAGGAGCAGGTCCTGCTGGTAGCCCCTTATTGGCCCACCAAGACGTGGTTCTCCGAACTCATGCTCCTCGCGACAGCACCTCCTTGGCCTGTTCCTCTGAGACAAGATCTGCTCACTCAGAGACGGGGCACTCTGTGGCACCCTCGTCCCGATCTATGGAGGCTACAT
The DNA here is from genome assembly GCA_038021265.1 of Cyprinella venusta. Taxonomy (NCBI): domain Eukaryota; kingdom Metazoa; phylum Chordata; class Actinopteri; order Cypriniformes; family Leuciscidae; genus Cyprinella; species Cyprinella venusta. The sequence goes on from CM075874.1 coordinate 10,841,351, forward strand.
GTGTGGCTCCTGGACGGCACGAGGCAGGTTTGAGTTCGCTACCACCTGCGGTGGCAGCAACCATCACTTTCGCTAGAGCGTCGTCTACGAGACACCTGTATGCGTTGAAGTGGAACCTCTTCGTCAACTGGTGCTCTTCTCGCTGAGAGGACCCCAGGAGATGCTCGATCAGTGTTGTGCTTTCCTTCCTGCAGGATGGGTTGGAGCGTAGGCTGTCGCCCTCCACCCTCAAAGTTTACGTTGCGGCTATTTCCGCCTCTCATGATGCAGTTGAAGGTAAGTCCGTTGGAAAGCACGACCTGGTCATCAGGTTCCTGAGGGGAGCGAGGAGGCTAAATCCGTCTCGTCCTCCCCTCGTGCCCTCTTGGGACCTCTCGGTAGTGTTAAGTGCTCTGCAGAGGCCTCCCTTTGAGCCTTTGCAATCGGTTGAGTTTAAGTTTCTGTCTATGAAGACAGTTCTCCTGGTTGCATTGGCCTCCATCAAGAGGGTAGGGGACCTGCACGCATTCTCCGTTGACGAAGCGTGCCTAGAGTTCGGGCCGGCTTACTCTCACGTTGTTCTGAGACCCCGGCTCGGTTACGTGCCCAAGGTCCCCACAACTCCCTTCCGGGATCAGGTGGTGACCTTGCAAGCGCTGCCCCTGGAGGAGGCAGACCCAGCCTTGGCACTGCTCTGTCCGGTGCGTGCACTCCGCACCTACGTTGACAGAACGCGGTGTTTCAGGACCTCAGATCAGCTCTTTGTCTGTTATGGGGGGAGCCAGAAGGGAAGGGCTCTCTCAAAACAGCGGCTGTCTCACTGGTTAGTGGACGCCATTGTTTTGTCTTACCAGCAGCAAGGTCGACCATGCCCCCTTGGTGTGACAGCCCACTCCACTCGGAGTGTGGCTTCCTCTTGGGCTTTAGCGCGGGGCGCCTCGCTAACAGACATCTGCAGAGCTGCAGGCTGGGCGACACCTAACACCTTCGCAAGATTTTATAATTTGCGAATCGAGCCGGTTTCCTCTCATGTACTCGCCTCCGCTAGTGCTGGAACCGCTTGAGTGTCTTCGCTTGCTCGCCACTCCACTCCTCAGATTGGATAAGGGCGATATTTCCTCAGTTGTCCTTCTTTGAAGCCCTGAGTCCTCCAACACTTATGATGCGGGCACCTTTGCGCTTGCTCTGGTGCCGGCTAGGTGCCTCCGTGTGCACGGTTCCCCTTTGGTAACTGTCTCACGTGTATTATCCACTGTAAGCCTCTCTGAGCATGTGTCTTCCCTTGGCAAGCCATCTGCCACCCCTGGAGCTAGTTGCCACCTGCGGTTGGCGCTCCAGTATTCTCCATATGCAGCCCCAGTGGCCATATGTGTTTTGTAAGTCCTCCCTTCGGTAGGCATCTGGTAGCATGTCCCTCCCGGGATATGTTTCCCAGTGTACCTTGGTAATTCTGTGTCAAAGTGGGACCTTTTTGCAATATTGTGTCAGAGGTCTAGACTTTCGCAGAGCACTGGAAGACAGCTGGAAGATGGCGTGATGGCATAGACCCCCATTCTCCGTCACTCCTTGACGTAACTCGGAGTGACTACGAAAGGGAACGTCTCGGTTACAGATGTAACCCTCGTTCCCTGAGTAGGGAACGGAGACGTTACGTCTCCTTGCCACTTCTGCTGTACCGCTGGGTGACGCCTGAGATCAGTCTTGGCTCCTCAGCGAAGACATACTGCGGTTGCGTCTGCTTCCTCCTTTTATACCCACAGGGGTGGGCGGAGTACGCTATGCAAATTCCGCAGACCCATGGCATTTTCACGCCATTGGCTCGTTGTTAAATACTCGAAGAGGATTGGCTTTCTGTGCGAAACCCCCATTCTCCGTCACTCCTTGACGTAACGTCTCCGTTCCCTACTCAGGGAACGAGGGTTACATCTGTAACCGAGACGTTTCCTTTCAGTCTAAAGCTCTCTTTCAAAACTTTATTGGCAATGCTGCTTTACTTTTACAAGCTCTTGCATCAATACATATAATGCTGCTAAGTTGTCCAAGATTCTTAGTTGAGTAGGTTTAGTAAAGTTTGTCTAGAATCTTGTATTGTATTGTTTTTTTTTCTTTAGGTAGAGAGAAAGAGTCCTCAACACCACTACAGACCCAGACACACCATTGACGGGGCTAAAATGAGAGCTTCAGTGAGGATGACCCGATACCTGGAGTCCTGGGGTGCAGCCAAGCCTTTCGCCAACCTTCACCACCGGGACAGCATGACCAATGAGAACGGAAAGATCAACACTGCAGTGAGTCTTCCTATGAACTTTTCAAGGCCTAGATTTCACAGTGGAGAACTAACATAGGCCTAGTATTTACCAATATATATATTTTTTTTATTATTGTAAAAAAGTAAATGAAAAAAATGTCCTTAAATCATATTTAAAATGACTGCTGACCATTTTGAAAGCAGAAGTTTGATTTACCTGCCTAAGACATGAAACAAACACTTTAAATTAATATACAAAGCTGGAATATCGGTCTTTAGTGTTAACATCAACGGCTTTCTGTCTAATGAAACTTTACAGTATTTTGGCAGCAATTTCGGCAGTATTCTGATTAGACGGACATCCTTTGATGTTAGAAAAAGAAGATGTTTTACTATTCTAACAATGCTAAACAATACGCTTAGCGGGCCTCTAGAGACCTCTTGAGACCAGGGGAGTGAGGTTTACACACATATCTCTTACTAGCCTACATCTGCGATACTCACCTCCCCCCAAACATAACTCCCATCTGGGTTGACAGCACCAAATGTAACCGGACCTACTTGACCTGCTTTGAGTGGGAGTCAAACCGGGGTCTCCGGTATAGGAGGCGGGCGTGCTAACGCAGCCTAACTGTAGCCATTAGCGTCAGTGTCTAGCACAGCTCTTGAGGCCATGGGGGATTACATGCAATGCTCTTACTGGCCTAAATTCGTTGCACACGATAATGTAGTTAATGGTATAGTTGACCCAACAATTTTAATTATGTCATAATTTGCCCACCCTCAAATTGTTCCAAACCTTTATAAATGTCTTTCTTCTGCTGAACACAAAAGAAGATTATTTTGAAGAATGTTAGTTACCAAACAGAATTGATTGATTGGCCCCACTGACTTAGAATGAAATAGTATCAAAAAAGTCCATCAACTGTTTGGTTACCGACATTCTTCAAAATATCTTCTTTTAGAAAGATATTCATACAAGTTTGGAACTTGGGGGTGAGTAAATGATGACAGAATCTGGCACAATTCTGTCAATTATCTATTATTTGCATAATTATTAATTAAAGCAAATAAAAACAACACAATAAAATGTAGGTGCCGCATCTAACAACAATGTAAAGCAGTCGCAAGAAGCTTTTCTTCTTGTGTTTCTCTTTTTTTGAGAGGTTTCTACTGCTAAAAGTACTCACCACCTACTCCTTCCTTATTAACAGGATGTCCCCATGGGCCAGTACCACTTTCAGAGACGTTCAGAGAGGTATCTTTATCCAACAATCACATTATGTGAGCATACTAAAAGCAGTTATGCTACAGTAGGTAACATATACATAGCTGTCATATACTGTCTGTATTGCACATGATGCTGCCTTAGAAACAAGGTATCTTAGGAGGCAGCATAATTTAGATGCCTACCTACTGGAATAACCTTTACTTCACTACTTTCATAGACATGTTTTGATTTTTGTAATAGACAGTATAGAAATGTAAACTGAACAAGGAATATGCATAGAATTAATTGAAATGGGAAATATATTTTAAATGTTTTTTGAATGAAAGACAAAGAGTCATTAATAAGTCAGTGTCCTCTTCAGAACAAAATCTCAGAAGAAGCGCTTTGAGGAGGAACTCAATGAGAGGATGATTCGAACTTTCGATGGCATCACTTCTCAAAAGTAGGTCATCTCATATCTCAGCTGTATATTTACCCCTGATGTTTAATGACCCAGTTCTTTGTTGGTTGGCTTTATCTATCCATTTCTCTCTCTCTCTCTCTCTCTCTCTCTCTCTCTCTCTCTCTCTCTCTCTCTCTCTCTCTCTCTCTCTCTCTCTCTCTCTCTCTCTCTCTCTCTCTCTCTTTAAATTTCCATAGACAATGGCTCAAATCAGAAGACATTCAGAGAATATCCTTGTTTTTCCACAATAAGACATTGGAAAAAGAGGTTAGTATTGATACTTCACAACGTTTACTTGAAGTGTAGTCATCCGTAGTTCATCAATAACACATCAACATATCAGTAATTAAAACACAAACCTGTTTGCTTGCACCCACAATGACACGGAATGAGATGAATCAGTCAACTCAATTATAAAAGACACAAGAGGCAGATGCTCTGTGAGAACGGTGTGTCTATTCCCTGCAGTATAGAGCAACGACCCTGCCGGCCTTCAAATATTACATCACCTGTGCCTGCTTGATATTCTTCTGCATTTTCATCGTGCAGATCCTGGTCCTGCCAAAGTACGTTCATTCATCCTCTTCACATGTTTCACAGTGCATGACAACACAAGATTGCAGTGAATTGTTTTGAACTGGAGCTGTCAGGGTGAATTTGTTGAATTTGAGTTGGAGATGTCAGATTGAATTTGTGAGTGAGAACACCTGTTCTCACTCTCTTCAGTTTGTGATTTAAGACACCGTGTGCTCTCTGTCTATTTCAGAACTGCAGTATTGGGAATATCATTTGGAATGTCCTTCTTAATTCTGTCTGTAATTCTGCTCATTTGCTTCATTGGGCATTTCTTGGTAAGTGTCACTGGAGTCTATTGTGTTTATTTTGTTAATAATGTCAACACTGTTTGTTTCATTTCACACAAGACAATTACATTTAGTTAGGTACATAAAATTACAATTGCACAAACTATTTGTAATTCTTTTTTGTCTGCTATTGTTTGGAGCATTCTGTGAAAAATAAGTACACTTTTAAAAAGAGTATGGATTATTATTTTAATCAATATATTTAAATGTGAACTGAATATAATGTTTTTGGACACTTAACTGCATGTTGTTTACAATTAAATTAAAGTGTATTATAGTTTCAATTTATATTAAATGCAAATAGTTTTTTAGAGTTTGTTAGAGTCTTTTTTGACCCACTTATGTGCATCGATTAAACAAATAGAAGAACAAATAATCAAATTAACAATAGCACAAATAAATACACCGGAACAAAGTTCATAAATTTAAATCAAATGTAAAATAACACTGCAGTTTTTGATTTTCTTTTTCTTTTGTTCTTTCATTAATAGTAATGACACAGACCTGTTGTCACTTTAAGACCTATTGCACAGATCCAATATACTGTAATAACACAGTCTCATCCCAAGTCGTCATAACTGACGTCTTGGGACGTCTTTTGACCATACGTCAACATTCGCCTTTTTAGGGTACCCTCAAATCGTTAGTTGACGATCCCGGGCCGTCATACAACTGACGCTTTACCTTTAACGTCAGTTAGGCAACGGGGTAGGTTTAGGGGTAGGTTTAGGTCTGGGATAGGGTTAAAATCCGATAACGTCATCTAACCGAGGTTTAAGGGTACCCTAAAAAGGCGGATGTTGACGTGTGGTCAAAAGACGTCCCAAGGCGTTAGTTATATGACATCTTGGGATGAGACTGCGCTGACTGTAACACATGCACATTCTTTTTCAACTGTTTACATTCACTTGAGACGTGTTTAGAAGGATATTTTGACATTATTTTGACACAGTTTTGTGTTTATTTGTCCGTTCAAATGCAAGATGATGCGAAAGAGAACTCTATTCAGTATTCGTGCACCAAATAAGGATATCTATCTATCTATCTATCTATCTATCTATCTATCTATCTATCTATCTATCTATCTATCTATCTATCTATCTATCTATCTATCTATCTATCTATCTATCTATCTATCTATCTGTCTGTCTGTCTGTCTGTCTGTCTGTCTGTCTGTCTGTCTGTCTGTCTGTCTGTCTGTCTGTCTGTCTGTCTGTCTGTCTGTCTGTCTGTCTGTCTGTCTGTCTGTCTGTCTGTGAACCTGCGGGCTTTGTCATTCAAGTGTGCAAAGTTGGGATTGGAAAATAAATAGCACTGTCAAGTTTTAAAAGGGAAGAGAAAATATATCCCATTACCCTTCTTGGTTACACTTTATTTCGATAGACGTTCTACTAATTATTAGTAACTTTTCAACTACATGTCAACTAACTCTCATTAGAGTATTAGTATATTATAGTAGACTGTCAGTAGACTGTTAGGTTATGGTTAGGTGTTAGGCTTTGGGTTAGGAGAATAAGTTTACTTGTAGTCGACAAGTTACTTATAGTCAGTTGAATGTCCGTTGGGGGACCAACAAAATAAAGTGTTAGCAGATATTAAGCTGACAGTCTACTAATACTCTAGTGACAGTTAGTTGACATGTAGTTGAAAAGTTACTTATAGTTAGTAGAATGTCTAAAGTGGACTATCGAAATAAAGTGTTACCCTTTTCTTTTCTTCAAGTCAAAAGAAAATACAATCTCAATTGCATTAAACACATTTAGGGCCAGATTTACAAAACAGGGCACTTTTGCATCAGAGAGCAATCCCATGAAATCGCAGATAGGAGTGGGAAGTTCTGCGTGTGATCTACCGACAACCCGCAAATTATAGAAAACTCCATAACGAATAACGCGATTTACCAAGAGCAGCGCAAATTAGCATCTGGTTAAGACATACTTTTTTTTTTTTTGGGGGGGGGGGGGGGGGGTTAATTATGGTGCAAATACCAGTTATATGGCAAATATTAGTAAATCACCTTGCATGATTAATTTGCGTTAATCCTGGCTTAGTCTAAGCCCTGTTTGTGAAACCAGACCTAAGTGATTAAACACAATCACACTATCCAGGATAACACATCTGTGACACTTTTTTCGGCCAAAACCCACCAATTGAGAACACCTGGTGGAGAACACAAAGAGTTGTCATTGCTTTGTTCCTTATCTGTTGGAGTTCAAGGACATTGCAAAGATGAGTGAGTCTTTAGCTTGACTCAATGAAAGAATCTAGGCCATCTATATATCATGCTTTATATGGAGAGATAATCCTGCATTAAAAATCAAACTGGTCTAGGTTCTTACAGTATACCGCAGAATAAAACAGAGCTTTGCAGGTTGGTGCAGAGGTCATGTTCATTGTGTACATTTCGGAAGGTCTTATGCTTGCTTAATACTGTGCTTGAAAAGAAGTGAATCATGTGTTTATTCTCCACCATGACCTTGTCATACCCGTGCGTCAGTGGAGGATGCGTTATACAGATTTCCTACCACAATAATATGATTCATCCCACCACTCAATTTGGTACTACGCTAATGTAATGTATGTACTTATATAACTTTACATAATACATTACATGGTAACACTTTACAATACGGGTGCACTAATAAGCTAATGAACAGATAATACTGAATTAATGTGTAACTAATGATTATGCTATTCATTAATGATTACCACATTAGGAACTAATTAAGAGTCTGTAAGGTTAATGTATTAGTTCATACATTAATTGTTATTAATTAAATATGTAATTGTGGATTAATTCCATAATAACTCATTTTTTTTAAATAATAGTGTTAATTAATATGTTAATTACCAGAATGAGCCAAAGCCTTGTATTAGTTAACATTAGTTAACTACATTAGTTAACATGTACTAAGAATGAACAATACTTCTTCAGCATTTATTAATCTTAGTTAATATTAATTCCAACATTTACTAATACATTGTTAAAATCAAAGGTTGTATTAGTTAACATTAGTTAATGCACTGTGAACTAACATGAACGCACAATGAACAGCTGTATTTATATTAACTAACATTAAAAAATATTAATAAACACTGTAACTAATGCTTTGCACGCATCGTTAGTTCATGTTAGTTAATGCATTTACTAATTTTAACTAATGAACCTTATTGTAAAGTGTTACCATTTCAACTTTCATATAATATGACAGGTACACAAATATGCATTAATACATGATTAATTACTTCATTTTTAGTGCAAATTCATGTGCAAATTACTGCAATTACTAAATGACTAGTTAATAATGATGTGCTTCGACAAGTAAAGTCATAACATAATGATACCTTTGCAAATCATTAGCTAATGATTAATTAAAGCAGACAACTGCAAGTTGAAGTGCATAGATTTGACTAATTGTGGTATTAACATTAATTTACACTATTAGTTCATAAAATATGTTATTAGGGAATTAATACACAATCACACATTGAATCAATAGTAATTCATGTATTACTTAATCTATTAATCATATAGGGCCCTATTTTAACGATCTGAAACGCAAGCGTCAAAGCGCATGGCGCAAGTAACTTTGTGGGCGGGTCCCGGCGCTATTGCTATTTTCCCGGCGGGATAAATGCCTCTTGCGCCTGGCGCAAATCTAAAAGAGGTTGGTCTGAAGTAGCTTCATTATTCATAGGTGTGGTTTGGGCGTAACGTGAAATAAACCAATCCGAGCGCCATCCAACATACCCTTTAAGAACAGGTGCGCATGTTGCATGACGGATTGTTATTATAACGGCGGGTTTACCAAGCGCGCGCCAGGAGCGTTCACAGCCGATGAGACCGACGTTCTTGTCAGGACAGTGAAAGACAGAGAAGTGACGTTGTATGGGGATGGGAGAAACTCTTGCACATCAGCGTCGGTTAAACATTATAGCCTATACGTATGTTTCTTGCCACTATTGGGCAAACAGGTCTGATCCTTTACTACAATAGCCTTAAGAAATGGGTATTTCGGTTTTTTCATCTTCATGTAAACCACAATGATTTCCCTCTTGTGTTAATATTTTTCCTTGTTATAATGTATGATTTGCAAAAATAAAAACTACTGCATCTATGTTGATGAGAGAATCAGTATATGCGCGTTGTGTACCCGCTACATTATGGCCAAGCATGCGCGCTTAAAATAGCATTATGAACAACGCGCAACGCGCCACTGACTTTAGACTAGGTTTTTTCTGGTCAGTGGCGCAATTGTGTTCTGGAAGTGTAAAGTAGCACCAGGGAATGTTTGCGCCGAAACACGCCTCCTTTTTGTGCCAATCCGCCCAGGGAGCACAAGTTCATTTCCTAGTTTACCGACGTGCGTCTGTGGAGGGGAAAATCCCGCTTTGCGCGCGTGCAAAATAGGAATGAGACATGCGTTTGTGTATAAAGTCATTTGCGCCGGGTGCAAGATAGGGCCCATAGACTCTTTATTAGTTGCTGATGCAGTAATCATTAATTAATGGTTTAGTTCTTCATGAGTTCTACATTAACTCATGATTATCTGTGCATTAGTTAAGCATGAATTAATGGATATTAGTGCACCCATATTGTAAATTGTTACCCATTATCCAGAAAAATTAGTTAAGAGACTTTATTTCTTACCATCTTTTGAATTCTATGAATAAAAAATCTTTTTCATTCTTTCTGTATTATTATCATTTGTGTTGACAAACACTAGCATTGCAATAAGACGGCCTCTGCATCTTGGCACTGGATCCTTAGATCCTCCGGAATCATCGCCAACAAGCCCTGGCCACGCATCACCCTCACCATGGCAACCACAGCCCTCATCCTGATCATGGCTGTCTTCAATATGGTATGTCAACCACAATGATACAGGACATTTCATATGAATACTTTTGTGCTTATGGTCACACAAATACAACACTGAGAAGCTTCCTAATTGGATCACATACATTACATTAGGGGCATTGACCACAGAAGCCTGACATGCGTTATTGCAAAGTTTCTTGGCAGAGAGTTGTGTCCATCTGCGCCCCGACTGCAGAGAGCAGTTTGGCGTCCAGTTTTGGCCATTCCACTTGTGGCATATGTCACTGCTTGTAAACAAACATGAAACAAAATTGTCAGTGTTAATCTTGTATTTATCTGTCATACAGGTCGGGGGGGAAATCTTATTTGTAATAAACTGTATGATTTGCCTTAAATATGCAATAGGACAGAAAAAACTTTCAATAACCGAACTGTTTTCTTAAATCAGAGCCAGTTTATTTCATTCATTGTTCATTTATTTTTAATTTACTAATTAGGAGAAAATGAAGTCACAAATCACAATCCAATTGTGAACATTGAAGTTATAAAATGCATATTATATATTCATAGTTTGTCAGAGGAGAACTGGCCCCCTGACTGAGCCTGGTTTCTCCCAAGGTTTTTTTTTCTCCAGTCTGTTTCCTGATGCAGTTTTGGTTCCTTGCTTGATGTGTTCTCTGGCTTTTGGCTTGCTTTGTTGGGAACATTTAATATTCAACAATAATATTGATCTGCCTGCATTGACACCATTATATGAGAAATGAACTGAGCTAGACGATGACATCACGGTTTTCTCCAGAGCGGCTAGATATATAAATTAACTAAATTAATAACTTTTTTACAACAAAAATGAACCATCACTGTGGACTAAGCTATTTTCCTCAAGAAACAATAATTGTTGCATTATTTTCCTGTTATCACTGTAAAGCTGCTTTGAAACAATCTGTATTGTAAAAAGCGCTATTTAAATAAAGACTTGACATGACATGACTTGACTTGCCATTGGAATGAAAAAAAAACATAATTAAAATTCTTCAATATTAATATTTTACATTTCCCAATGATACAATTGAAATCAACGTTGCTTTGATGTTGCTTTTATGTAACTTAAAGGGTACATATCATGCTTTTAAATCATTCATTTTTACTTATAAACCATACATTTGTGGTCTATATAAAGCATAACTGCAATGCTTGGGTCTGAATTCCTCATTATTATAGCTCAACAGGCCCCTTTTCTACCCCTTTTCTGATGTGCTTCTGTGAGCAACCCGTTTCGAAGCGTCCCCTTTAAATAAAAAGGAGTTGCGTCTTTCCCCGCCCGCTCTCCAGATCGCTGAGTTCACGGTCGGTTCAACTCCCCGCGTTCAGCCATTATTGTAGTTTGATAAGAGATATACGATTACTATAGCTTCAAAGAAAATTTTTATTCACACGTTAACAAAATGTCAACAACGGAAGACTTGTCCATCAAGCGTTACATATTCAAGCCAGAGCGAGCGAGTTGAAAAAGACGAAGATGAACCTGTAGAACGACGTCTTCATAAGGATGCAGTGGTATGTAAAGTTAAGTTAACTATGTTGTGTTATTAGTGAAAGTCGACTATTTCTCTTTTTAAAACAATCACACTGACAAGATAAATGACTGCGGTCTGATCTTACCACTAAAAATCTGTATGATAATAATATGATAACTTGCGTTTAGAAAGCGTCAGAAAACACAGCAGCTAAATGATAGAAGGAATTTACACCTCATTCAGACGAAGTCGATCGGCAAACCATTCTTTATACTGGCGGAGGTTGTTGAAGTGGGAATCCTTGAAGTGCTTCAGGTCACTACATCCAACAACCGAACATTTTGACTAGCCCTCCCGTAACTTCTGCATCATTGAGCTTGGACTACAAAATCGGAGCGAGAAATAATGATGGCGGATTGCTCGAAGTGTTGGACCGGTAGTCGATGTCCTTATTTGTCAGTTCCGCTGCAAATCCTGTGACGTAATTGTTCAAAAAACGTAATAGACAACAGGAAAATCCGAACAGGTTGAAAAATATGACCAAAAGAGAATATAAAGATATAAACGAAGCACCTGAAGAGAATAATTTCATCTTTTCTGTACTTATAAACACTCCAAATATACAACAAAATGCATTTAAGGGCTTAAAAAGTGGATTTTGCATGATATGTCCCCTTTAAATGCTGTAACAAGCAATAAAACACTTTTTTTGTATGTATTCTTAAAATAATAATAATAATAATAATAATAATAATAATAATAATAATAATAATATTTCAATCATTTTTTTCAGTTCTTTGTAGAAGACAACCTATCCTCCACAGATGCTGTTTATAATACATCAAATGAGACACTTCTTCAGCCTGATGGGCAACCCATATCTGACCTGGACAAGAACACATTCTACCTTCCCGTGAGTCAACTATCGTGTTGTGTGTCCTTGTGAGCATCTTAAATAAAATCAAACAGAAGATGGACCTTCTCTTAAAGGTATAATATGTAAGAATTTTGTAATAAATATGGAAAAATTCACTGCACAGTGTGATATATTTCCTGCAGTTGTGTACAAATGTATACAATATTTTGAGTGTTGACCCTTCTTCTTAGCCTCTGCAATTCTCTCTGGCATGCTGGATATCAGTTTCTTGGCCAAATCTTGACTAATGGTGATTTATTCTTGCCTTATTACCGTTTGGCTCTTGCTTCTTGCTTATCCACTCGTCTTTTGAGGATTAATGGAAGGTTCTCTATGGCATTAAGTTCTTGCCTTGCCATGGATCTAAAATTTCAATATAATGATCTCTGAGCCACTTAATTATCATTCTTACCTTGTGAAAATGAATGGATCATCACCAAATTGCACCCTCATAGGAGACACATGGATGGTCTCAGGTCTTCACTGTTGTCATGACACAGGACTCGCGGTAGAATTCACCTCTTCTTTTCCAAACAATCGATTTTCCATGTCCCAACAGCTGGAAGGGGGCTTGGCTTTATCAGAGTAAATAACTTTGCACCAGTCTTCTGCGGTCTAATCCTTGTACTTCTGCAGAATTTAAGTATGTCCTTGATGTTTTCTTGGAGAGAAGGGGCTTCTTTGCTGCCCCTCCTGACACCATGTCATTGTCCAAAAGTCTTGGCCTCGCTTTGAGTGCAGATGCTCTCACACCCACCTGCTGTCAATACTGAACAAGCTGGGGATACGATTCCATAGCTGACTCCTAAGGAGGAGATGGTCCTGCCACTTTCTGGACACTCTGGGGCGTCATGAAGTCTTCTTCAGTGCAGTTGAACCTCTTCCTTGAAGATCTGATGATTCTGTAATGGTTCTTTTAGGTGCAATATTCCTTGCAGAAGTTTCCTTGCATGAGACTATTTTGATGCACAGATGGTTGCACATCTTTCTTTGGCGATAACCATTGCAAACACAATGATTGGAAGCACTTCTTACCTCCTTTTTTAACATTCCATGGAAAACAATTCATTGTGAAGGTAATTTTGCTTGTTGTTATAGGATTATGATTTTGTGATTAAAGCAGCTTAACCCCAGTTTTTCCAATACACTCTAAAAAATGCTGGGTTGTTTCAACCCAAATTTGGGTCAAATATGGACAAACCCAAATGTTGGGTTAAAATTTAAAATTCAAATTCAAAATTTAAAAGTCATTTAAAATTTGAATCCAACTTCAACTTTCATTTTGAACTGTAATTTGTTTCATTAAATTTTTAACCCAACATTTGGGTTTGTCCATATTTGACCCAAAATTGGGTTGAAACAACCCAGCCTTTTTTAGAGTGTAGGGATTTAATTACCCAATTACACAATGTCTCAGACTTATTCAGTTGTGTTCATTCTTAGTTTTCAAGGATGTTTAGTTTGTTTTCATTAGGCACATGTGATCCTTTGTTAGAATTCTCAGCCACTCATCAGTTTCCATGCACTAATCATCATCACAGCTGTTTGTCATTTAGTTCATCAACATGTATATATTAGTTCCTCACCTTTACTCAGTGTTAGCCTCAGTGTTAGTCCTAAATGTCGGTGGGTTACTGTTTGGATTTTTTATTAAATTCTGTTTTGAATCATCATCATCATCATCTTCTGCTCCTTCGTTGTCTACCTGCGCCTAGCTTACACAATTCTATAATCTTTCTAATATAGGACATTTATACTGCTATAGTTTTTTGTTTCATACACTTTTTGAAATAAGGTTTGATTGATGCTAATATACACTGGAGTCAAAATCTGGCAGAATTTGGGCAAAAACAGTTCATCTGAAGAACAAGCCAAAGGATTCAGAGTACTTAAGTGTTTACTATTTAACAAATAGATAGATAGCCAACTGGTCATGCATTTGATTTAACTATAGGTTGTTAAATATAGGTAAGCACAAGGTTGTTGTTTTTTTACAGTAACAACACTGTGTTTATGATTTCTGTGTTTTTCTGCCATTAGTATTTTATCTACAGTTGCATTCTGGGACTGATCTCCTGCTCAGTGTTTCTGAGGATCAACTATGAGCTAAAGATGCTAATCATGCTAACAGCCGTGGTGCTCTACAACGTCATCATACTTCAAACACACGCATCTCTGCTGGACGAGTACAGCAAGTTCCTCTATAAAACCGAAATCCTGGAAAGGTGAGTGCTTAAATACACTAAACTACACTTGTTATGGTCAGAATTATGTAGACTCAAAAAATACACAGATATGTGGTTGGGAATGGACATTAGCTACTAAAAAGTTAGTCATTCCTGTGCAAATATAAGAGCTTCTATTCCTCTGGGTAAGTGCTGCACTAGATATTGGAACATGACTGTGATTCTCTCATTCAGACACAAAAGCATCATTGAGGTCAGACATGGAGAGTGTTGGGAGTTGGTTTGCTGTCAGCATTTTAGTTCATCCCATAGGTGTTCATTGGGGTTCAGGTCTATACTTTTTTTTTTTCGTTTTTTTTTTTTTTTTTTTTAGGTCAGTCAAGTTCTTTAACACACCAGACAGAAATAATTTGTTTACAATCTCACATTGTCACCCTGGAACAGAAAATGTTTCTCCCCAAACTTTTGTCACAAAGTGCAAAGCACATAGTTATCCAGATGTCATTGTGTGTTCATTATTTGTTTTCACTGAATTTCACTAGGGCCCATTAAGTCGAAGGGAGTGTCCACATACGGTACTTTTGGCAATGTAGTACATGTATGTTGCACCATAGTAATTGTATCAACTTCAACATTAAATCTCTTACAATGTTTCGAAACTTGTATTTAACAGGTTATCCCCTATAAAATTTAGCATATTGAATTGAACTTTTTAACTTAAATGTACAATATTGAGTATTTCTTATATTTTTCATTTGACGCCATTTTTATTTTATTCATTTATTTATTTTTTTTACAGTAAGTCTAGTCAAATCTGATCTGATAATCATAGTTAACCATGTGTATTGTGTATACGTCAAACCACCATTTTGAGTGGAAATCAATTCATACAATTATCTAAAAACTTATGATGTTTAGGTCCAAAACTAACCCAACAAAATGGATTTGTTTCACGCGCAACAGTTTCCTGATGATTACTGATTTTGCTCTAGAAATCAGAGATGGATGTTGAAAATAAATCAGTGTGAACCAGCACAGACACTTCCTGTTAATTGACAGCTGTGGTGGACATGGTCTGCTGGCCATCGTGGGCTACAGATCTCACAATTTGTTACAAAAAAAAAAAAAAAAAAAAAAAAAAAAAAAAAAAAAAAAACAAGTGATGCTGACAAGTCTTATATCTCTCTGCCTCTCTTTCTCTTGTCAATACAAGGCCAGGAGTTCTGAAAGACTTGAAAACAATGGGCTCTGTGTCTCTCTTTATATTCTTCGTCACCTTGCTTGTTCTAGCTAGACAGGTGAGTTCTTTTTATAAACCAAATCATTTGTGGATTACAACAGTTGGTGAAATAGTAATCATTATTGATTTGCATATTGTATGTATGTACAGGTGCTACATTTTTTTTAAATGCACTTTCCAGGGTTGGGTCACAATTCAAAATTGAAGAACTGGCTTCTTTTCTCACAGATAATGAAAAAAGAAATTTAAATTAAAGTTGCATAAGGTGCCCAGTTTGAGGGAGCTTAGTACTTTCAAAAAAACAGTCATTATACTGTTTATCATGATGTTCCGTATATATTAAATGTAGTGACATTATTATTTAAAACTACACTTATAGCTTTTATGAATTTCTTTGAATTCCATTCCAATTCTTCTTTCCAATTTAGCATGTTTGAATTACAATTCTACATCCTATTTGCTTCCTCAAATCCACTCCAATGCAAGTTTGGAATATGAATGTGTAAACAAATAAATGCTATATATATGGTTGAGGATTTCAGACACATTGAGCAAAGATATCAGATTTTTGCTATAGTTTCTAAAGGATTTTAGCAAAGAAAGACCATGCAGAAAAAAAATGTATTTACATGAAATAAGTGTAACATTGCAAAATTATGTGCAAAAGTTATTTTAAAAGTTATTATTGATAATATCCACAATGAATTTTTTTCTGCCAAGTACTACAGGTAAATAGTGTAAGTTAGCTGTGGCAAACTTGCTATGAAAGGTTTGGCTTTGGGTGTGTGTTTATCTGTAGCTTTGAATATGGCTTAATATGATTTTAGAATTAAAATTATTTATTTCATGGAATATTATATTGCATTCCATTCTCTTGGTCCTTATACAGAACACGGACAACATCTTATAGTCTTTAAATTGTTATCATTTTTGTAAGGCAACATTTACATTTAAATTTATAGTTAATTCTTACAGAAATAACAATAATATTAAACGCTGCTTCATGATTCCTTACTTTCAACTGCTATAGACTTAATTATATTAGCAGAAGGGATTTTGTCATTCTAGTAAATATTTCATGCTATTTAATGTTTTATTAAATGTATCACACTTTACAGTTTTTTTTTTATTCGCTTTGGTACTATTTTCAGAAGTAAGGAGTACATTTTCAAAACTCTTAGTGCAAAAATCCAAACTGATCACACTTCTAACGCAGCTAGTCATTCTTTCAAAACCTGATGTAATGCTTTCAGTCAGTTGCACATGTTTTCAGTCCACATAATCATTATTTCAAACACAAGATTATTGTAATATGTAATGAGAACATTTGGTTTAATCACTGAAAAACAACAATATGATCTTATTTCAGTTTAGTACTTTTAACAATCAGTTTATCCAACAGCAAACAATGCAAGATACATGTTTCAAATCGGCCTTAGAAGTGCTGAAATGAATATGCTACAGAACTATAAAAGACAGATTACACAGTTTTACTGTAACATTAGGCAATACACTTACAGTACCCAACATTTACATAATCTATAATTTCCAAATATCCATCATATATGTAATCAAGTGAAGGATCAATGAAGACATCCTCTACAATCATTTAGGCAAATTTTAGTTTTTATTTTTCAGATATAATTGTAACATATACTTTCTATAATGAAATGTAACTAAATGAGGACAAAACATAACATTTAGTGCACACATTACAGTAAATTACTGTAATTTGGATCAAGCCAGTCCTGAGCATTTGACCATATTCTCATCCACATCACAATGAATGTTACAGTATATAGGCCAATTGTGGTTACCACTATGTGAAATCAATTATCTATAACGAGTATTCATCATGTGTGGTAATTTAAATATTCATACAAACACACATTTTATTTCTGTAGTTCTTAAAATCCATATACTGTATATTGCTGAAATGAAAATCTATAGGTTTACCAAATGATTAATTGATTAACCATTAAGATCTGTTGGATTAAATAATAGACAAAAGTATTAAACTGAACCAAAAGAGATGCAAATCAAAAGTTTGATAGTAAGAGCTTTATGAAAGGCAGTTACTGTGAATGAAACAATAATGTAGATGAGACACTTATTTTGTGTTGTGAAAAGGATACTTTGTGATTGTGTGAATTGTACTAACACAGTTGAAAACATGCTGAAATGTTTGAAAAAAGTGCACTTTTGATGATCTGTTGTGATATTATAAGAGTTTTGAAAATGTACACCTTACTTGTGAAAATAGTAGCGAATAAAAAAAACTGTAATAAATTTGTCTTGGTTTAGATTTTAACTTAAATACAACAGTTATGAAGTAAGCGACAGAACTCTGACCTTGATTGCATGGGTGTTTCAGTACATGTTAATTAGTATTACTGTTTTTAATAATGCAGCATGACCAAACATATAGTCTGAACTTGAGCTGTATTTTTTTTCTATAGCGTAGAAGCGTAGATGGACAGATTGATATTCAGGGCCACTCTCCTCAGGGTGTTTGTCCAACCTCTCTCATCCATGTAATTTCAGACAGGCGTGTTGATTTAATTCATTTCTTTATTAGTCTGTTCATTTCCTTCTTGTGGCTTATGTTACAAAGCAATCACAGATCCCACTCTGTTTATTAAAGGGACAAGAGTGCAGTTTTCTATACCTACTTGCAATAAATTAAGAACCCTTGGGGTTCAATTGCAATGACAAATAAATGTAACTATAAGTAATGCGTTTTTTTTTTTAATTTTATGTATAGTTTAAAGGGGGGGTTGACTGCTTTTTTCTTTGCATGATTGTGTTTATGGGGTGCAATATACCATGTATTCGTGGTTTTTCTTTTTTAAAAAGTCTTATTTTTCATAAATTTCACCTTTATTGTCAGCCGCGCTCTCCTCTGTCCCCTGAACGAGCGGTTGACTTCCTGAGTCTATGAAAACACTCCCTCAGAAACACGTCGTGGGCTCAGATTGGTTCGTTTGGGCGGGTGTGTTGTGATTGGCTAAACTATCACTTACGTTGTCCGGAAGGTTAACGCCCATTACCTTTACGGGCGAAATGTGCACGTCAAGAGCTCCGGTCCAAATGTAAATATGTGTCGAACTGCAGTATCAGTTTGAGGCAGAATCAGACCGAGAAAGTGGCAATAACTAGTGTCAAGCAGAACCTCACCACACACTGCTCTTACTTAAATGTTTCTGAATGATAATTTGCTACATTTTTTTAACTTTATACACGTTTGTTTTACACAATAGCATCTGACTGGCAACAATAGCAACTGACTGGCTACTAACGTTATACTCAAACAGCGTGGCATTAGTTTACGTTCTTGATCAAATCGAAAATAATGCCATAAAGCATAAAAATAAGTTTAAAACATTAGTACTTATACAAAATTCAGGTCCATAATGTTTGTACGCGTTTGTCGTAGACACAAAATAGCATAACTATAGCCTGTGGTGGCTATAAAGCCAGCGCTGGCATTTGAAAAAAATAAAACACAAGGCTACATCTGGAATTAAATATGCGAATACATTTAAAATGATAAAGTCTTAGCCTACTTACAGGTTGTGGCCCAACAATTGCTGCCTCTTGTTTTAACTGTTGGAATTGCTTCATGTTTAGTAACAGTTTCTTGTTGAATCCAGTGTTGAATTCGTGGAGATTCTGGAAACTGCCTTCCGTAAAATGCACAGCACAGAGAGCTAGATTACGATCGTCAATTTCATGAACATAATCAAACATAAATTGTATCCATTGTTGATGAAGTACAGCATCTGTGGTAAGCTCGAACACAGAAGACCACACACTTGACGAGCCACTTAAATATGCACATGCCCTTTTCTGCATATTCCGGAGGGAGGGTCGATGCAAATGTATGGGTTAGTGACATCTGTAGGCCCAACCGAGTCGTTTTTGTAGGCAATTATACTTCCTGATTTTTAAAGACAATATCTCTGCTTACACTGAACTTTCAGCGCTGCAACTTTACAGATACTGTTCATGCACCAACAGCAACATTACACAATATTTAAAATGAAAAAAGTAAAATCCCAGTCAACCCCCCCCCTTAATATGTGGTCACTGTGAATCTCCTTATTGATCAGTGTTTTTAAACGGTAACATTTTGCAGATAGATAGATAGATAGATAGATAGATAGATAGATAGATAGATAGATAGATAGATAGATAGATAGATAGATAGATAGATAGATAGATAGATAGATAGATAGATAGATAGATAGATAGATAGATAGATAGATAGATAGATAGATAGATAGATAGTATCTAATAATATCTAGATAATAATTTCAATAACATATAAAATAAATAAATTATGGAAATTTATTGGAATATAAGGAATTATATGGAATTAAGGAAATACTGACAACAATGAATTGGATGATCTACATAACTTATTACAAGTCAGGTTTATACTTTTCCAAAGGGTCTCAATGGCCAGATCATCCAGAATTATGGAATTAAGAATTAAGACCTTTTACGGATAGGATCCAGAGCGAGAGTTCAAACCTTGCATGCCGGTCATACAGTAGATAGATGTCAATAAGAATTGTAATGATGAGAATGCAATTGACAGTGTAATCTGATCAATGATAAAGAAACCCAGAAGGGTATTGTTACCAAATAAAGGTATCAAAGGGTTAGTTCACCATAAACATTTCCAATTTACTCACCTTCATGTTGTTCCAAACCTGTAAGACTTTTGTTCATCTTTGGAACACAAATGAAGATATTTATTATGAAATCTGAGAGATTTCTGTCCCTCCATTGACAAAATAAATCTGTGTGAATCGGGCAGTTTAGTCCAAATTTCCTGAAGAGACACGATGAAATCATGAATATTTTATATGATGGAAAGATTTAATTTAGGCTTTTATTCACATGTAAACATTGATCATGCTAACGTGACATGCGAGAACCAGTGAGGTTCATTCTCGTGTGCATGTTTGAGCTTCCACAAGAACCAGTGAGGTTTGTTCTCAAGTATGGTTGAGCTTCTGTTTATGTACACTGATTAAGGTTTATACATGAATAAAAGCCTAAATTAAATCAATTCATCATATAAAGTGATTGTTTATTCATAAAACTAAATGAATAAACTATGTTTTACTATGATATTTTTGAAGCGTCAAAGTAGTTGTTGTGTAGATGTCAACGGAGGGACAAAACTCTCTCAATTTTATTTAAAACATCTTCATTTGTGTTTCAAAGGTGGACAAAAGTCTTACGGATTTGGAACGACATGAGGGTAAATAAATGACAGAATTTAAATTGTTGGGTGAACTAACCATTTAAAATAAGGATTCAAACTCTCTTCCCACCATGCAATGAATGGCATGAAAACATAAACTTGTTTATTTGTTTATCTATAATTGTGATCGTTTTATGATCAATTTATCCAGAAGTTGAGGTAAATCCAGTAGATTTAGATTTATTTTCCTTCAACAGTTTGTTTCTTTCTTTTATGTTTCACTGTTTAGACTAAAGTGTCATATTACATGTTCTGTGAAAGCCAATTATTTAAAAAAATGTACTAGGATTTAATATTGGGTTGTTTGTAATTTGTTTTGCTTATCACCATGATTTTTCTCATCATTGATTTTTTTTATTATTTATACTTTTATTTAGCAAGGACACATTACATTGTAAAATACAAATGACGGTAAATACACTTATAATGTTCCAAATGATTTGTTTCCAGTAAATGCAATTTTTTTTTTACTTTTTTGTTTAAAGAATTAAAGACACTGAATTGTGGTTCCCACACTTAAGCAGCACAACAAGAGGGTGTCACAGTCCTTCGTCTGCACCAGTCCGTCTTGTCATCAGCACTACACTTCCCAGGATCCTCTCGTCACCCTATCCCGTACTCACTCCCTCATCAGCCACCTGTTCCTCGTCTTGTTCATCAGTATCACTTGTCTTCACATCATTATGTGAAGGACAAATACAAGGATTCCTCCTTGTATTTAGTTCCCTCTGTTTTATTCAGTCTTTGTCGGTCGTTGTTTGATGCTAGCCTGTGTGGCGCCCGTGTTCCTGTCTTCCTGCCTTCCTGCATGTTTTGTATATTAAAAGTGATCTTTATTGTTACTCTGGACTCCTCTGGTTCCTCTACCAGCACCACACCCTGACAGAACGACCGACCAAGATAGTGACAGCACGGGACTTCTCCTCACCCCAGCTCTCGCAACATTCAACATTTTCCAGGACGGACACTCTACTGAGGAGTATGTCGTCAGGTTCCTGGAGCTCTCTGCTGGGGTAAGTAGGTCAGATGACGTCTTAAAGTCAGTCTTTTGGCTGGGTTTGGACAATCATCTGTACCAGCAAGCCCCAGCAGCAGTGTTTCCAGGAACCTTTGCCGGGTACCTTGATCATGTGCTGTGGTTGAGCGGATCTACCTTCACCGTTGGTGAGGTTGAGGACATCACCGCTCATTCCACCGTCTCCAGCCATGACCACCAGCCCTATCCCTTCCTCACTTGTCCAGCCAAAGCCCGAGCTCTCTTCATCGCTGGTTCCGTCCAGCCCCGCCGAACCCGAACTCTCCTCATCGCTGGTTCCGTCCAGCCCCGCCGAGCCCAAGCTCTCTTCATCGCTGGTTCCATCCAGCCCCGCCGAGCCCGAGCTCTCTTCATCGCTGGTTCCGTCCAGCCCTGCCGAGCCCGAGCTCTCTTCATCGCTGGTTCCGTCCAGCTATCCAGCCATCGCCAGAGACCGTCCAGCCTTCGCCAGAGACCGTCCAGCCAGCGCCAGAGACCGTCCAGCCAGCGCCAGAGACCGTCCAGCCAGAGACCGTCCAGCCAGCGCCAGAGACCGTCCAGCAAACGCCAGAGACCGTCCAGCCTTCGCCAGAGACCGTCCAGCCTTCGCCAGAGACCGTCCAGCCAGCGCCAGAGACCGTCCAGCCAGCGCCAGAGACCGTCCAGCCAGAGACCGTCCAGCCAGCGCCAGAGACCGTCCAGCAAACGCCAGAGACCGTCCAGCCAGCGCCAGAGACCGTCCAGCCAGCGCCAGAGACCGTCCAGCCAGCGCCAGAGACCAGGATCCCTCCCAGCCTCCCTCTCCTGCCTCCTCCCACTATTCATCCATCAGCCCTCCTGTCTTCTAGCCCTCCAGACCCAGCTCGGTTAGTGGAACCCCGGTTTTCGCCTCCCACCTCCTCCACATGGACACTTCCTCGGGCCCCGGGCCCATCTGCTCCCCCGTGGCTCTTACCTCCCTCAGCTCCTCCATGGCCCCACAGAACACCAGCTCGGCCAGGCTCCCTCGTCCCTCTGGATTCCCTGCGGTCCCTCATCACCCTTCCTTCACCTCTGGACTTCCATCCATTGGCTTCGCCCCGTCATTTCACCCCCCCGGTTCAGTTGGACTCTTTACTCCCTCCAGTCACCCGTCAGCCGTCACTCCCTCTGTCCTCCCTGTGTCCCTCTGTGCCCCTGTCATCACTTCGGTCACCTGAGCCTGTGGTGTCGCCATGGTCCCTCGGTCCCTCAGTCCCTCATCAGCACCAGATGCCGTCAGTCTCTCAGCTTCACCCTGGTCTCCTCTCCCATCTGCTCCGTCCCTGTCAGTCGGCCCCCTGGTGTTGTCAGCCCCGTGTCCATCGGCTCCACCAGGGGTCCTCCCTCCATCTGCTCCGCCCTGGTCTCACCCTCAGCCTGCTCTGCCCTGGTCTCGCCTTCAGCCTATTCCGCCCTGGTCTCACCCTCAGCCTGCTCTGCCCTGGTCTCGCCTTCAGCCTGCTCCGCCCTGGTCTCGCCCTCAGCCTGCTCCGCCCTGGCCACGCCCTCAGCCTGCGCCGCCCTGGCCACGCCCTCAGCCTGCTCCGCCCTGGCCACGCCCTCAGCCTGCTCCGCCCTGGCCACGCCCTCAGCCTGCTCCGCCCTGGCCACGCCCTCAACCTGCTCCACCATGGCCACGCCCCGCTCAGCCCTCAGATCGTCCCCCCTCCTTCCTCTGTTCTGCGGCGTGAGGCCACGCCTTCCGGGAGGGGGGAGTTCTGTCACAGTCCTTCGTCTGCACCAGTCTGTCTTGTCATCAGCACTACACTTCCCAGGATCCTCTCGTCACCCTATCCCGTACTCACTCCCTCATCAGCCACCTGTTCCTCGTCTTGTTCATCAGTATCACCTGTCTTCACATCATTATGTTTGATTCCTCCTTGTATTTAGTTCCCTCTGTTTGATTCAGTCTTTGTCGGTCGTTGTTTGATGTTAGCCTGTGTGACGCCTGTGTTCCTGTCTTCCTGCCTTCCTGCATGTTTTGTATATTAAAAGTGATCTTTATTGTTACTCTGAACTCCTGGTTCCTCTACCAGCACCACACCCTGACAGAGGGTTTCCAAATCAGCATTTTAAAGTTATTTCTTAAGGATAATGTGACGCTAAAGACTGGAGTAATGGCTGCTGAAAATTGAGCTTTGCCTTCACAGAAAAATATCTATTTGAGATATATAACAATAGAAAACAGGTCATTTGAAATATTAAAAGGATAGTTCACCCAACAATGAGAATTCTATCATCATTTATTCACCCTCAAGTGGTTCCTAGAGTTTTTTGCTTCTGTTGAACTAAAAGCAAGATATTGTTAAGAATGCTGTTATTCAACAGAAGAAATACTCTTAAGTTGTTCCAAACCTTGAATGAGATTGAGTAAAGTATGACAGAATTTTCAATGTTGGTATTAATATTTTACAATATTACTGTTATTGACTACATTTTTTATCAAGCAAACCCAACCCTGGTGAATATAAGAAAGGTTATGTATGTAAACATGGTTACCTGAGAAGCGGAATGAGACACTGCATCCTCTTGAGGACAATTTGGGTAATGACCGGTCTCTGGAGCATGTGTGGAAATGCGTCAAAAAACTTGATATTGGCCAACGACAGCTTATGACGTACTACTGGTGCAACTTGGAGTATGAAAGGGCACCTGTAGAACATGTCATCACCTCTTGTTTGAAGAAGATGTGTGCAAGAATATCTGAAAGCATGGCAAGGAGATGCAGTCTCTCGTTCCCCTTCTCTGGGAATCATGGTTACATACGAATTATGTTACATGGTTACATTCCCTTTCGAATGGGAGCTCGCACTGCATCCATTTTGGGGACACTTTGGGGAACGAATGCACACACTTCCGCTAAAGGCATGAGTACCTCATTGGCTGACATTAAAGTCAAAGACTCTAAAGGAGTCCCCATCCCAGAGGTACACACTACAGCTATCATGACTAATTCCTTATGTCGAAAACTCAAGCTGCATACCCTATCAGAGAAAGTCTCAGGTTGGTGCTGCAGTAATTAACCAGCTTAATTAATAATTCAATTTGCCAATCGTCAACACTAGTCCATGAAGTTTTGCCCGAAGTGCAAATATGCGATACAAACTGTGACAATTCTACAGACAGGATTAAATGTCTAGTGCACATTTCTACAGAGATAGGCCTGTCTATAGACCTTATTCAGAGCAGCACCATGACAGGTATGAAAGTGAGGCTGTGAGGGATATACTTACCGTGTTTCCAATGGCATCCGCTGTAAAAAGCTGAATAAAGCGGCTAGATTACTTACAATTTTCAACAGCTTACATTGTCGGGAGTTTTTTGTCAACTGACATTTCTTGGAAAGATATTTTTCTAGTGTTTCATGAGCAGAACAATCCGAAAACACATTAAATAACAGTACAGCCCATTGAAGAGATGCAAGTCTATCCCTCACAGCCTCGCTTTCATTCTCATTAAAAATCAAAGATGGCGCTGCCGTGAATAAGGCGTATAGAGACTGAGTTTGTAGTGGATACTGGCTCTGCAGTTTTTATTCTGCCAGAGACATTGTACAGCCATTCCTGTTTTAGGAATCACTGCATTCTCTTGTGAGAAATGCAAC
The DNA here is from genome assembly GCA_038021265.1 of Cyprinella venusta. Classification (NCBI taxonomy): domain Eukaryota; kingdom Metazoa; phylum Chordata; class Actinopteri; order Cypriniformes; family Leuciscidae; genus Cyprinella; species Cyprinella venusta. The sequence continues at coordinate 10,866,713 of CM075874.1, forward strand.
TGCGATTTTTGTTTGAATGGCCTGCATAAGCAGAAACATGCTTTAATTAATTGAAAGCAGGGCCCAGTTCTCATGCTCTTTGATCCTAGTCTTCCAACTATCATGTCTACTGATGCATCGGACTATGGTCTTAGAGGGGTGTTGACACGACTCCATGCAGATGATGTAGAATACCCTGTTTCCTTTGCCTCATTGTGGCTGAAAGAAAATACTCCACTGTGGAAAAAAAGAGGCCTTAGCTGGTAAAGAAATGGCGTTCTTTCTTGTGGGGACATCACTTTACACCACAAACAGGTCACAAAGCATTAACCACTTTGCTGGCTACAAAAGGAATTGGACGTGCTGGAATGAGAGTGGTGAGGTGGTCAGCCCGGCTGCTGGGTTTTTCTTATGACATTGTGTACCGTCCTGGTGCTGCAGTCTTCTCTGGTTTACCTTCTGTCTATGGAGGACTTCTCAACAGCTTCTGAATCCTGCCCTGAGCTGAGTTTGCTTAGAACACAAATACTGAAGGGATGTTCACCTGACAGGAAGGAGGTCGATCCAGCCCTGTCATTATTCTTCCAATGGTGCAGTCGAGCGCTGGAATAGAGTACTAAAAGTGTGTATTCTAATCAGTGGACTAGCCCATTTAGTGGAATAGCCCATTCTTCTTCAATTGTAATCAATAGTGCTGTATCAGGTACAGGGGAAATACAACTCTGTACTAGAACAGATATAAGAAATAGGAACGCAAAATGCGGTATTACCCACATTCTTATAAACTGTGCATTCACAGCAGTTGAAGAAGTGGCATGCTAGCAGCAGAATAGCCTATTATTGTCCAATTTCCATAGAACTGTATTAGGTACAGGAGAAAATATCACTCTACGTTTCTATTTCTTAAATCTGTTATTGTACAAAGTGCGGTACTCCCTATATGCCTTTAAACAGCAATTGAAGAAGTGGGAAGTGAGTCGTGAAATAGCCCATTCTTCTTCAATTGTATTCTATAGTGTTGTATTAGGTACAGGGGAGAATACCACTCTGTACTAAAAACCAAATAGGAAATGAGAACACAAAGTGTGGTACTGCCCATACTCATTGAAATAATGTTTAAGTTGACTCACAAAAAATACAACCATTGAAGAAGTGGGTATTCACGGAATAGTCTTCATTTGAAGAAGAAATAGTGCCCATTCTTCTTCAATTGCATTCTATAAAAAAACGCCCTGCACTACAGCAAATATAATACATGGAAATCTGAATTAATACATACATCTAACTCCTCAAAGTCACAGGAACCAATTGATCATTTAATTAAATGCAGCCAATTATCAATCGGACAAGTAAACATGGTCTGGATGAAAGGCTGAATACATAGAATAGTTTTAAGATACATTAAAAAATCATAGCTTGCATAATTACACAACAATTAGTTTGCAGCGAAAAAGAAACGAGAGAAAGGGAGTCTCCCATCTGCTCAATTTCCTCCGCATTATATAATCTCTACAGACTCGTAATCTAGGCTATGCATTGACTCGGCAAACGCAAGATACGAGTCACTACATTCTTTATTGCATAAGACTTTCTTCCCTCAAGAACAAAAGTCAACAGGGGCGGACCAAAACTCGATAGCGCATTCCTGTACACCCTGGGAATTTCTATGAATGAACACAGCCATCCCCCTCAAGAGCAGAGGACAAGGATGGCAAGTCCTCGATTTCCCCCTGCATCGATTCTCAGCACATTTACCTCCTCACAGCTAGACAGCTGAAGCAACGGGCTCTCACTCAAGGCCGAAGAAACCGCAACTCAGGCTTGCGAAACCAAAGCGAGAGTGCTGAATGCCGTGGGTAAAGGCAGGGAAAAGACAGAGCCCGTCTTGAACCCCTCCACCAACATTATTTTGCAAACCTGACCATCATCCTCGAACAGTGACAATCAGGAGCGGAGCATGTGAAGTGGTAATCTCTTGTAATGCACGCAGTCATCGTGCACCGAGAGCTGACTGTGTATTCTCCACTCCCAAACAAACCATGCACCACGCATTTGTATCCCCGCCTGTGAAGTAGCAAGGGCAGGAAGGAACACACTATTGTTTGCTCGCCATCAGTTTATCTCTGCTTTCCCTGCGATGCAAAACCATCGCGCTGCCTCAGCGAACGCAATGTCATAAACGTGAGGTGCAAAAGCTTGATTCCGGTCCCTAAAGAAAAGAATCAAGCCAGAGCAGAGCTCCCCACCATGACTCGTCACAGTGCATATATACTGTATACATTTCCCTCAAGAGCTGACAGCACTTATTCCGCTCTCAATCTTTCTCACACACTGAGACAAAGGGGTCCCGAAGACAAAGAGCTGATGACTTGTTCTACGGGCGTCCTTTCGTACTCCCGGTCGCACCAGTAGTACGTCATAGGCTTTCGCCGTCCAATGTCAAGTTCATTGTCGTGTTTTGAAGTGCTTGAAGAGTGACAGGCAGAAAAATTACCCAAAGTGTCCTCCAGGGATGAAATTCCCATTCGAAAGGGAACCAAACTTTTAAACAAAAGCTCATGTTTTAAAAGTATCATGTGTTGTGTTTTGAGAATAAGATTTTCTTTTAAAAATAAAGATGCTCTGTGTGGTGTTTGTAACTGAAATAGCGCTGTGACCTCCAGTCTCTTTACCTCTGTGTCCTCTTGTAACAGAATGAATATTACTGTAGGTTGGATTTCCTGTGGAAGAACAAATTCAAGAAGGAATGTGAGGAAATAGAAACCATGGAAAATCTCAATCGTGTTCTGCTGGAGAATGTTCTGCCAGCCCATGTAGCAGAGCACTTCCTGGCCAGGAACTGGAAGAACGAGGTGAGAATGTAGATGGAAAGAACAATTTAAGATGTACTGCAATTTGTTAACTGTTTGTATATATCCAAATTTGTAACATGCTGAAAATAGTATGTAATACTATACTTGTACTTCAAAGGTGTACTGCAAAGTACGCCTAATACTTCCATACCGACTTACATCATGTAAAAGTTTTGAGGGAAAATTGGTTGAGATTACACTTTTAAAATAATGTTTTCTCTTTGTTTAGTTTGAAAGTCAGTCTTCAGATATTTTATACCTGAGCTTCCTTTTCCTCTGTGAATGACAGGATCTGTATCACCAATCATATGACCTGGTGTGTGTGATGTTTGCTTCTATCCCGGACTTCAAAGAGTTTTACACAGAATCCGACGTAAACAAGGAGGGTCTTGAGTGCCTCAGACTGCTCAACGAGATCATTGCAGACTTTGATGAGGTAACATATCGCTTCATGTATTTTGTAGGGAAAAAAGAGCTGTTTCCTTTTTTTACTCTTCAACTTTTTCCCATTGAAGTGTACTTCAAACTTACTGTGGTGTGCAAATGCGGCTGGTTTGCTATAGAATTGCGTTCGCCCATGAAATTCATCTTATTTTGTCAAAAAATAAATATTACCATGATGCAGTCCTTTTACACAAAGCAGTTTTGATGGTTTGGTTGATGTTAACTCTACTGTGGTTATGTTGTATTTCCTGTGTAGTTGCTCTCTAAGCCAAAGTTCAGTGGAGTGGAGAAGATAAAGACCATTGGAAGCACATATATGGCAGCCACTGGACTTAATGCCAGCCCAGGGCCAGAATATACACAGGTATCAGGAATGTATGGATTTAATCAACCTGTCTGTTAAGTTATACACATTTTTGTGGGGAAAAAGTGGGATTCCTATCAAAGTGACTTTGTCTACTTTAATTCATCTAATACAATTTTCTTGTAATTCTTGTAAAATTTTGGAGTCCAATTCTACCCTATTAATTAAGATATGTAAAGTAAGTCATTGGTGTGAGTTCATTGTTGGTAACACTTTTTATTCATAGTTGGTAGAACGTCTAAAGTGAACTATCAAAAAAAGTTCAACCCATTGTTTTGGCTGTTTGTGTTTGTAGGAGCATGACAGGCAGTACATGCACATTGGTACCATGGTGGAGTTTGCCTTTGCACTAGTGGGGAAGCTTGATGTCATCAATAAACATTCCTTCAATGACTTCAAACTCAGAGTGGGTGAGTGAAAGCAAAGGACTACTATTATTGGGGTCTGAGCATCAAATTCTTATGCAGAATACAGGGATGCAATGGCCATGTCTCTGTTCAAAATGCTGCAATATGAGTCTTTAAGTGTGTCGTATTTATGTATTATTTAAAAAGAGACAAATAATACAAATGAACAGCGATTCATTGGGTTTTAAGCAAATTTTTTCAACATCATTAGGATTAATATATTTGAGTTAGCTTTTTGGAGATTGCAGATTTATTTGCAAATATATACTGAATAAGGCCAAAAATTCCCCCTGCCTTCTGTCCATCATGCCCGTCTTATCATCCCCATATACATATTGGCTTCATCACTGTCTCCTCCTGTATTTTTTTCAGTAGTAAGACTATTGAACCATATTCACAGATCTATGAGATCTATGAGACCTAAAATTATTTTTTGTTATTCTCGGGTGAACAACATTAGTATTACAGCCTTCATCTATCATTCCCATTCATTGATATAAATCTTCAGAAAGTTCTGTTAGCCTCCTGAGCAAACAAAAAGTCATTATGGGACAATCCCACAAATATATCGGCCTATGAACATTCTGTTGACTATAAGAAACTTTGCAACTGCATGTCAACTAACTCCCATTATTAGTATTAGTAGACTGTCTGCTTAATATCTGCTAACTCTTTATTGTATTGGTCCTCCAACAGACACTTTGCAAGTACTTGTCAACTTATTCTAAGGCTCAATCCCAATTCACCCCTTGGCCCTACTACCCCTTAGCCCTACCCCTCCGTTTTGAGCGTTCACGTCTAGCTGTACGTTCACACCGCCGCCGACTTGAGCTTCCAAAGCAGCCGGAAGTCATTCATTTTCAATGGAAGCTGGCTTCTCTCAGCTGCAAGGAGCGTCAAATTCCTCGGCTTCGCGTTTTGGGCGTTTTGAGCGTCAATCTGAAAGTTGAAAGAAGCTCAACTTTATGGTAATGAGCTATGACGCGGTTCAGCGGCAAGCAGCGGCAAACGCCAGCAACCAATCGGAATAAAGACGTCCTTCACTCTGGCTGATTCCGGAGACACATACGATGTGAACTTTCGTTCCTACCTAAACATTAGTTCCGAGAAAATGGAGGAGAAGCTGAAAATCTCCGAGTCCGACGTCTTCTCCCCAAATGCAGTAAAGCAGCACCAAACACAACAACTTCACGATTTTCCATAATGATCCAGTGATAAACATTTGAGAATGAGCGCAACTTTTATTTGAAATATTTACAAACGCTCGCTAATAATAATAATAGTTAATTATTAATTTTCCCGACGGTTATAAAGCGGTTATAAAAATGCTGTCATTATAAAAGTTTTATTCAATGTATTGCTTGTTTTCTCGTTTTATTACATTTCATATTGTGACACTTCTCTTCTCCCTGCAACGTCAAAGCGTTCAAAGCGTCAACGAGCTTCCCCGTGCTTTTTGACAAGCGTCCTTGACAGAGCGGCCAGAGCTTCTTTGACGCTCAAGTCGGCCGCGGTGTGAACGTACGGTAGGAGTAGGGTGTCCCGATTCTTGTTGAGATCGAGGGGTAGGGCGAAGGAGTAGGGCTACATAGACTAGCCCTCGAAACGGAGATTTTTCAGAGGCACACTCCAAACGGAGGGCTAAGGGAAAGTTCACGGAATGCATCAGAAATCACCGGCGAGATGGATCGCAAACGGTTAAACATTTAAATTTAGCGCCAGATGATTCCACTACGCACTTTATTTAGTCTTATCATAACACTATAGGCGGTTAAATTAAGAAATGGTATAATAAATTACCTTTCCGATCAGAAAAGACATACATTTCGAGGAAGGGATGTTATAATCATGTTTATTCAAAGTTAAGAGAAGCTGCGCTGATTGTCAGTTGTTGTCATGGAGAAATCCTGTAAAAACTCTGTAACGGCAGAGCCATCGCCGACGACTGATGACGTATCGGCTTCATGAAGGGTTGTTCCATTTCGTAGGGGAATATTTCAACCCCTTGGCCCTTATAACTCCATTTTAATGGCCAAGGGGTACACTCGAAAATAAGGGGTAGGGCCAAGGGGTGAATTGGTATTGAGCCTAACTCGAACCCTACCACTCTACTAATACTCTACACTCCTAATACAGTACACTACTATTACTTTACTAATACTCATAAGAGAGTATGAGATGAGAGTTAGTAGACAGTAGTCAACAGAATGTGTAAAAGGGACCATCAAAATAAAGTGAAATCAAGGTTGTTGTTTTTTTTGTTTTTTTTTTGTTTTGTTTTTTGCCAGGGCTATCAGCTGGACACTCAATTTTTTGCAAACCAGACCAACATCCTAGGACAAGTTCAGATATTTTTTAGGGCAGACTAATGACGATGATGACAATGATCCTAAACACACATCTAAATCAACAAAAGAACGGATTTAGCGAAGAAAGACTAACGCCCAAATCCTAAATCCTATAAAATAAATAAATAAATAAATAAAAAACAGATCTGGAAAAAAAGAGAAAAAAAAGTCCCATAGGAAAAATGTGTTGCTCATCTGTTGTTCAATCTCATCTCTTGAGATCAATTTGAGCTTCTCATATTCATATCTGTGATCATTTGTTTCTGAGTTACTTCTCCTAAGGGTCGCTTAGGAGCAAGACATAAGCTACATGAGCAATACTTGAGAATATATTGAGAACATAATTGAGACTAATTTGAGAGCTTGCACTACTCTATTTTTTCTTTTTGCTGAAAGAGACAACTGTAAGCGAATCTGAGAACTCAAATAGTGAGCAGTACGAGACATATTTCTCACTGAGATATAACTGAGATCAAATTGAGACATATTTGATAGCGGCACAGTATGTCTCGTTTTTCTCTTAGTTGAGATCTGGAAAAGAGACAGCTGTGAGAGAATTTAGAGAACTTGCACTGTGCTCAATGTGAGACTTCATTCTCAGGAGAGACATTTGAGAAGAATGAGAAAACCACTTTGGTCTCAATTAGTGCTCAATTATATCTAGGAAATGTAAATGTGACGCAAAGGAGATCTCATCTTCAATTTTGCTTTGCTATGGGGTGGTAAAACATTTCCAAGTCAAGTTGTGCCAAGGCGACAGACTATCCAAACAGAATGACTGCTTCAACTAAATATTAGTTTGTGGGCACACACATGCAGTTAGTTATTCCAAGTTTAAATAGGGCATTCCTTTATGTTATCCTATATTACCAGTTTACCTGCTAATTGTGGACTGGTTCAACAAAGTTTACCTGGGATATTCTATAATCTGTTCACTTTTATTTTGCCTCTGTTTCAGCCATCAACATCATTTTTTTTAACATTTATAAAATACAATTAAGTTGGTCAGTGAAAACACTGGATTCTTTTTCTTTGCATTTCTGTTACATAAAGGTTAAAGAGATTAGCTATTAAGCTATTGATTATTGCTGCTGCATAGCAAGTATGGATTGTTACTGCTAATAGAGACACAGACATGCTGCTGTAAGCATGGAAGATGCTGCTGCGGTGGCATAAATAGACATGCATAAACCCCGTAGCAGACCATGGCAGGTGGAGCTGGGGGAGGTGGAGGGTGCCAGAGGAACTCTAATAGAGCATCACAGTCCCGCCCACAGCCGGTGCTGGAAGTAAAAATGCAATACAATTTCTCCATTGACAGTTGGGATATAAGCCATTAAAACGTAACCATACATGGTAGAATTAAAACAAGGTTTGTGCCCCATGAACTTTTGCCATTTATACTTACAATCACAGCCGTAGTTGGTTTTAAGATAAATGCCTTTTATTTGCGATGTATTGGATAAGTACTTCATTACCCACAATCCTGAACAATCCCACAATCCGACAGTGATGCATCTGATTGGTGGAAGTCATGTAACGTGTCTGAAACCCCAAGAAGGTACGTGACAGACTGAAGATCGTGTAATGACGTAGGGCTAAATTCATTGGTCGCACTCCTGAGACGCCCGCGCGCCATTGGATGTGCAGTTGCCACAGCACAGCCTATGAGCGAACCAGATGCTCAATGTTTTAGCATGTGCTGCTGCAAATGTGTTTTACAGTGAAGGAGTAGTTCCTTTGCTCGGAAATGAAAATATGTACACAGGCTTGTACCTTTGACTTTTTTTTGATTTTCTCTTCGTTTTTTCACTCGAAATGATTTGTATGCTTATGAGTTCAGCCGTAGCTTATCCTCAGACATGCTCTAATACTCTTTAGATATGGATTTTACAAAATGTCAATGGCAGAAAAATGAATGGGAAATTTACTTCCGGCACCAACGCTCTCTCGGGCTGATGATATCACACTGCAGGACTAGCTTACAGCAAACAATGAACTAGACTGTTTAAATGTTGAGCAAGCGATCTCATTGGCTGCAGGATCAGCTGAGGCCAATCAGCTTGTGCCATGTGGTAATGATGCAATTGCTTGCAGATTGCAGGTAAAGAACAGCCTGCGCCCTCTAGAGTTTCATGACTGAAATAGTTGTAATTTACAATAACCTATATACTGTATCACCATCCATCTGCAGGTATTAATCATGGACCTGTAATAGCTGGGGTGATTGGAGCTCAGAAACCGCAGTATGACATCTGGGGCAATACAGTGAATGTCGCAAGCAGAATGGACAGCACAGGAGTGCTGGGAAAAATACAAGTAAGATAAGATGTTTGGTAACATTTTACTTGAAGGGGCGTGCGTAAGACGTGTCATGTCATGATTATGAAGGTGTCATTTTAATTTCATGAGAATGAAGGAGGCTTTATCCATGTTTATGACAACTGTCATTAAGTGTCATTCGCTAATGACATTTTTAATACAGATATGACATTGTTTGAGATGTCTTTGTTATGACAACTTCACATAAACCAATACATTATAACCTGTCATGACAACTTAACATTACTAAGACACCACAAGTCATAAGTATGTCATAAACATGACATAGAGGATTAATTATGGTTGGTTTAGACATTGGCTGTCATAAGGCCATTATAGACCATTTCAAAAGATGTAAACAACACTGGCCCAGAAGCACTTCCTGTTTCAGTTTTTTAACACTACATAAAAGCTGGGATAAAATACAACCAACAGAACATTTAAAACTGAATCAAAAAGTTAAACAAACATCTTTAAGAAGTTTTCTTTACATGTGAAATAAAGAAAACAGTTACGAACTGAAACAGGAAGTGCTTCTGGACCAGTGTTGTTTACATCTTTTGAAATGGTCTATAACTGTGTCATGTTTTTCTTGACCTAAACTACAGTGGAACACCTTGAATTTGTCCTTAAAATGTATAATGGCCTCATGACAGCCAATGTCAAGACCAACCACATGACTAGTGCTAAATCTTCTCTCATTAATCATTAATCTTCTCTCATTTTTATGACATATTTATGACAGGTTGTTTTGTCTTAGTAATGTCAAATGGTCATTACCAAGACACTGACAGGTTATAATGTATTAGTATGTCAAGTTGTCATGACAAAGACATCTCAAACAATGTCATATCTGCATTAAAAATGTCATAATTGAGCGAAAAACACTTAATGACAGTTGTCCTAAACATGCATAAACCCTCGTGTCATGATTATGAAGGTATCATGTAAGTCTTATGCACACCCCTTTAAGTAAAGTGTTACCAGATGTTTTTTTCCCCCCACTACAGTATATCTGTGAAATTTATAAAAAGATACAGAACCATAAATTCTTGTTGATTTAAAATCTTTAAATTGCCTCGAGTCCTTTTAATAGATATATTAGTCGAGGTAAAGTAGCTAATGTAAAACCAGTGGGATTCTAGATAGAAAAATTGCTCATGCTTTGAACAGTGCAATGCAATGACTCATTAATACATTTAATTCCTTTGTGAATGTGTTTGCAGGTTACGGAAGAGACGAGCCGTATCTTGCAGACGTTAGGCTACATGTGCACATGCAGAGGAATAATAAATGTGAAAGGGAAAGGAGAGCTCAAAACATACTTCGTCCACACTGAGATGAGCCGGTCTTTATCCCAGGGGAATGTAATGCCATGAATCCGTACAACACATGCAATGAACTGCGGACATCTACAAAACAGGAATAAAAGAGACATTTGTAAATAATTGTGCCTAGTCTTTAGATGCACGAAATATTGGATGTATTGAAAGTGATACCATTTCTACCGTATCTCATAGGCAGGGTTTGTGCACAGGGTACTGTAAATATGGTAGCAATTATTTTGTAAGAAAACCAAATATAACAAAAAGTGTTTTGATGTTTTAACACCATTTTTTTTCTTTTTCTTTTGTAAAAACTTCATTAAACTTTATATGTACTTGTCTTTTTTGAGGGCATCTTTATTTTTATGATTGACAACGGTTTGATATATTGTAGTGCATATTACAGAATACAGGAATAAGCTAGTACTTTAACTTTTCTGTGTTGTGTCACTGACATGCTGTGCATGATATGTGTGACATATTTACACCATTGGCATATAGATGTAGCATTTGGAGAGTAGCGCCAAACAGTTGTGAATGTAATATAGTATTCTATGTTTGTATGTCTGTCATGTTTTCATTCATAATGAAAATATTTCCCGTTATGTATTTCATAAAAAAAACAAGTGCACTGTTTAGTTGCTCTTTGCAACCTCCGTGCCAATCTATGTGAATTGGTGCTGGACCACTATCGTCAAGTCCTGAGAGGTGTTTGTACATTTTCTCTGTTGTATTATTGTCCCAAGTGGATGAAATATCATCTGAAACAGCACAACAGATTGTTTGAACTTTATATTTACCCCTTTAACGTATTCATTTTTTTAGTTGTAGTTGGATAAATGAATGAGGTCTTGATGTGGCTATGTTTTTGAACAGCGCAGTCTCATCCCAAGACGTTATATAACTGACGTCTTTTGACCATACGTCAACATCCGCCTTTTTAGGGTACCCTTAAACGTCGGGTAGATGACGTTATCGGATCCTAACCCTACCCCAGAAATAAACCTACCCCGTCACCTAACCGACGTTAAAGGTAAAGCGTCAGTTGTATGACGGCCCGGAAACGTCATGTAACCGACGTTTAAGGGTACCCTAAAAAGGCGGATGTTGACGTATGGTCAAAAGACGTCCCAAGACGTCAGTTATATGACTTCTTGGGATGAGACTGCGTTACTTTGAAAAGGTTTAGAGCCAGTTCAGGACAGGATCTCATTGATCTAAAGTCACAGGGATCTCAGACCATAAGCAGGGAAACAGTCTGGACAGAGGGGGGGAATTGTGGGTGAAACTGAAGCATTCAAAATACCATATTTGGTATTTACCAACAGACAGGCACCCTGGGTCTGCCGGGACTCAAAGCAAGGACCTCTTAGCTGTAAACCAACAGTGCTATTTTATGATTTTATGAAATTAAATTTCAATGACGAGATAAAAGAGCTGTACAAGACCATTTATTTCGAGAATTTTTAATAAAAAATCAAGCTTTTAAAACATCTTTACAAACAGCAAGCAATGAAAATGTCTTACGTTTTTGTATTCCATTTTCCTGGGACCTGTTCCACAAAGCTTTAGTAACTTGAACCAAGCAGCTGTGATCACAGTGACATCTCTGAAGCACTTCCCGTCTCTGACATTTCAAATTAAATGAGTTTAGAGATCTTTGCTTTATTTTTAGAGATGGACAAAATTAGATTCTTTCTAATTCAAGAGATGTCGATTTCCATATGGCCTTTATCTGCTTTAGAGTTGGTGTAACATCTAACAATATTTATATGATGCTTTGCTATATATATATATATATTCTTGAACTTTTCATTTTCATAAAATTCTCTTCATCATTAATGAAGTTGATCATGCTTTCAAGAGAAGAGAATCGCATTGTCTTCATGTTTCATGTGACTGAAT